>OY730180.1:0-526978 GCA_963422495.1 Polyommatus iphigenia
AGCAGTAGCCAAAAAACCGGAGGAGAAATTTGGAAGTGTGCGCGGGGAAGTGCGGGGGGAGAAAGCTACTACCACCACTCGAAGCGGAGCACCAGGGGCTACACATACCAATTTGCAGAACAAAAATCGGACTAGCGGTTCCCGAGAAAACTGTAATTAAAAAAGTGCCAAAACTTTGGACCCCTGTATTTAGTGATCTAAAGCGGCGACCCTAGACTTTTAAAATTTATTTGTGTGTGTTGTAACGAGGAGCCGCTGTGCAGAAATTTTGGTGTTTTTCCTGAGAGCGGTTCGGCTGGAAAAACGGAAAGACCCAAAAGTCTAGATCGTGTCCTAGGCGATCTGGATTCGCAGGGAACCCGAAGACCAGCACTAGGAGTCACCACCAGCAGCCGGGGGCCTGAGAGATACAGTTAAGTTTAGTTTTTTGACAAAAATAGATGTGAAAAGACACAAAAATTTTTAGAGTAAAGTTTAACCGACTTGCAAAAGTTCTAGAACTATAAGTTTTTGTGATAATATAGGTAAATTAACATAGAATAATAATCAGTAAGCCCCATTAGAATTAAGTTAATAGTTTAAGAGAAATTTAGATTTTTAAGAAAGGAGCTTAACTCCATACATAAAAAACACCTGGGCGGGCGCCACGCCCCCCGCTCAGGAATTCGAGAGATAGCAGCCAAAATATCATTTCTAGAAACGTGACACCAACTTTATAGGACTGGCCAAACCGTTTTACTTAGGGCTAAAAAATATCATCTTATTCGGATCGGTGGAATTAGCACAATCGGCAAAATCCCAAAGTAAATCGTGACGTCACAATCTAACGTAAAACAGGGCTGCAAATGACGTTTTTCGCCGGTCAAAGAATATTTTTGTGATTAATTTATATGGTTTGACACTCACACTAAATATTTAAATATATACAAAATATAGATACTAAAATTTAATCAAAAATAGTTAACACATTACTAGGCACAAATTCGCAAATCGACATAAAAAGTAATTAGAAACAGGTTAGAAAACACAAATAAAATTATTACATAATTTATAAATCCAGTATAAATAGTTAGAACAAAATACTACAAATATAAAACAGTAAATTCTGAGAAAATAGACACATAAACAACTCAAAACATCAGGTGCTTCCCAGCTCGTTTGTACACCGCATTCCATAAAGACGCCAACCCTACATTATCAGCTAGGGCGATCTAGCGCCCAAGAAAATAGGCTCCTCCCCATAGTCCGAGGCATGAACGTCGTTTTTAATAACTAATATATTCATAAATTAAATACATTACATTAAAATACAATATTACTATAAATTCGGATTAATAATACAATTTAACAATTAAACTAGAAATAATAAATAATAATATATAGTAATTATAGTTAAAATCAATCAAAAATATCGGGTAAAAATTTATAATAAAAACCAAAATCCGGGTAACAACCCATATAGCCCTATTCTAATTGGTAGTAGTATCAGATAGTCAATTTAACAACCCATAACAATTTTAAGAAGTATTCAAAAAGTAAACTTTAACGCCCCGGACTATATTCAACAGGACATAGTTAGAAACACCATAAGTGCGAGCGGGACAAGTAGGGCTGACGCGCGCGATACCCGTCTCGCTCACTGCCCCGCCCACTAACGCGCTCAGTCAGGGCTGCGAAAAATTCCTGTGTCAACCCTAACAAATAAATTAAATAACAAAAGTAGGAAAAAACATTTAGCAATATAAATAAACAACTAGATTGAATAAATCGCTATAAAATACAAATAATAGGAAAAACAGTAAACAAACATTTGAATCGATATTTAATAAAACAACAATAAAACAATAGCACTAATTAAATTAAATAAACATTATACCATAAATAGTTAAATATATATATTGAATATAAAACGTAAACTAGATAATTAAACACATATATTATAAACTCATATTAAAAGATATAGTAATACAATATTAATAACATTATTATTAAAATTTTAGCACAACAGGAAGTAAATAAAATTCAAAATTCCCATCAGGTTACTCCCGCTCATTGGTGGAGACAAATAATACATTCAAGCGTGTGGCAGCCCTGATACGCCCACTTGGCGTCAAGCGCTGTGTGTGGTCTGGTAGTCTAAGAGCCGCTGCCGGTAATTCTACGAAAAATAAAACGAATAATATTTTGGTTAAATAAACATAAATATAACTAAAACTAACTTTTTAATTAAAAATAAATATATAGCAAATAACATATAAGAAATAAGTTCAATAAAAAATCAAAAATAATTATAAAACATTGAAGAAAAATATTAAATAAAAATAGAAAAAACAAGGAAAATTAAATTCAGTAAAAAATAATTAATTAAAAATTAGCTACAAATTGTTTAAGAGTATTAAAAAATTAAAAATAAAAACAAAAATAAAAGAATAAATTCAAGAGAGCACCGGCTCTTTAACTATAAGAGATCGTACGGTGATAAGGAATAAACAGAGTTTTTGCTATTCAAAAATCATAGGCGCTTCATTTTCTGCATAATATAATCGAACTAAAAACTAGGACGTTGCTTTTAAAAATTAACAGGCGAAACATTATTTTATAAAATTGAAAGTTGCTTTAAATTAGTAGCACATCTTGACCGGCGAAATTCTTCATCTAACCGTTATAATCAGTACTTTAGACCAGTTCGCTTCCCTATTGGGGCGTCTGTTAGAATAGTGACTTGTATATATATTTTATGTTGTGACGTCTGTTTTTACAGTTTTAATATTTTAAAAAATTATTAATATACAATTATAGTAATTAGTTGACCGGTCGATCCCTATTGGGAAACCGTTTAGATTAAGTTAGCATAGTGACTAGGATACATATACTGTGACGTAAAGTTTTCTCTCTTTTATAACATATTGTTTTATCTATACATATATACTTTTAAATAGACAAATTGATCCCTATTGGACAACACATTATAGTA
The DNA here is from genome assembly GCA_963422495.1 of Polyommatus iphigenia. Classification (NCBI taxonomy): domain Eukaryota; kingdom Metazoa; phylum Arthropoda; class Insecta; order Lepidoptera; family Lycaenidae; genus Polyommatus; species Polyommatus iphigenia. The sequence continues at coordinate 2,975 of OY730180.1, forward strand.
TTAGTTTGACAATAAATAGACAAGTAGCCCACTATTGGGACTACTGAAATAGTAAGGTTGAAAGGACAAGACAACTAAATCTTGAAATAAGAAAGTCCCTTCGAAAAATAAATAGCAACAATATAAGCCGTAATTGAGTATTGCCATTTCAATCTGAAAGTTAAGCTTAACCTAGGACATTATTAAATTATAAATTAAAATTGAAACTTAAGAGCTAATATAGAACTAAATAAATACTGAATAAATAAATAAAGCCTATAAATAAAACAAATTTCTTCTAGTCACTAGTTAAATATATACAAACTTTTTACAACTTTATTTTATTTTTACAATATTTATTATTTAGATTTGACGCGTTCCCCCGTACGTATAAATAAAGCAAGAAAAATGGCCATGGTACATACGCCTAAGGAGGGTGTAAAACCCAAAAAGACAAAGGGCAAACCCTCCCTTGAGGGCATGCAGAGTGACCAACGAAGCAGTCCTATATTATTGCAGAAACGAACCGATTCTGTTGAGGCCCTTCTGGCAGAGGTAAGCGGAACAGTTAAAAACAGTATCTATCTGCTACACCAGACCAGAAATATGAGAGGAGATTTGAGGTCTGGTTTAGCAGATAATCTGGGAAAGCTGGAAAGAAAAATAAGTGACATAGAGCGATTAGTAAGGATAGAATCAATAGGAACAGGGAAAGGAAGTATAAAGGAAACCAAGGAATCGGAAGTACAATGTAAATTAGAGACAAACGAAGTAATAAATAACTGTGATAGTAAAGAATTAATAATGAAAATGTACAACAGGTTAAAATTTGAAATACATGATAGGGCTGATAATATAAAGGAATCTGTAGAAGAGCAGATTACAGTGTTAGCGCATACAGTGATAGCAAATAAAGTAAATAAAGAGGTAGAGCAGGAAACTAGGAAGGATAACTCTAAGGCAGTGGAGAGTTATGCCGCCAAGGTGGCGACGGGGGGGGTAAAAACCTTACCGTCGGAGTCGAGGCCCATAACTGTCCACTCCTTAGCAGTAACGGACAAGGAAAATTATATGACGGGACAAGAGATAGTTGATAGCGTAGGTAAAATAATAGATGCAAGAAAGGAGGGCATAAAAGTAGAAAGAATAAGAAAAGGAAAAGGGAGGAAGGTAATAATAGGCTTTAGGGACAGAAAAGAGAGAGACGAAGTAAGGAAAAAGATAGAGATATGTGCAAGGGATAAGTTCGAAGTGGAAATAGTGAAAAACAAGGACCCCCAGGTTATTCTGTATGGGGTGCTGAAGTCGAACACGGATGACGACATTTGTGACGCAATCCGTGTTCAAAATAAGCACCTCATACAGCATATCCTGGATGGGGACGAGGACAGGATAAGGGTTAAATACCGAAAGCGTGGTAAGGATGCCCATACTGAGCACGTCGTGCTGGAGGTGTCTCCGGAGGTATGGCTGTGCCTCACCAGAGAAGGCCGCGCATACATTGATATGCAGAGGGTGCGGGTCGCTGACCAGTCCCCCCTAATACAGTGCTCGCACTGTTTGGGGTACGGACATGGAAAGCGATTCTGCGCCGACATTGCTGCGGAAATGAGGTGCAGCCATTGCTCCGGAGCTCACCACAAATCACAGTGTGAGGGCTTCGAGGCGGGCACCGAGCCATGTTGCATTAATTGTAAGAAAAATAATTTAAAAGCAAACCACGGCGCGTTCAGTGCGGAGTGCCCGATAAGACGAAAATGGGAAGCAATGGCACGTGCGGCGGTATCGTACGATCCTGAAGATGATGCGTTCGTGGAACGTACATGGCTCGACGGACGCACACGCAACGATACTACGATACCGTCGCAGTACAGCTGCTAAAACAAATGTAGAGCCAGTTAATTGTCAAAATTAATTTATTGTATTGCCTGCAGTAAATTGTGAATTTATAGCAGCAATCACCACATTGTAGAAAATTCAAATATGTATAATACAACTATATTATTAAAAAATTATGTATTAGTATAACTATATTTAAAAAAAAAAAAAAAAAAAAAAAAAAAAAAAAAAAAAAAAAAAAAAAAAAAAAAAAAAAAAAAAAAAAAAAAAAAAAAAAACTATATATATAACCATGATACTTAGCATTTATTTGATGTAGCAAATAAAGCAGAAGTAAAAATGTTATTGTTTGTAATATTGTATATAATTATCATGTATTCTAACATAATATGCCAATAGTATTAATTATATAGTCTAATAGTATTTAATATATCCATAATAGTCAAATAGTATTAAGTTAATTTGTATACAACATAAAGGCTCTACATTTACGTTCCAGAACACATTAGATCAGTAGTTCTACGTTGAATCGGCCACACCGGCTGAATGAGTTAATATATATATATATATATATAATATGTACCGAAATTAAAAAAAAAATTTGTGATGATCCGCTCGAACTAAGACCTATAAGATAAGTAAGAATGTATCATGTAAAACACTGTAATAATAAAATGTAAAAACTGAATGTAAGAATTAACGTTAAAGATTGTAAATGTATAAATATAAGTATGAAATAAAAATATATATAGAAAAATTTAAAATGTAATTGGACAAAGTAAAAAATTGTGATAGAAAATAGAAAGAAAATAGAAAAATATAACTGTTGATAGTCACACGTGAACAAATGTAAAAGAATAATGTCTTATAAAAATATAAAAATGAAAATATATAGATGTAAATAATTATCATATGTACTACTATTTAAAAAAACGCACATGTAATAAATAAATAAATGTAGTAATTGTCCCTTATCATGTAAGGGGGAATATTAAAAAAAAAAAAAAAAAAAAAAAAAAAAAAAAAAAAAAAAAAAAAAAAAAAACCTAACCTAACCTAACCTAACCTAACCTAACCTAACCTAACCTAACCTAACCTAACCTAACCTAACCTAACCTAACCTAACCTAACCTAACCTAACCTAACCTAACCTAACCTAACCTAACCTAACCTAACCTAACCTAACCTAACCTAACCTAACCTAACCTAACCTAACCTAACCTAACCTAACCTAACCTAACCTAACCTAACCTAACCTAACCTAACCTAACCTAACCTAACCTAACCTAACCTAACCTAACCTAACCTAACCTAACCTAACCTAACCTAACCTAACCTAACCTAACCTAACCTAACCTAACCTAACCTAACCTAACCTAACCTAACCTAACCTAACCTAACCTAACCTAACCTAACCTAACCTAACCTAACCTAACCTAACCTAACCTAACCTAACCTAACCTAACCTAACCTAACCTAACCTAACCTAACCTAACCTAACCTAACCTAACCTAACCTAACCTAACCTAACCTAACCTAACCTAACCTAACCTAACCTAACCTAACCTAACCTAACCTAACCTAACCTAACCTAACCTAACCTAACCTAACCTAACCTAACCTAACCTAACCTAACCTAACCTAACCTAACCTAACCTAACCTAACCTAACCTAACCTAACCTAACCTAACCTAACCTAACCTAACCTAACCTAACCTAACCTAACCTAACCTAACCTAACCTAACCTAACCTAACCTAACCTAACCTAACCTAACCTAACCTAACCTAACCTAACCTAACCTAACCTAACCTAACCTAACCTAACCTAACCTAACCTAACCTAACCTAACCTAACCTAACCTAACCTAACCTAACCTAACCTAACCTAACCTAACCTAACCTAACCTAACCTAACCTAACCTAACCTAACCTAACCTAACCTAACCTAACCTAACCTAACCTAACCTAACCTAACCTAACCTAACCTAACCTAACCTAACCTAACCTAACCTAACCTAACCTAACCTAACCTAACCTAACCTAACCTAACCTAACCTAACCTAACCTAACCTAACCTAACCTAACCTAACCTAACCTAACCTAACCTAACCTAACCTAACCTAACCTAACCTAACCTAACCTAACCTAACCTAACCTAACCTAACCTAACCTAACCTAACCTAACCTAACCTAACCTAACCTAACCTAACCTAACCTAACCTAACCTAACCTAACCTAACCTAACCTAACCTAACCTAACCTAACCTAACCTAACCTAACCTAACCTAACCTAACCTAACCTAACCTAACCTAACCTAACCTAACCTAACCTAACCTAACCTAACCTAACCTAACCTAACCTAACCTAACCTAACCTAACCTAACCTAACCTAACCTAACCTAACCTAACCTAACCTAACCTAACCTAACCTAACCTAACCTAACCTAACCTAACCTAACCTAACCTAACCTAACCTAACCTAACCTAACCTAACCTAACCTAACCTAACCTAACCTAACCTAACCTAACCTAACCTAACCTAACCTAACCTAACCTAACCTAACCTAACCTAACCTAACCTAACCTAACCTAACCTAACCTAACCTAACCTAACCTAACCTAACCTAACCTAACCTAACCTAACCTAACCTAACCTAACCTAACCTAACCTAACCTAACCTAACCTAACCTAACCTAACCTAACCTAACCTAACCTAACCTAACCTAACCTAACCTAACCTAACCTAACCTAACCTAACCTAACCTAACCTAACCTAACCTAACCTAACCTAACCTAACCTAACCTAACCTAACCTAACCTAACCTAACCTAACCTAACCTAACCTAACCTAACCTAACCTAACCTAACCTAACCTAACCTAACCTAACCTAACCTAACCTAACCTAACCTAACCTAACCTAACCTAACCTAACCTAACCTAACCTAACCTAACCTAACCTAACCTAACCTAACCTAACCTAACCTAACCTAACCTAACCTAACCTAACCTAACCTAACCTAACCTAACCTAACCTAACCTAACCTAACCTAACCTAACCTAACCTAACCTAACCTAACCTAACCTAACCTAACCTAACCTAACCTAACCTAACCTAACCTAACCTAACCTAACCTAACCTAACCTAACCTAACCTAACCTAACCTAACCTAACCTAACCTAACCTAACCTAACCTAACCTAACCTAACCTAACCTAACCTAACCTAACCTAACCTAACCTAACCTAACCTAACCTAACCTAACCTAACCTAACCTAACCTAACCTAACCTAACCTAACCTAACCTAACCTAACCTAACCTAACCTAACCTAACCTAACCTAACCTAACCTAACCTAACCTAACCTAACCTAACCTAACCTAACCTAACCTAACCTAACCTAACCTAACCTAACCTAACCTAACCTAACCTAACCTAACCTAACCTAACCTAACCTAACCTAACCTAACCTAACCTAACCTAACCTAACCTAACCTAACCTAACCTAACCTAACCTAACCTAACCTAACCTAACCTAACCTAACCTAACCTAACCTAACCTAACCTAACCTAACCTAACCTAACCTAACCTAACCTAACCTAACCTAACCTAACCTAACCTAACCTAACCTAACCTAACCTAACCTAACCTAACCTAACCTAACCTAACCTAACCTAACCTAACCTAACCTAACCTAACCTAACCTAACCTAACCTAACCTAACCTAACCTAACCTAACCTAACCTAACCTAACCTAACCTAACCTAACCTAACCTAACCTAACCTAACCTAACCTAACCTAACCTAACCTAACCTAACCTAACCTAACCTAACCTAACCTAACCTAACCTAACCTAACCTAACCTAACCTAACCTAACCTAACCTAACCTAACCTAACCTAACCTAACCTAACCTAACCTAACCTAACCTAACCTAACCTAACCTAACCTAACCTAACCTAACCTAACCTAACCTAACCTAACCTAACCTAACCTAACCTAACCTAACCTAACCTAACCTAACCTAACCTAACCTAACCTAACCTAACCTAACCTAACCTAACCTAACCTAACCTAACCTAACCTAACCTAACCTAACCTAACCTAACCTAACCTAACCTAACCTAACCTAACCTAACCTAACCTAACCTAACCTAACCTAACCTAACCTAACCTAACCTAACCTAACCTAACCTAACCTAACCTAACCTAACCTAACCTAACCTAACCTAACCTAACCTAACCTAACCTAACCTAACCTAACCTAACCTAACCTAACCTAACCTAACCTAACCTAACCTAACCTAACCTAACCTAACCTAACCTAACCTAACCTAACCTAACCTAACCTAACCTAACCTAACCTAACCTAACCTAACCTAACCTAACCTAACCTAACCTAACCTAACCTAACCTAACCTAACCTAACCTAACCTAACCTAACCTAACCTAACCTAACCTAACCTAACCTAACCTAACCTAACCTAACCTAACCTAACCTAACCTAACCTAACCTAACCTAACCTAACCTAACCTAACCTAACCTAACCTAACCTAACCTAACCTAACCTAACCTAACCTAACCTAACCTAACCTAACCTAACCTAACCTAACCTAACCTAACCTAACCTAACCTAACCTAACCTAACCTAACCTAACCTAACCTAACCTAACCTAACCTAACCTAACCTAACCTAACCTAACCTAACCTAACCTAACCTAACCTAACCTAACCTAACCTAACCTAACCTAACCTAACCTAACCTAACCTAACCTAACCTAACCTAACCTAACCTAACCTAACCTAACCTAACCTAACCTAACCTAACCTAACCTAACCTAACCTAACCTAACCTAACCTAACCTAACCTAACCTAACCTAACCTAACCTAACCTAACCTAACCTAACCTAACCTAACCTAACCTAACCTAACCTAACCTAACCTAACCTAACCTAACCTAACCTAACCTAACCTAACCTAACCTAACCTAACCTAACCTAACCTAACCTAACCTAACCTAACCTAACCTAACCTAACCTAACCTAACCTAACCTAACCTAACCTAACCTAACCTAACCTAACCTAACCTAACCTAACCTAACCTAACCTAACCTAACCTAACCTAACCTAACCTAACCTAACCTAACCTAACCTAACCTAACCTAACCTAACCTAACCTAACCTAACCTAACCTAACCTAACCTAACCTAACCTAACCTAACCTAACCTAACCTAACCTAACCTAACCTAACCTAACCTAACCTAACCTAACCTAACCTAACCTAACCTAACCTAACCTAACCTAACCTAACCTAACCTAACCTAACCTAACCTAACCTAACCTAACCTAACCTAACCTAACCTAACCTAACCTAACCTAACCTAACCTAACCTAACCTAACCTAACCTAACCTAACCTAACCTAACCTAACCTAACCTAACCTAACCTAACCTAACCTAACCTAACCTAACCTAACCTAACCTAACCTAACCTAACCTAACCTAACCTAACCTAACCTAACCTAACCTAACCTAACCTAACCTAACCTAACCTAACCTAACCTAACCTAACCTAACCTAACCTAACCTAACCTAACCTAACCTAACCTAACCTAACCTAACCTAACCTAACCTAACCTAACCTAACCTAACCTAACCTAACCTAACCTAACCTAACCTAACCTAACCTAACCTAACCTAACCTAACCTAACCTAACCTAACCTAACCTAACCTAACCTAACCTAACCTAACCTAACCTAACCTAACCTAACCTAACCTAACCTAACCTAACCTAACCTAACCTAACCTAACCTAACCTAACCTAACCTAACCTAACCTAACCTAACCTAACCTAACCTAACCTAACCTAACCTAACCTAACCTAACCTAACCTAACCTAACCTAACCTAACCTAACCTAACCTAACCTAACCTAACCTAACCTAACCTAACCTAACCTAACCTAACCTAACCTAACCTAACCTAACCTAACCTAACCTAACCTAACCTAACCTAACCTAACCTAACCTAACCTAACCTAACCTAACCTAACCTAACCTAACCTAACCTAACCTAACCTAACCTAACCTAACCTAACCTAACCTAACCTAACCTAACCTAACCTAACCTAACCTAACCTAACCTAACCTAACCTAACCTAACCTAACCTAACCTAACCTAACCTAACCTAACCTAACCTAACCTAACCTAACCTAACCTAACCTAACCTAACCTAACCTAACCTAACCTAACCTAACCTAACCTAACCTAACCTAACCTAACCTAACCTAACCTAACCTAACCTAACCTAACCTAACCTAACCTAACCTAACCTAACCTAACCTAACCTAACCTAACCTAACCTAACCTAACCTAACCTAACCTAACCTAACCTAACCTAACCTAACCTAACCTAACCTAACCTAACCTAACCTAACCTAACCTAACCTAACCTAACCTAACCTAACCTAACCTAACCTAACCTAACCTAACCTAACCTAACCTAACCTAACCTAACCTAACCTAACCTAACCTAACCTAACCTAACCTAACCTAACCTAACCTAACCTAACCTAACCTAACCTAACCTAACCTAACCTAACCTAACCTAACCTAACCTAACCTAACCTAACCTAACCTAACCTAACCTAACCTAACCTAACCTAACCTAACCTAACCTAACCTAACCTAACCTAACCTAACCTAACCTAACCTAACCTAACCTAACCTAACCTAACCTAACCTAACCTAACCTAACCTAACCTAACCTAACCTAACCTAACCTAACCTAACCTAACCTAACCTAACCTAACCTAACCTAACCTAACCTAACCTAACCTAACCTAACCTAACCTAACCTAACCTAACCTAACCTAACCTAACCTAACCTAACCTAACCTAACCTAACCTAACCTAACCTAACCTAACCTAACCTAACCTAACCTAACCTAACCTAACCTAACCTAACCTAACCTAACCTAACCTAACCTAACCTAACCTAACCTAACCTAACCTAACCTAACCTAACCTAACCTAACCTAACCTAACCTAACCTAACCTAACCTAACCTAACCTAACCTAACCTAACCTAACCTAACCTAACCTAACCTAACCTAACCTAACCTAACCTAACCTAACCTAACCTAACCTAACCTAACCTAACCTAACCTAACCTAACCTAACCTAACCTAACCTAACCTAACCTAACCTAACCTAACCTAACCTAACCTAACCTAACCTAACCTAACCTAACCTAACCTAACCTAACCTAACCTAACCTAACCTAACCTAACCTAACCTAACCTAACCTAACCTAACCTAACCTAACCTAACCTAACCTAACCTAACCTAACCTAACCTAACCTAACCTAACCTAACCTAACCTAACCTAACCTAACCTAACCTAACCTAACCTAACCTAACCTAACCTAACCTAACCTAACCTAACCTAACCTAACCTAACCTAACCTAACCTAACCTAACCTAACCTAACCTAACCTAACCTAACCTAACCTAACCTAACCTAACCTAACCTAACCTAACCTAACCTAACCTAACCTAACCTAACCTAACCTAACCTAACCTAACCTAACCTAACCTAACCTAACCTAACCTAACCTAACCTAACCTAACCTAACCTAACCTAACCTAACCTAACCTAACCTAACCTAACCTAACCTAACCTAACCTAACCTAACCTAACCTAACCTAACCTAACCTAACCTAACCTAACCTAACCTAACCTAACCTAACCTAACCTAACCTAACCTAACCTAACCTAACCTAACCTAACCTAACCTAACCTAACCTAACCTAACCTAACCTAACCTAACCTAACCTAACCTAACCTAACCTAACCTAACCTAACCTAACCTAACCTAACCTAACCTAACCTAACCTAACCTAACCTAACCTAACCTAACCTAACCTAACCTAACCTAACCTAACCTAACCTAACCTAACCTAACCTAACCTAACCTAACCTAACCTAACCTAACCTAACCTAACCTAACCTAACCTAACCTAACCTAACCTAACCTAACCTAACCTAACCTAACCTAACCTAACCTAACCTAACCTAACCTAACCTAACCTAACCTAACCTAACCTAACCTAACCTAACCTAACCTAACCTAACCTAACCTAACCTAACCTAACCTAACCTAACCTAACCTAACCTAACCTAACCTAACCTAACCTAACCTAACCTAACCTAACCTAACCTAACCTAACCTAACCTAACCTAACCTAACCTAACCTAACCTAACCTAACCTAACCTAACCTAACCTAACCTAACCTAACCTAACCTAACCTAACCTAACCTAACCTAACCTAACCTAACCTAACCTAACCTAACCTAACCTAACCTAACCTAACCTAACCTAACCTAACCTAACCTAACCTAACCTAACCTAACCTAACCTAACCTAACCTAACCTAACCTAACCTAACCTAACCTAACCTAACCTAACCTAACCTAACCTAACCTAACCTAACCTAACCTAACCTAACCTAACCTAACCTAACCTAACCTAACCTAACCTAACCTAACCTAACCTAACCTAACCTAACCTAACCTAACCTAACCTAACCTAACCTAACCTAACCTAACCTAACCTAACCTAACCTAACCTAACCTAACCTAACCTAACCTAACCTAACCTAACCTAACCTAACCTAACCTAACCTAACCTAACCTAACCTAACCTAACCTAACCTAACCTAACCTAACCTAACCTAACCTAACCTAACCTAACCTAACCTAACCTAACCTAACCTAACCTAACCTAACCTAACCTAACCTAACCTAACCTAACCTAACCTAACCTAACCTAACCTAACCTAACCTAACCTAACCTAACCTAACCTAACCTAACCTAACCTAACCTAACCTAACCTAACCTAACCTAACCTAACCTAACCTAACCTAACCTAACCTAACCTAACCTAACCTAACCTAACCTAACCTAACCTAACCTAACCTAACCTAACCTAACCTAACCTAACCTAACCTAACCTAACCTAACCTAACCTAACCTAACCTAACCTAACCTAACCTAACCTAACCTAACCTAACCTAACCTAACCTAACCTAACCTAACCTAACCTAACCTAACCTAACCTAACCTAACCTAACCTAACCTAACCTAACCTAACCTAACCTAACCTAACCTAACCTAACCTAACCTAACCTAACCTAACCTAACCTAACCTAACCTAACCTAACCTAACCTAACCTAACCTAACCTAACCTAACCTAACCTAACCTAACCTAACCTAACCTAACCTAACCTAACCTAACCTAACCTAACCTAACCTAACCTAACCTAACCTAACCTAACCTAACCTAACCTAACCTAACCTAACCTAGGTCAGGCGAGAGCGGTCAGGCATTGTTCGTCAGTCCATCCGTTGGCAGAAGCAACCGTCTGGAATTGCTGACGATAAGCGTTCCAAGAAGTAGTACCGTCGTATGGTGGCACTTTAACTCTTGGTTCTTCTGAAGTTCAGTAAGGCCGGTTTTCACATTTTCCACATCCAATCCTAACCCCGTAACTCGTTCGTCCATTATGTCGACATCTTTTCGGAGCTTAACCACCGTGTCACTTACATCCTTTATAGCTCCAAGTGCTTTTTCTTGGAGGACTTTTTGTTGCTCTTGTGACTCCTGCAAGGCGCAGAGCTTGCGTTCTTGCAACTCTTGCAAAGCGCCAAGCTTGCGATCATGTGACTCTTGTAAAGCGCCGAGCTTGCGATCATGTGACTCTTGTGACTCTTGCAACGCGCTGAGCTTGCGGTCTTGTGCCTCCATCATTGCCCTTTGAGAATCTTGCAAAGTCTGAATTAACCCAATTATGCTTTCCAATTGAGGAGCCATTTGAGGGGCCGTAGAAACTACGGGCGTGGCAGGATGGATGGAGCTAGTTGACGGGGCCTGAGCAGGCGGGGCCCAGTGGGCGGGGCCAGTGGGCGTGGCCTGAGTGGGCGTGGCCTGGTGGGCGGAGCCAGCGGGCGTGGCCATGTCCAGAGTGGGCGGGGCCTGGGGGGCGTGGTCAGTGGGCGGGTCCCGGTGGGCGGAGCCAGTGGGCGTGGCTTCATCCGAAGTGGGTGAAGCCTGGGGGGCGTGGTCAGTGGGTGGAGCCTGGTGGGTGGCTCCGGCGGGTGGGGCCTGCCTCGCAGTGGGCGGAGCTTGGTCCCCAGTGGGTGTGGCCTCCGCAGCCCCACCTCCAACTCCTCTCTCGAAGTCAATGGCGGCAGCTCGCTGCGCCCTTGTCCTGACACTCCCGTTGAAGTCGTCTCTCGGAGTCAATGGCATCTCCAAATCCCACTTCTGACACCAGTTGTTACGTGCTAGGGTTCGAGGATTCGGAGAGAAAGACCTGGTGACTCGCTTGAAGACTTTATTCACAAACACTAGGTCACACTAATCACTAAGTCCAAACACTAAGCACTAAGTCCAAACACTATTCACTATCACTGTCACTCACTATTGATCACTTGTTCTCACTTCGAAGTCGCCTCGAAGATCGCTCAGATAAAACTGAATCCCAGGCCGTCCACCTGCGCCTATTTATATGGGCGACTCGAATTCTAGAAAATTCCTTACTCGATTCACGTAAACAAGTAAACACGTAAACAAGTAAACAACGGTCGGAACTTTCTAGGAGATTCGAGCATGTACCAACCAGCGCCATCTAGTTTCGAGTGGGGGATTTATGTGTAGTGTGTCCCCTAGTTTTGCCGGTTCGACGCTAGATGGCTCTGTGTGTCCGTATCCGTAACACTATTTTCATACTAGCGACCCGCCCCGGCGTAGCACGGGTATAAAATATATTATAGCCACTGAAAAAATGATTAAAATCGATATCCTTCACGTGGTCTACTTCTTATCTGTGCCAAATAACATAAAATTTGCTCCAGTAGTTCGCGAAATAAGCCCTTTCAAATAATTTCCCCCGTTTTTTCCACATTCTCTTATTAGTCTTAGCGTAAAAAAATATAGCCTACTAGATGATGCCCGCAACTCCGTTGCACCAAAATTAGTTTATCACGTGGGAACCGTACATTTTTTCGGGATAAAAAGTATCCTATGTCCTTTCATGGGACTCAAAGTACCTCTGTACCAAATTTCAGCCCAATCGGTTCAGCCGTTTAGGCGTGAAGAGGTAACAGACAGACAGACACACTTTCGCATTTATAATATTAGTATGGAGATAGCCTTCCTTAATCAATGGGCTATCTAACACTGAAAGAATTTTTCAAATCGGACCAGTAGTTCCTGAGATTAGCGCATTCAAGTTAGCCCTTTCAAATATTTTTTCCCGTTTTTTCCACATTGTCCTCTATTTCTTCGCTCCTATTAGTCTTAGCGTGATAAAATATAGCCTATAGCCTTCCTCGATAAATGGGCTATCTAACACTGAAAGAATCATCATAATCCGTTGCGTAGTTTTAAAGATTAAAGGGAACAAAGGGACATGAGGGAAAAAAGCGACTTTGTTTTATAATATGTATAGATATAGATATAGATATAGATATAGATTTAGATATAGATATAGATATAGATATAGATATAGATATAGATATAGATATAGATATAGGTATAGGTATAGGTATAGGTATAGGTATAGGTATAGGTATAGGTATAGGTATAGGTATAGGTATAGATATAGATATAGGTATAGGTATAGGTATAGGTATAGGTATAGGTATAGGTATAGATATAGATATAGATATAGATATAGATATAGATATAGATATAGATATAGATATAGATATAGATATAGATATAGATATATAGATATAGATATAGGTATAGATATAGATATAGAAGTTAAGTAAGTAAGACGGGCTTAGGACCGTCAAAATGTAAACAACGTAGGAACGTAGGAACGTAAAAGAATGCAAAAATTACAACTTTTTAATTACGAACAATAAGCACTTAGAAATTTATAATTAATCTAAACCACATCCTTTGCATTTAGGCGTATTAAAAAAAATTAATCAACTTATGTACAACTTATTAAAAATCAAAACCACCCACCTCATCTTATTTACATAATTTATCTTGTCTGCACATAACAGTACCTTAAAAATTATTGTTCAAACCACGTTCAAACTGCAATGCGTTTCGCTCTAAGCCGAGTCTAGCGTGTTTTTGCACAATATTGTCTTTAAGTTGTTTAAGCACACTGCACAACTCTGTCACTTTTAACCTCGTCAGAGGCACGTTCGATACGTACGCGATTTTAGGTGTTCGAGGTTGGCGAGGCGTGTGCAGACCGTATAGCGAACTGTCCATTATCCGAGTCTTTGATTATTGGACAAAATTGTTTCGCGGTTCGGTACAGATGGATTCGTGAATCAGCTGTTACGAAGACGAGGAAGGATTTCTTGCTCGTACAGTCTCTGGGCTCTGCGTAAACTTTCGCCACTCAAAATGTTGCACCTCCACATTTCATAACACTGGATCGTGGTTAGGGTACATACTACATTGTCACAGACACTAATCACAAGCGCGGGGGGCCGTGACAAACAAAATAATTACGTAATAGCTATACAAGCTATACAACTATCCGCGCGATACCGGCGGTCGGCGCGTGCGCCGTGCGGCCTCTCGGCTCCCGCCGCCCACCCACCCCCGCTTTACCCCTAGGTATAACCGGTCTTTCGACTGGATGTGCGCGCGACAGACCGCACAGTGTTTTAGAAACCCACAAAATCGGACATGACTGACTTAATGCAATGAGTCGATGGCGTCTTATATTTCAAATGCAAGAGTAGAACTCCCGTGTGCGCATTTGACTTCGTTTTTGAGAAAATTAATTTTTAAATTGCTCATTTTTGAACTCCCTAAAAACGAATTTATTTTATTTAAATTAATCACGAGGGTTTGTAAGCTTGTTTTCTAGCTGATTAGATTAATCGTTAAGAGACACAAATTTTGCACTTTATTTCATTCCTACAACTCAAGTAGTTTATGAGATTTTAATTTTTTTTTTTTAATATTTAGACTTTTTTTTTCTGCTTTCCTACATGATTTCCGCAAGTTTTCCGTACTGAAAAATACTTTGGTATAGTCTTTAGGCTAAAATATTTTTATTTTTTGCGAATCGTTAATAGTGCCAGAGATTTACGAATTTCTAATTTTTATTCGCCCCTTTAAAAATTTTAAGAGCAAAGTTTCATCGAATCTTAATTTTTTTCAACTAATCAGGCAAATAATAGGAAGAAACATTTTATTCTTGATTTTAATCTTCATCACCTTAGTCGTCAAAACTGCTGTCCTCCCGTGTCAAATTTATAGTGTCGTTAATATTAATTAATGGCAGGTAGGTTTACTTGCACCCTATATGTATATTACAAATGGTTCTATTAATTTCACCGCCTGGTTTCTATATTTTTGATGTTTTCCGTATAAAATACGTAGTAGTAGTTAGCACTATTGTATGGACAATAATAGTGATGTGGCGATATATTTTTTTTTACCTAATTTCGTCACTTTTAGAATGTAGATATAATATTAAGGATTTCTCCTTTTAGGTTACCTAATGATGAAGAAAAAAGAAAAGCATGGTTAAATGTTATCGGTGCAGAAAATATAAGCATGAAAAAAAAGGATGTCTGCTCAATCCATTTTGAAGAGTGGTGTTTCAATAGAACGTTACAGACGACAAATTGAAACTTGAAGATGATGCTGTACCCATGTACCATCAAAAATATTATTGGTGGAGTTATTTTACTTCAAATTGTACAAATTGTGTTAACCTATTTAGAAATAAATATTTTGATTTTGATTTTTGATTTTACCAAGCGACAAACAGATTATACCTGGTTTGTGCACATATTATTATACGCTCTTACATGGGTAATGCCGGCGCCAGACATAGCTACACTTGTTTGAACACTTATTTGAAGACTTTGCAAAGCTTTGAAACACATTTGGACACATATTGTTCATACCCAGACATGCTTTGCAAATACTTTTCTTCACAGTATGCTGATAGACAACAAACAAGATGGATGACGATTTCGTGGACGCAGTGTGCGGGAATGCCTATACTATTAATGCGCATTTAATTATTTATTACATTTGCACGGAAAAAACTAATTCTGACCAATGCGTTATTAACCAAGTTTTTATTTTTGTGATTCCGGTTTTTTGATTTTTTTTTATAAAATAAGGGGGCAAACGAGCAAGGGAGTCACCTGATGGAAAGCAACTTCCGTCGCCCATGGACACTCGCAACATCAGAAGAGCTGCAGGTGCGTTGCCGCCTGCCGGTCTTTTAAGAGGGAATAGGGTTATAGGTTAGGGGAGGCCGGAGGGTAGGGATGGGAATAGGGTAGGAGATTGGGCCTCCGGTAAACTCACTCACTCGGCGAAACACAGCGCAAGCGCTGTTTCACGCCGGTTTTCTGTGAGCCCGTGGTATTTCTCCGGTCGAACCGGCCCATTCTTGCCGAAGCATGGCTCTCCCATGGGTTTCATATTCAACAAATTCAAGGACACGCTCGTTGCTCCAGTCCATTTTGAAAATCTTCGTGTTTACGCGCAAAGACACAGACAACCGTTCTGCTGAACACTGCTTGCGCAACTGGAGTTTGCACAAGTGTGGCAGGTTACGCAAACATTTGAACACAGTCAACTTTGAACGCTTTGATGTGCGCTAAAAAACCGACACCGCATGGCAAAGTGCAAATCTTTGTTCAAACTTTGAACACATATTCAAAGTCTCGTGCCACACACAGCAATCAAATAAGTGTTCAAACAAGTGAAGCTATGTCTGCCGCCGGCCTAAGGCCAAGTTAGCCTCTAAAAAGCTTGATGTTCTTAACAGAACTAGACAGTATTTCAGTCCGGAGTTTCAGTCCAGTCGCTTCACTCTGCATTCTCTATCAGTTGTATCACTGGAGCCTGGAAATACTCTGAGGAATTGTTTGCAATCATACCTCCTGCAATTTTTCGCCATTGTTCCACGCGAAAAATATACCATCCTCATCACCTTGATGAGTTATCACTCATTTCTTTTCACAGACTTTCACCGTACGTTTTTCGCGTAACTTTCTGCCGCGCACTGTAAAACTCTAGAACGAACTGTCACCAGTAGTATTACTGGACCAGTACGATATGCAAACCTTTAAGAAAAGAGCCGAAAATATAAAAGGCATAGTTCCTTTTAAGAAATTTTTATTTAAATAAATAAATTTTAAATAAATGTAAGTTTACTGCAGCTAACTACTAAACCTAATTTATATGTTGGACCTTAAGTTGTAACCCAAGTAACACCCAGTTGAATAAACCACCTACTATTTTATGCGAGTCTTTACTTTTATAAAAATTGTAAGTGAGCAGAGGTCACCAGATTTTTTATAATTTATGATTATTATAGTCAGCTTTACTATTATCATCCCCTAGTATATCCCACAACCTCATTTTGTGGTACACTTTACGGAAAAATTATCACGCCTATTGAGTTGTGCTTACGTAGTGATATTTATTTATATGTAGATGTGTTTAAATCACCATTCGTCAGTAAATGGTCTTCGTGTCCTCTTGTTTCATACTATGTCATTGGTTTAGACTTTAGAGGTCTTTGGTAGCCAATGTATTTGTCTATGATCTTGGTTGCCATAATAATTAGGTTTTTAGGTTTCCGTACCCAAAGGCCAAGGGTAAAGTCGGGACCCTATTATTAACACTTTGCAGTTTGCTGTCGGTCTGTCTGACAGCTGTAAAGGCTGTATCTCGAGAACCACGCTACAGATCGACAAGGCTTTATATGGACGTGGCGAAAAAAGGAACTAACGCCATCATACAAGAACGTCATTTTTGACAGTTCTCCTTTACAGCCATGCCACACGACGCGGTGCGGTGCCGCACCGGAGGCCATCTCGTCGGACTACCGGCCACACGGTGAGTGCGGCACCGCAACGTTTTGCAGTACTGTAGCAGCGACGGACTCGAGCTCCCCGCCTCCCCGCCTCGTCTTAAGAGGTCTACTGACCCTAAAAATAAAACATAGTCCTTCCCTCTTCACACTCACGCCCGTCTTTCATATGCCAGGTGAAAAAGGACGACGCGAAATCATCGCCAAGTTAGTTTTACTTGAATAAAAGACCAACTATAATGATTATGAAAAAAGTATTTTGAGCAAATTTAGGTTTTATCAATGCCTTTTTAGATATTAAAAAATATTAAAGAAAAGACAGCAAACTTCGAAGATCCAAGCAAAAATGTGTCTAAAACAAGGTTTTTTGTAAAAAAGAAACTTAAGTTACTTGTGTAAAAAAATCAGCTTTCTAGACCTTACAGATTTTGAGGTCTAGGTTTAAGTATGAAGTCAAGTTAGGGTCAGCATTCTTAATTCCGGTGCGCGTGCGGTGCAGCGCCGGAGCGCACCGGACGGCGCCGTGTGCCATACCATCCATTTTTGATTTTTATATGTAGGAAACCGGAGCGGCACCGGTCAGGCGCCGTACCGCCGCCGCGCGCCGCACCGTATCGTGTGGCATGATACTTACTTGCAGCGCCCCCGCTCACGTTCATAGCTAGAAAGTTTAAGTTTTCTCAGATTACGTTTACATAATAAAATATTATACTAAAAACAAATAAGATATTATAATATTTATTTTAAAGGGGGGTTCCGTAGAATATGCGTTTTTTTTTGCTATTAACTTTAAAGTATTAAAATATAATTCTTAGAGGGCCCCTGGGGCCTAGACAATAAATTTTACTGTGCATTGTGCAATATTATTGACCGTCTAGAGTGGACATTGAACGCGCCCGCCTCTTAGTCTTATTATTGTCAAATAAATTGTTCAATAATATTGCACAATAAAATTGATCGTCTAGACCCGCTATCCCCAACCCGCGGCCCGCGGGCCGCATGCGGCCCGCCGGGACTTTATTTGTGGCCCGCGTGATGTTAAAAAAATTTGAAATTCACGCCCACCGGCAAAATAACGTAAAGTCTACGTGATAGTCATTAAATTTTTTTCACTTTAAAATCGTTAATTTTGAAGAATGTTATTTTTTTAACCCTAAAAAATAACATTCTTTAAAATTAACGATTTAAAAGTGGAAAAAATTTAACGACTATCACGTCAGACTTGACGTTACTTTGCCGGTGGGCGTGAATTTTAAAATGGTTTACTTTAACGTATCACGCGGGCCACAAATAAAGTCCCGGCGGGCCGCATGTGGCCCGCGGCCCGCGGGTTGGGGATAGCGGCTCTAGACTCTAGAGTCTAGGGAGTAGGGACCCACTTTATCTTTACTCAGTATTTCGGTATTCGTTCGGTTTCGGATTCCTGTATATAAATAAAATAGGCCAAGTACGTGTCGGGCCACGCGCAATGTAGGGTTCCGTAGTACCGCTAGTTTTTAAAATTTTTAGATGTTATAACGTGTTTTACACTACTAACAACATCATCTCAGCGTAATAGGCAGTTAATGAAGGGGTACAAATCCCGATACATACGATGTTGCTATTTCAACTTACTACATTAAAGTTGCCTTTCAACTTGCTAGTACTACGAGTGGTAAATAAAAGTCCTACATTATTAGTAAACAGCTCCGCGACCAACGGCCGCGTCGCGAATACTTTATTCGTCGAAATATTACTACACAGTTCACTACACATCGATAAAAGTGACTTAACTTGCGACTCGACTTGAGCCCTCACGAGATTAGTTTTGCGCTTCATTTACAAGATCCATACACACTAACAATTCCAATTCGTTGAGTTTTAACAACTAAATTGCTAAATATATAGGTACTTACAGTGCTCTCAAAATGATAATGCGCATAGAAATTTAAAAATAAGCTGTCAGTAAAAAGTTATGACCATATAAAAAATCATTTTTTGAGTGAAAATATTAATATTGATATTCATCTGTTTCTGTGAAAACCTAATAGGAAATGCCTAGCGTCATGACATAACATAGATTGAGTAGTTAAAAAGTGAAATAGATAATATTAAGACTATTTTATGGAATAATAATAGTTTATTGTCTCAGTAAAAACATAATAAGCAAAATGATACAAAAACAAAACATGGAATAAAATAGTAGAAAACTTTTTCAATCCGTCATAACTATAGACTTATAGAATATTATTGGTTGCGGTCCAGTTATAATGATTCCGTATTTAGCAGATCATTACGTAAGTGTTATTGGTTGTGGACATTTGCACCAAACTCAATACATTTTTATTAAATCTACAATATTTTTCATACAAAATGGTAAAAAGCATGATTTTCATTCAGTCATAACTTTTCGCTGACAGGGTATTTTTGATTGCGGTCTGGTTATAATGATTCAGTATTTAGTAGACCATTTTACTATATAGGCCTCGTCAGTGGTGGGGACCAGACTCCATACATTTTAAAACATACTCCTTTCTTAACAAAATATTTCACAGATGTAATTTACATATAAAGTGTCAGAGGGACTCCCAAAGAGATGCAATAACTTTAATATTAAGATAGCGTTAAATAAATATTGAGAACCTTTTGACTATTCACTATTAATAATAATAAATAATTATTCACGTCTATGTATATTATGGTTAGTAATACTTTAAAGTCTATAAACGAATTTTTCCAAACTGCACAACAACTTATTCTAAAAAAGTTATTAAAAAATATTAGGAATGGCAGTACCGATAACATCACTCTCGTTATCTCAACACGCGCCTCAATCAGGAATCTGGATCTCTTCGATATTATATTATGCATTTCTTCATTACACTCAACTCTACGGCTGCTACATGACTCTATACTTACATAAAATGTATTATAATAATTTTAAAAATTAAAATACTCCAGCTATTACATACATACAGTCCTCATTATGAAGAATAAATAGGATTTATTGCACCGATACGACAGTCGCTAGTCGGTCCGCTCGCGGGACACGAGACACGCGGGGACACACACCTAGGCCCAGACGCGCACGGTGGTATCCCAGGAGGAGGTGGCGAGCGCCGTGCCGTCGGGCGCAAGCTGCACGCGCGACACGCGGTGCTCGTGGGCGGCCAGCACGCTGGCGCGCGTCGCCCGCAGCGCGTCCCACGCGCACGCCGTATAGTCGCTGTACCCGGCGAACAGCAGCCGCCCGCTCAGCGACCACTCCACCGAGTTGACCGCGAACAGCATCGCCTCGCGGCCGTAGCGCGCCACCTCGCGGTCCGCGCGCAGGTCGAACAGCCGGCACAGCGCGTCGTCGGAGCCGGACGCCAGCGAGTCGCCGGACGGGTGGAAGCGCACGCTGTTCACGTCCGACTGGTGCGCGTCGAACGCCTGCACGGCGTGCCCGGACCGCATGTCCCACACGAGCACGGCGCGGTCGCAGCCGCCGGACACGAACGTGTCGCCGGCGTCGCTGGGCGCCAGGTCGAGCGCCATCACGTCGGCGGCGTGCGCCTGGAAGCTCTGCAGCAGCTGGCCGCTCTCGACGTCCCACAGCGCGCAGGAGCCGTCGCCGCTGGCGGTGAGCAGCTGGCGGTCGGTGTGGGGGAACAGGCAGCAGGACATGTAGGAAGTGTGCGTGGCGACGGTGCGCTTGCGCGCGCCCGGCTCCTCCTCGCCCAGCGGGAACACGCTCACCTTGTTGTCCAGCCCCCTGCGGAGCGTCAAAACATCCACATGTATTACCGCAGTCCGCAGGACTCTTTCACATAATAAGGGACAATAAAAAGATTTTATGTATGTATGTATATTGGAACTAGCTGTCCCGGCAAACGTTGTTTTGCCATTTAAAGTATTTCTACTTCATCAGCTGTTGATACAAAATCTTACCCCCTCTTTTGTTCCCTAAGAGGGGTGGGGGGAAAAATTTTACACACCAGATGTTAAGTTGTAAAAACAGTTAATAATATGAAGTAAGTCCATTAAAGAAAAAAGTTTGATATAAAATCTGACCCCCCCCCCTTTTTGGTCCCCTTAGAGGGATGGGGGGGGGGTGATTTTTATACACCAGATGTTGAGTTGGAAGAAGGCAAATATATCTGCGAAAACCGTATGCAAATCGGACCAGTAGTTTTCGTGACAAAACCTGACTCCCTCTTCCGTCCCTTTAGAGGGGTGGGGAGAAATTTTTTATACACCAGATGTTAAGTTGGAAGAAGACAAATATATCTGCGAAAACCGCATTCAAATCGGATCAGTAGTTTTCGTGTGATAGTGGAACAAACATACAGACAGACCGACACAAAAAAACTGACCACATTTTTGGCTTCTATAGCGATGTAGTGACACCCTCCGCTTATTATATTTTGAATATCTTTAATTACAGAATCTTCATTTCTACAGTTTTAATATATGTATAGATTAAAAAAAAATAACAATTTACTAGAATCATTTTCATTAATTTCTATTTGGAACATTTTTTATATACAATGAAGACTATAGACTTCGTAGGATTATACCTTTAGTTTCTAACCGACTTCAAAAAAAGGAGGTTATCAATTCGACGCGTATGTATGTAATATTTCCAGATCTGCCCAGTTTTTGTATATTATGTTAGTCTATATCAGCGTCTGAACAAATGTGCCAAATTTAAAAAGTGTATGTATGTTTTTATGTAATTTCAGTAATTCTTTTTTTATTGTACTAGGTATTGTTCAACTAAGGGAACAGTGTAAGTTTCATCATAATCGGTTCAGTAGTTTTGGAGATAGGGAGTTTTAATTCTCAATTACGTAAAATTTTGAAGTCGGTTTTATCTTTTTAAAATACAGTTATTATCTAAAGTAAAAATAACAATAAATATTATGTAATACTTTAGATTTTTTTATAAATAAGAATAACTATACTTATTTTCAACGTCTAATACAGCAATCCTGCAGTTATTGTATTATAGAGATGTTTACTAACGATGAATACGTAGATGAATATTATGTAACATATAATGTGTAACGGCTTACCCTGCAGCCACCATGTTCCCTGACGGTGCATACGCACATGCCATGACCCAGGTGCTCGGCATGGCGATGGTGAGCTCCTTTGTAGCAGTAAAAGCATCCCATATGATAACTTTCCCATCCTAAAAGGCAAACTAAATTAGTGCCACTAACATCAAGTTGGCAAGTTATTTGTAGCAAAATGGCAATTATATTAATATGTAATATACAAATACACAATAATTGTTATCAGATTCAATAGTCATTTATTTTTGAAGTGAAAACTTCTTTAGCGGCGTTGAGCACTTTTGTGGGATAGGTAAAAACTGTGAAACTCGCGTCAGATTCTCGTGCTGATCGAAAAACCGTAAGACGGTTGGAGAGTAGTGTTGTAACATCAAAATCGATTAATCGAACAATCGATTGTTTTTTTTCGATTGTCGATATTTTTTAATAGATTGTAAGGGGTTCGATTAATTAAAAAAATCTATTTTCATAAAAAATGGGTTAAAAATTTAATCGATTGTAAGGGTTTCGATTAATTAAAAAATCGACTTTTTAAAAATCGATTTTCATAAAAAATGGGTTAAAAAAAATTGTAAGGGTTTCGATTAATTAAAAAATCGATTTTCATAAAAAATGGGTTAAAAAAATAATGCACAACGTTAATAATCAAGTTTTCACTTCTGCCGGCACTCCCGGAGTGCAACCCGTCTTTTTTAGGGTTCCGTAGCCAAAATGGAAAAAAACGGAACCCTAATAGATTCGTCATGTCTGTCTGTCTGTCTCTCTGTCCGTCCGTATGTCACAGCCACTTTTCTCCGAAACTATAAGAGCTATATTATTGAAACTTGGTAAGTAGATGTAGTCTGTGAACCGCATTAAGATTTTGATACAAAAATGGAAAAATTATTAAAAATTTTAGTGGTCCCCATAGGTACAAATGAAACAAAAAAAAATTTTTCATCTAGCCTATGCGTGTGGGGTATCTATGGATAGGTCTTCAAAAATCATATTGAGGTTTCTAATATCATTTTTTTCTAACCTGAATAGTTTGCGAGAGAGACTCTTCCAAAGTGGCAAAATGTGTCCCCCCCCCCCCTCTAACTTCTAAAGTAGGGGCATGATAATTCTAAAAAAAATATATGATGTACATTACTATAAAAACTACCAACGAAAATTGGTTTGAACGAGATCTAGCCAGTAGTTTTTTTTATACGTCATAAATGATAAACCTTAATTTAACTTTCATTATATCAAAAATGAAATATTAAAATAAATCAAAAACCTTATAATTTCATAGAAATAATTCTTATTGCTGCTGCGGAACCCTTCATGGGCGAGTCCAACTCGCACTTGGCCGGTTTTTATTTTTAATTGCACATACCTGTGAAGAAGATACGATGTGGCGTTTATCAGGAGACCAGTCGCAGCACAACACCTTCGCTTGATGACCCTTCAGCACCCGTCTTATCTTCAGGTTAGGATATGGTATTGGTTCCAATCTCTCGGCAACACATGATACTGAACAAACAGTAGGAGCAATAAAAATAGAATATTCTTACAAAATTCTTAGAATCTTACTTATTGGACATGCTAAACCAGCAAGGAAATTTGGGATTACTCTAATACTATTAATGGAGAATACAATACACTTACATATAAATTAAATAGTCTCAGTTTGAATATGCCGGTGATCAGACTTAGTCAAGTCAGTAAATCTTTTAAAGGTCAATGTATACACCTTTACAATAAAATCCCAAAAAACTTTCAAAATCTTTCCATTAATAAATTTAAAAAAGTAGTCAAAGAACGTTTGTATAAGGTCAATGATTTCATAAACGATGGCACATCTTGGGAGTAGGATGGCTTCTTGCAAGACTACTTCTACATTATTATATGACTTGCAATTACGTATATGTTGATATTGTATATATTAAGTTACAGAATTGTAAACTTTATTTTAAAAAGAACAATTTTTCTCTCACTTTTTTGGTAAAAAGTGGGACCCGTGCGAGTTTCTTACGCCGGTTCTTCTCGCCGGGGTAGTTGTTCCTGAACCGGTGGTAGGTATCAGGTAGACATTCTGAAAAAATTTGATTCAAATTTACTCAGAAATAAAACATTTTTTATTTTATTTTAATACATAATATTTTTTGCCACCATACTGCACCTATTAATTGATTTATTGATAAGTCCATCAATCATTAAATAAAGTAGTTTATTGTGTACCCCAGACCCCTGCAAACTTGACTAAATACAAGTGTATAAACAAATATTTTGGCAAGTGCAACAATGATTTGCTGTATGTTATATGTACCCAAAACCCAACTTTTCACCATAGCCAAGTCATGTCATTATAGCTAACAGTGTCAGAAAGATTTTTTTTTATTTGATAAAATAATATTCATGAAGAACAATGAAAATAATTCTGTTGAAGTTATTATCAGTAGGCCTTTCACTCCCTACAGCAATCAACTTTTTATTTTAACTAGCGACCCGCCCCGGCGTCGCACGGGTATAAAATTTATAGCCACTGAAAAAATGATTAAAATCGATAGCCTATGATCTTTCATGTGGTAGATACTTGTTATCTATGCCAAATAACATAAAAATTGCTCCAGTAGTTCGTGAGATAAGCCCTTTCAAATAATTTCCCCCGTTTTTTCCACATTCTCCTATTAGTCTTAGCGTGATAAAATATAGCCTATGCCCTATAGCCTTCCTCAATAAATGGGCTATCTAACACTGAAAGAATCATCAAAATCCGTTGCGTAGTTTTAAAGATTAAAGGGAACAAAGGGACATGAGGGAAAAAAGCGACTTTGTTTTATAATATGTATAGATAATATAGATGACCCAAAGTGAAGTAGGTATGTAGTATGGGGATAACTTATTAAATTAACCCTTTTTAATGAATTTAATAAAATCAAAACAATGTTGTAAGTCATCAGCTTGTATTTAATATGCATCCCAAAAAAATTAGTCCCCAGTACAAGGAAGTAACTTTTTTCTGATACATACAAATTTACCACTTTGTGAGTGCCTTGTTTACGATGAGTCCGACAAACTTTTCTATGCGAAAAATTTCGGCGTTGCTGCGTTTTCGAATGCTTGACTCCTGGAATTGTCGATATGACGTCACCATGGCTCTTCGTACATACAACCTTCATTTTTTGGAATTTGTTTAATAAAGTTAATTTAAAAACTGTGGTCAACTTGTCCGACAACAATCACGCAGCGTTTGGAGTTTTCGACACCCCCCAAAGATGTCGCTATGACGTCACTATGGCTCTTCGTACATACAACTTTCATTTTTTGGAATTTGTTTAATAAAGTTAATTTAAAAACTGTGGTCAACTTGTCCGACAAGAATCACGCAGCGTTTGGAGTGTCCGACACCCCAAAGATGTCGCTATTACGTCACTATGGCTCTTCGTACATACAACTTTAATTTTTTCAAATTTGTTTAATAAAAATAATTTAAAAACTGTGGTGAACTTGTCCGACAAGAATCACGCTGCATATTGGAGTTTCCACCACCCCAAAAATGTTGATGTGACGTCATTATGTCTCCCCGTACATACAATTTTAAAAGTAGTTTTCGATTTAAAATAAAGTAGGGTATATGACTAGTGATTGGACAGTGCCAGTTATTGGAAAAAATACAAAAACACAATATTTATTAAGGTTGCTTTAAAAACTACGTTTTCAAAGTAATAGAACGCCTGATTTTAAAGAAAAACAGGCAGTTTTAAGCAACCTTAATAAGGGAAGGGGAAGAGAAAGCCCTTCAATATTTAAATAATCGGCCAAGTGCGAGTCGGACTCGCGCACGAAGGGTTCCGTACCATTATAGAGAAAAATTAGGCCATAGATTGTGCTTCTGTATGGGAGCCCCCCTTAATTTTTTATTTTATATAAATATTATTATTAAATATTAAAGTAAACATATAATTAAGGATTTTGTGAAAAATTCAAGTACCTACCTGTTGTCATTATTAATTTTAGAGCAAAAAAGGCCAAAAAATCACATTTGTGGTATGGGAGCCCCCATTAAATATTAATAATTTTCATTTGTTTTTCTTATTTGTTGTTATAGCGACAATAATATATATACATAATCTGTGAAAATTTCAAATCACTACCTATTACCGTTCTTGAGTTACAGCCTGGAGACACACAGACGGACAGACGGACAGACGGACATACAACGAAGTCTTAGTAATAGGGTTCCGTTTTTACCCTTTGCGTATGAAACCCTAAAAAACCGGCCAAGTGCGAGTCGGACTCGCCTATGAAGGGAACGAGTTATTCTATTATACTATCCCATTTGCTTTCGGGATCAAAATTTGATATTTACGAAATAAATTTTTTCGATCACATACTTTTAAAATGTTAAGTCTATAGTGTTCTACTTTGCCACGTATTGTGTATTACCGTAAGATAATTAATCAAAAAGATATTAAACATCAAATAACCAAAATTTCATTTCCCACGCTCGTGCGTACCCAGATTGCTTAGCTTAGACACAATTTTCTTAGAGTTTTCGTAATTAATCTTATCATGTTTTGTACTGGAACATTAGCTTAAATACTCATATTAACCATTTTAAACATAAGAATGAACTCGTGTATGTGCAACATTGAGAGAACGCAGGTTTTAATTTTGTCACGCAAAATTTTTCATATCGTTCCGAGCAAATGGTTTTTATGTTTTTGACCAAATCTGCATCTGTAGATCTACGTGCAAACATGTTTCAGAACCCCCGGGCCCATGTCTGCCATACATTATAGGCGAGATAAGATGTGCGCATTGTTTCTCGGAGAAAATTTAATTTTTAGTTGCAAATTCTCGTTTTGTCACGGGTAAGCCTTCATTACCATCCATTGCCTATTTAAATGACTTTTGTTGCTAGTGATTTTTATAATACATTATGATAAAGGCTATTGAAATACCTTCTAAAGATATGTTGCAGGGCTTTTGAAAAATATAAGTATGCAACAAAAATTTAAATTAAATGCCAAAACTTCATTTCCATCCACTTCATTCCCATCCATTCCTCCCGATTTTTAAACCAATTTTCCGATTTTTTTGGTATTATTTAGTATTTTATAACAGACTAGCGGTCGCCAGCGGCTCCACCCGCGTGGATGTCGGTTACCGCTTTTTACTAATTAGTAATAAGTTTTCACTTCTGACGGTAGTCCCGGAGTGCAACCCGTTGTTTTAGGAAAGATAACTAAAGCGATCATAATTGTAGAGCTTCTTTTGACGTTATTTTCAGGTAACAAAATATACTGATGGTTTACTCGATTTACGAAAACTTCTAACTTCTAACGAATTTCTACTAATTTGAATGTTTGGCCTTGGGATTTATTCATCGTTAGTGCAAAAGAAATTTTACAGGAAATTGGAGCCTTTTGCAGGGTAGGTATAGGCAAATCAGTAGGGATCATTGGTATTCTTGGTATATGAGCTAGTTCACCAGCTGCAGGGCCAGTCATAATCTTCGCACCCCCGCCTTGGTAGCGCCCCGAAATAATTTATTTTGATAAAGATTATCAGCATGAGTAAAATAAATGCGTTTAAATGTAGTAAAAAAAAAACAAGATTTTAAAATAAAAAAATGGTTGTGGTGTCTCACTTGACATAGATAGGTATAGTGTGTTGCGGACATTTTTGTAGATATTTATAATATCTACATTTACTTAGAACATTGTATGGTTCTATCTTTTATAGTTTAGGCAGCGTACGCAAAATAAGTAAGTTTTCTGGTTGATTTTTTTCACCTTGTATCAGAAAAACCCAAATATCTTACGGAACCCTATATTTTCCAAAATAAAAAGTAGCCTATGTTACTCGTAAATAATGTAGCTTTCGAATGGTGAAAGCATTTTTAAAATCGGTCCAGTAGTTTTTGAGCCTATTCATTACAATTAAACAAACAAACAAACAAACAAAGTTTACTTCTTTATAATATTAGTATAGATTTTGTCCAAATCCTATCTAAATATTACATTCCATTTTTAATATTTCTTGCTGTAAGTCATTTTGTACCAAATTACCGCTAATCTCAAAAACAGAGAATGGATTGCTTCATCATTAGTTGGTTCACTTGAACGGTTCTATTTTAGGGGTTTGTTGTCTGTCTCATCACTGTTATCTGCCATTAGATAGAAAAGAGGGGCTTAATTACGTCACAGACAATATTTATTTAGGAGAAGTCACTGACGTTCAAAACAAAGATTTTTACCTAGCTTGTGGATTGTGGAACTCTATATAGATACTAGCTGTTGCCCGCGACTTCGTACGCGTTAACATAGTATAATAACAAAGATGGATAGCTTTCTCCTTTTTGTGGTTCCTTATACAAAGGGTAAAAACGGGACCCTATTTAAGCAAACGTCAAACGCAAACGTCAAAAAACTTTCATGTTTCTAACTCAAGAAATGATGGACTTTCATTGAATCTTTCTACCCCAATTTCACCCCTTGGGGGTAGAATTACCAGAAACGCTTAAATACGTATTCATTTATTTTTAATCAGTAGCACAAAAAGAAAGTTTCATGTTTCTAACTCAAGAAATGACGGACTTTCATTCAAACTTTCAACCCCAATTTCACCCCCTTGGGGGTAGAATTTCCAAAAACACTTAAATACCTATGCATTGATTTTTAATCAGCAGTCCAAAAATAAACTTTCATGTTCCTAACTTGAGAAATGACGGACTTTCATTTAAACTTTCAACCCCTATTTCACCCCCTTGGAGGTAGAATTTTCAAAAACGCTTAAGCACTTATTCAATCATTTTAATCAGTAGCCCAAACCTAAAATTTCAAGTTTCTAACTTAAGAAATAAAGGAATTTCATTCAAACTTTCAACCCCAATTTCACCCCCTTGGGGGTAGAATTTCCAAAAACGCTTAAATACGTATCCATTCATTTTTAATCAGTAACCCAAAAATAAAGTTTCTTGTTTCTAAGTCAAGAAATGACGGACTTTCATTCAAACTTTCAACCCCGATTTCACCCCCTTGGGGGTAGAATTTCCAAAAACGCTTAAAAATACGTATCCATTAATTTTTAATCAGTAACCCAAAAATAAAGTTTCATATTTCTAACTCAAGAAATGACGGACTTTCATTCAAACTTTCAACCCCTATTTCACCCCCTTCGGGGTAAAATTTTCGAAATTCCTTCCTTAGTGGGTGTCTACTTAATAAAACAACCCTACTCACCAAATTTCGTGGCTGTAACTTTAACAGTTTTTGCTCAGCGATGATGAATCAGTCAGTCAGTCAGTCAGGACATGTAATTTTATAAGTATAGATTGTAGATTTGCGCCCTGTCAAAGATATGCTTCTGGAACCTTCAATGAACCGACGAGCACACATTTCTGACAAATATATATGGAAAATATATCTTCGAATAGTATTATTCATGTTAATCTCATAATGAAACTAAATATGTGATTATTTTCAAATAACTAGTATTTTTAGCAGTGGCGTGGGGTGAAAAAAAATAAAGGTAAAGCCGGACCAAAAAACGGCTAACTCGTGAATAAGCAAAATTTCAATTCTTGTAAAAAAAACGTGCAATAAATTACATACCTGTATTAAGTGTGTTAGTTTACCTTTTCCATAACTACTAGGGTGCTTTGCTTGCATTGTGTGCGTTGCATGCAGTGTTAGTGTTGTTAGTATTCACCACCTTCACCATACATGACATCACTGGTATTATATGAACAGTGCATGTCGAGTATGATAAAAGTGGCTTTAAAAAAAGCCGTTTTAAGCACACGTCACTCACACTCACACACCAAAAATAAGTGAATCCTGACTTGCCAGTGTAGATGTTTGTTACTCAATCATGCAAAAACTGGATTTAGATGAAATTTTGCATGCATCCCATGTCAAACATGGAAAGGAACATAGGCTACCTGTCTGAAGTCCACGCAGACGAAATCGCGGGCAAAAGCTAGTAGCAAAGAAATATCAGCAGAAATACATACCTAAATGTTTAATTTTGTTATTTGTCGTCTGTCGTCGTTATTTAATATTATTATAAAATATAATAGGTAATCCGTAAGACAACAGTCAATTTGTACTAATGCTGCCATTTCTCACCTAACCGTGTCACGACAAATTACAAAGTAAGTAAAACAAACCAACCTTTACGATGTAACAAACAAAAACACAACACAACACTTGGCAAGTAAAATTTCACTACTTTCGATTCTTTTAAACTGTATAATATTACAATCAAGCTAGCCCACTAACTTAATAAACAAAATTTTGCATATTACAATAATAACAGTACAAAATGAGTGCAAATTAGCGCGTAATATAATTGTTTATGTGAATTGAAATGACAGCACGCGCCGGTCGGCCGCTGCAATTAGCTCTGTTGTGATTGGACGAAATCTTTTAAAGCGAAACATGCGAAACTAAACCTTAACACATGACAAATAAAGACTAGGTAGGCTATGTGGGATCGGCTTGTTGTTCGACAATATCGACGAGTCGTTTGCATGTAGTAGTAATGTGTATGTGTGCGTGAATTTCATACATTTCAAATGTTTGGATTCCCGATGTTTTGAGCGAGTTCCCCGGCCACCGCCGCCGCACACTATGTACGCGTTCTGAGTGCGATCGTAAAAACGGGTATGTGTGCGTTTGCGTGATTTTAAATACATGGCGAATTATTTTTATGAAATTGTAGGAAGCGGGGTAAGCTATAATTATTAATAATAAAAAATGTATATATTAAAATTGGCCAAGGTAAGCCGGTAGGAATCGTGTTCTATGGAGGCTTTGCCACTGATTTTTAGTAACACACGGATAACCCTGTATATTTTCCTTTTAATAAGTACCTATCCATGTAGTACTAATCTAGCTAGTACTTCATAATTAAGTGATTAAACATAATTTTAAAGATTTAAAACTGTTTTTTAAGAATTTAAGATTTTATTAGTTACAGGAACATAATACATATTTTTGTTGCTAAACATCACTATACCTAATGCCTGTTAATGTATAAAGTACACCACACTAACAAATTGGGATATTTTTTTCAAGAGTTTACTAAAGTTTACTAAACTAGTCGGCGCTAAATTACATAGAACTGCGATTTGTGAAACTATTTCTTAAAATAGTGTTTTCCTTAAAAACTCTAGTAAGTAGGGATTGCAATCCCGCACCTTATTCAATCCCGCGGGATTGATTTGCGGGATTGGCCAATCCCGCGGGATCCCGCGGGATTTAATTTATGTTATACTAAAAATTGAATAAATTGAAACTACAGGTTTATATTTTATTAAAAATCAACTTTATTA
Source organism: Polyommatus iphigenia (assembly GCA_963422495.1). Lineage (NCBI taxonomy): Eukaryota > Metazoa > Arthropoda > Insecta > Lepidoptera > Lycaenidae > Polyommatus > Polyommatus iphigenia. Next base: position 35,040 of record OY730180.1, read on the forward strand.
ATAGAAAATGTCATTATGTAATTAATCTAGTCTTATTAGATCTTAAAATTAAATGCTTTGAATGCCTCAGCAATCTTAAAAGTTAAAGTCAGGGACCTCTCAAAATTATGGGTCCTCCGCATTGATTGCGACGACCACCCTCGCGTTTATGCGTGCTTATATGGAGACCCCGAGACGGATCGACTCTTTGAACACCTGCAAGCTGCTTCAGATTTAATGCAGCAGCAGATCCCATCCGCAGAGATCATAATACTTGGCGACTTTAACGCCCACCACGCCGACTGGCTCAATTCTAGTAAAACTGATCATGCGGGAAGATCTGTCTGCGACTTTGCCCTTGCGAACGACTTAACACAACTGGTTGCTACGCCTTCGCGAATCCCAGATGTAGACGGTCAGAATCCTTCCCTGTTGGACCTTCTTCAGACTTCACATCCTGATGGCTACCAAGCATCCATGACCGCACCTCTTGGATCATCGGATCATTGCCTTATTAGGAGTTCTGTGCCACTTACGACGGTATTGCGACAGCGCGCTGTTAAATACCGTCGTGGCACTACAAGTTAGCGGACTGGGATGGGATGCGGTCGTTTTTTGCATCCTATTCTTGGGAGCACTTGTGCTTCTTGCCGACAACACTGCCAACGCCGTTGCCAATGTGGTTATACAAGAGATGAAGCTTTTCATTCCGTCCTCAGTAGTGCCAACTTGCGGCAGATTTCGTCCCCAGTTTGGTTCATTCTCCAAAAAAGCTTCTCGCCGGAATCAGAAGGCTTACCAATCCGGTGGCCCAGGATTTTGTGTGGATTCAGTGTCTGCTCGAGATTTAAATACCAGCACATATTATAAAATGAAGTACTCAAGAAAGAAATCACACGTCGAAAATGGATCGTTGGCCCATGACGCAAAAGACAAAGCCGATCTTCTGAGTAAGTTTTTTGCGTCAAACTTGACCCGAGATGATGGGGGACAGAAACCATTGCGCGATGCACAAGCATCATGTCGGGTATTTGGTTTCATCAGCGCTCAGTGCAAATAGCCCTCCGTTCCCTTGATATCCAAAAGTCGAGTGGGCCTGACGGAATCCCTCCTATTGTGTTAAAAAAGTGTGTACCAGAGTTGGCTCTGATCTTAACGCGTCTTTTTCGGCTCTTCTGTTCTTCTGGTATTGTACCAGCTTCCTGGAAGACAGCCTTGGTGTACCCGATCCCCAAAAAAGGTGACCGCTCAAATCCTTCCCATTAAAAACCAATCGCTATAACTAATTTATAATATAATTGAATCAATTATCAATAGCCAGCTCCTTCGATACTTGGACGGCCAGGGATTACTAAGTGGCAAACAGTACGGGTTCCGTACGGGTCGCTCAGCTGCTATCTCTTGGCGTACCTAACTCATCGTTGGTCGCGCAATTGTGTCGAAGGGAGAGGCATTAGCTGTTAGTTTGGACATTGTGAAGGCCTTTGATCTCCCTCCCCTCTCGCTCCCCGAGAAATTATGCAAATGGGTCATGCGGGATCCGCGGATCCGCGTTTTGTAGGTGCGGGATCCAGCAGACTAATAATTGGCGCGGGATCCCGCGGGATTGTGGGATCCCGCTTTGCGGGATTGCAATCCCTACTAGTAAGTTAATAGTTAGGTAAAGTACATGGAATGTTGATTGTGTACGATCATATAATAGAACTAAAGATTGGTTGCATTTTATTAAATAAAATAATAATGTATGTCTTGTTTCCTACTTTTTAACAAAAGTCTTATATTTTTTTAGTAGAGGAGATTTAAATAACTGACACTGGTCTTATCTATACTTATAAAATTACATGTCCTGACTGACTGACTGACTGACTGACTGATTCATCATCGCTGAGCAAAAACTGTTAAAGTTACAGCCACGAAATTTGGTGAGTAGGGTTGTTTTATTGAGTAGACACCCACTAAGGAAGGAATTTTGAAAATTTTACCCCGAAGGGGGTGAAATAGGGGTTCAAAGTATGAATGAAAATCCGTCATTTCCACGGTCATTTCTTGAGTTAGAAACATGAAACTTTAGTTTTAGGTTACTGATTAAAAATGAATGGATACGTATTTAAGCGTTTTTGGAAATTCTACCCCCAGGGGCGTAAAATTGGGGTTGAAAGTTTTAATGAAAGTCCGTTATTTCTTGAGTTAGAAACATGAAATTTTATGTTTGGGCTACTGATAAAAATGATTGGATACGTGTTTAAGCGTTTTTGGAATTTCTACCCCCAAGGGGGTGAAAAAGGGATTGAAAGTTTAAATGAGAGTCCGTCATTTCTTAAGTTAGAAACATAAAAGTTTATTTTTGGACTGCTGATTAAAAATGAATTGATAGGTATTTAAGCGTTTTTGGAAATTCTACCCCCAAGGGAGTGAAATTGGGGCTGAAAGTATGAATAAAAGTCCGTCATTTCTTGAGTTAGAAACATGAAACTTTATTTTTGTGCTACTGATTAAAAATGAATGGATACGTATATTTAAGCGTTTCTGGTAATACTACCCCCAAGGGGGTGAAATTGGGGTAGAAAGTTTCAATGAAATTCCGTCATTTCTTGAGTTAGAAACATGAAAGTTTATGGACGTTTGCGTTTGACGTTTGCTTAAATAGGGTCCCGTTTTTACCCTTTGTATGAGGAACCACAAAAAGGGGAAAACTATCCATCTTTGTTATTTTCTTATACTATGTTAACGCGGACGAAGTCGCGGGCAACAGCTAGTTACTCATAAAAATAAAACAATAATAAGTACTCTGTTTATCTAACATGAAATTCCTTAATTTTTTTTTGCTTCCATATAACTATTTTTCATTTCCATCCAATCCTTTAAATTTCCATCTTATCGATTTTCATTTCCGTCTGTTGCATCATTACCATCCATCTATTTATATCGTAAATGTAAATAGCAGACTAAGGCAATTCAGGGAGCAGAGTAAGTATACGTACACAAGCCTAAATACAAAATTTTGTCGTAATATCTTTAAAAAAATGATTCTACAAAAATGGCCAAATGGGACCGAAAAAATAGAACCACCCGGTTCCGCAGCAGCAATAAGGTTTATTAAGGTTTATGATTTATTTTTATATTTCCGTTGATCTAATGAAAGTTAAATTAAGGTAGTTAAATACAATTTATGACGTATAAAAAAACTACTAGTATTATATAATATTTTTAAGATTATTTTAAGTATGAATTCATGCCGAATTACGGCTTTATAGGCCCTATAGTCTCTGAGAAAAACCGCGGACAGGCAGACGGACAGACAGACGGAAAGACAGACAAACGGACAGACATACTGAAACTATAAGGATTCCTTGTTGACTACGGAACCCTAAACAAGACATTTCCGTCGACGATAACGTTATAACGTGCACGTTACGTTATAACGTTATCGTCGACGGAAATTTAACCCTTAATCAGGCATAGTACGATTTATTGACCACCTAGGTATTAGGTAATTGGAGTTTTATAGCGATCTTCTTTTATAGTCTACCACCAGTGCACATGGGTGATGGAGCCTGATTAAGGGTTAAAAGCGTCTTCATATTATATCTCCATATATTTTACTTCCCAGGGAATTCTTCTTCTAAATTGTTTACCACCCAGATAGTAAATTGAGAACAAAAAAGTCCTTTAAGGGCCAACCCACACGTACCACAACCACACGACAACCACAACCACACCACAAACACTCGACGTGGTCGGGCGTATATTTCGTATTGTAAATGAACTGGACCATTTTTTTTTTTTCATAACGCTAGGACATTCGGAAGTGACCTCTGAACTTCGTAGATGAACAGACTCACGCTTGACCGATTTCTTAAATTTCTCTTTGTTAATCTACACGTAACACACTATTTATAGCTTATTAAATAAACTATTGACTGCACACGACGCAACCACGACGCAACCACATCGCAACCACATCGCAACCACTGGCGATAACGCAACCACGTCGGCATTTTGTCGGTACCACAACGCAACCACAAAATGCTGCAGCCACACCATTCACACGTAACCACTGCTCGACGACATTTTGTCGTTGCGATGTCGTGTGGTTGTGGTACGTGTGGGTTGGCGCTAAAAGTTATTTGTTTGAGGATAAAATAGTTTTTATTGATTCCTGAAAAATTTAATTTGAGTGACTGAAGAGGTTTTTGAAATTACCGATTCAATTATTGTAGTAGGGGAGACCAGGGTGCTATTCATGTGGTCACTCGAGCGTCATGGATACCTAGTAGGTTTTTTGCATTAGGAAAAACTGATAAAAAATAATAAGAACGTTTTTTATTTTAGCGGTGGGTTCAGAAACAGCAGCCATTTTAAAGAAAATATATTCAGAAAATTGCTTATTTAAGTCAGTTATTAATATATTTTTGACAACAAGGACTAAATCACTTAGTTTAGTGAAAAATAAAATATCTGCGAAGCTTAGTTAGGAAAATATGAAGCTTTATTTTTTTATATTTCAGTGCTTTATACGAGTATGAAAGCTTCTTTGGGGTATACTTAACGTGACCATTTATTTTTTTTGTCAGAGCGGGACATCTACGGATACCCCCCCTCTACACTCACATACCTCTATACTTTGATAAATTAATTATCAAAGTATAGAGATTAGAGGTAAATACAATTGATTGAGTATTTTGTGAATGTCTATAGTGCCTATCTGTATAAGCAAAATATGGCAGAATAACCACATTAGTTGAATGGGAGTGCGTTACTACCTATTTCCAGGCATTACACAGGCATTTCAAAGTTCAAACATAAAAATACTTTTTGTCGTTTGGTCTGTTTGCAAAAGCGGGACAATTTCGGCCTCGCGGGGGACAGCGGGACAGACTGCCTGAAAGCGGGACTGTCCCGCCCAAAGCGGGACGTATGGTCACGTTAGGTATAGTCAACACCCCTATCTTAATCTGACAGATCCGATGACATTTCAATATTAAAAAAAAAGATTTAACCCACCACGTGAGAAATCCGATTTCTATACCATGATAACTAGACACATGTTGGAAGCCTATACAAGCTTAATCTGACACGCTTGAGCTTGTCCCGAAATCCCCTCTTCCCTCACCAACTAAAGTGCATACCTATTATTTAAAGTTTATTCAGTCAGAAATTGACAAAAAGAAGTTCACCATCAGTAATTTTTTTTTCATTTTCTTGTCGGACGACTATTTAACTCAATATATTTGTCGGACAAGTTGATATTAGCATTTAGAATAACATTATCTATCATTGCAAATTGTCCGACATATATGTACGAAGAGCCATAGTGACGTAATAGCGACATCTTTGGGGTGTCGGACACTCCAAACGCTGCGTGATTGTTGTCGGACAAGTTGACCACAGTTTTTAAATTAACTTTATTAAACAAATTCCAAAAAATGAAAGTTGTATGTACGAAGAGCCATGGTGACGTCATATCGACAATTCCAGGAGTCAAGCATTCGAAAACGCAGCAGCGCCGAAATTTTTCGCATAGAAAAGTTTGTCGGACTCATCGTAAACAAGGCACTCACAAAGTGGTAAATTTGTATGTATCAGAAAAAAGTTAGTTCCTTGTACTGGGGACTAAATGCTATAATTAGTAATCTTGACATGTTACTTTTATTCTTTATAGTGAGGGAGCCCTAGAACACATTTTTGTGATTACTAACAAGCTAATTTTTTGTGAGTAGCTCCATTTTGATAAGACAAACAACTTTTTTATCTGCGAAAAATCATGAAAGTGGTAGCTAACAGAGATAGAAAGGATTTCATACTTTGATTTGATGGTCCTAAAATATGGATTGTTCTATTTGTGTCCCACAATGTTACTCTATTATATAAATATTAACCTACCAATGTACAAAAAATCTGCTGGTTAGGGTTCCGTTTTAGGGTTCTGTAATCAACAAACTTGGCTGACTACGGTACCCTAAAACGGAACCCTAACCAGCTGATTATTTGTATATTGGTAATAATAATAATGATAATTTATTTGCAGAAAGAATTGTACAAAAGTTGTTAAATTAATAAACATGGTTCAGTCTTTCTACCTAGTGCTTAGGCATGCAAAAATAAGTCAAATTAAATTAACATTATTTAAAAACCTTAATCAAGAACATTATTTAGTCAATACTAATAAATATTAGTCATAACTCATAACATAAGTTTTAAAAGAAAAAAAAATTATAGAAACAAAGACGAAGGAGAAGACAAGAAAAATAACAATGTCAATGTCAGATATAGAGAGGTCACAAAAAATTTTACGTGGCGTTACGTGGCAACGTGGCTTGAGCAGCGCCGTTCGTCCGTACGTTTGCATCTTCGAACGCGCGCGCTTCAACGGCGCTGCGAAACGCTTGACAATAAAACCAGCCTTACTGTATCAGATTAGCATATTTTACAATTCGTATTAGGTGTATATAAAGTGTCCAAAATTATTGATTGTATGCATATTATTTGTTTTTGCTAGACCCTTCAGGTAGTTCCACATCTTTTAAAAATTACAAATAATTCGTTATATCGTTACTTTTTAGTTTTTGGTTAGAATTTCAAAACATTTCCGACACTTTTGTCAAAATATGACACTGACAGCAGACAGTTGTATACGTCAATGTCATCTTTTTTTTTCTGACTTTTTATCCTAAAGCCTGTTGTAGACTGCACTACTATACAGCCAGAAATAAATAGCAGTTTGTTTGGCATAGATTTTTTTTTATCTTGTATTATATAATAGTTATTTTACTTTATTTTCTCTGTTGTTTATTTAATTTAAATTTTTTTTCTCTCATGGCTGGATTTTAAAAATATTATGTTTTTGTTTTTAATAAGTTAATTATCTTTTTGGCACTGCTGGGTATTGGTATCTAAAGTTTTTATTGTTATTAGTTTGATTGCATTTAATTATTTATATAATATTATATATTTATATTTATTATCGATTTATTATTTATTTATTATATTATTCTGTAGTATTATATTATGGAACATTCTAAAGATGATGATGACTGTATTTTAGACTTCTTCTCATGCTCATCTAGTGATAGTGGTAATAGTTACGTGAGCGCAGATTTTGTTTCTCTTGATGAAGCCTTGACCACTTCCTTTTTAAGCGTCGAGAAAAACCTAAACATTGTGCATATTAACGCCCAGAGCATACCAGCTCACTACACGGATCTTTTATCTTCCTTTGGTCAAAAAACACAAATTGATGCAATTCTGGTATCGGAATCGTGGCTCAAGCCTTGCCTTCCGTCTACCAGCTATTGCCTACCTGGATATAAATTAGTTCGTAATGACCGGGTGGGGAGAGGTGGAGGTGGTGTTGCGATGTATATCAGATCCGATTTAGAACACGCTCTCGTTAGCTCGTCTGCACAGCCCCCACTACCTGATTCTCCTGAGTACCTACTGGTTGAAATACAAATGACTTTTACCAATAAGGTTCTCCTAGGAGTTTTCTACTGTCCTTCATCTCAAATGGACTATTTTTCTGCTTTTGAGCACATACTGGAGACTCACATACCGAATTACCAACACTCTATTATCATGGGAGATTTTAATACTTGCATGGCAAGGGGTGATTTGAGAACTAGGAAACTCGCCTCAATTGTGGATAGTTGCAACTTACATATGCTCCCTCTAAGTCCTACCCATACCTCCCCTGGTTGTACACCATCCTTATTGGATCTCATGCTTGTTCAGACCCCGGAACTAGTGGTGAAACATGGACAGCTTTCTGCGGACTTATTTTCATACCACGATCTGATTTATCTTTCATATAGGATGCGTCCCCCTAAGGTAAAAAGAAAAGTACTAATGCAACGCAATTTCTCAAACTTAAATATGGAAAACTTAAAACGAGATGCAAGTAATATGGACTGGTCTTCGGTACACAGCGCTGATAATGTTGACGATAAGTTAAGCATTTTCAGCTCTCTGCTTACCGATCTCTATGACAGGCATGCTCCCATCAAACCCGTCAGAATAAAGCATCTCCCGGCTCCTTGGCTCACAGACGATCTAAAAAGTTTAATAAAACAAAAACACGCGGCGAAGACTAAATACAAGATTTCAAATTGTGCAGAGCATCGGGAAAAGTACGTGAAGCTAAGAAATCGTTGTAACAAATTATGTAGGGATGCTCAACGTCGTTTCATCCATTCGTCTGTGGAGAATAGCGACCCCAGTCGCGTCTGGAAATTTCTGAAGACGCTGGGAGTCGGCAAAAATTCTGATGGTTTCCAAAAATCCTGTATAGATGCTGACACACTAAACCGACACTTTGCATCACCACCTAATAACTACGACCTATGCCAAAAATCACTTACCTTGAACCACCTTTCCCACTTACCCACTCCTGATTCTCCGCCATTCCAACTTAATCCATTTACTGGGGCTGACGTTGAAAAGCATATTGCGTCCATCTCCTCGAATGCCGTTGGTGACGACGGAATCAGTCGAAAAATGATAATTCCTGTTTTGGAGATCATTACACCGGTGCTTGTCGATATCTTCAACCATGCTGCTAATACTTCCGTATTTCCCAATACCTGGAAAAGTGCCACCATAATCCCACTGCCAAAATCTGCTCGACCTAAAGTTGTATCAGACTTTCGCCCAATTTCAATATTGCCATTTCTCTCCAAAGTTTTTGAGAAACTTATAGGTCAGCAGCTCACGAATTATGTTATGCAGAATAACCTACTCAGCACCTTCCAGTCAGGCTTTCGACGTGGGCACAGTACGACTACGGCTCTTATCAAGGTCACGGATGACATTAGGCGTGGCATGGATGATAAGCAACTTACTCTATTAGCACTGCTAGATTTTAGCAACGCTTTTAATGCTGTCGACCACGACGTGTTGATTGGTATGCTGAGAGTTTATAATTTCTCACCTCAAGTAATTTCCCTATTTCGCAGCTACCTTGTGGGGCGTCGACAAAGAGTTAAAGTAGCTGATACTTCTTCTGATTGGTCCATGATTCTTACCGGTGTCCCTCAGGGTGGTGTGCTGTCTCCTTTGCTTTTTGCTCTCTTTATAAACAGCATCACCCAATCACTATCCTCATCTTATCATCTTTATGCTGACGACTTCCAAGTTTATTGTCAGTCATCCCCGCATAACTTACATGCCACTATTCACAAACTCAACAATGATCTTAATACAATCTGTAATTGGAGTAAACGCCATGGTCTCTTTATTAACCCAACTAAGACGCAATTAATACTCATTGGTAGTCCTGGGCTTATATCTAGGGTTGAGTTTGATCGCTTACCTCAGGTGGTCGTGAATGGCGTTGTAGTTCCCTTTACTAAAGTGGTTAAAAATTTAGGAGTTTACCTGGACGAAACGTTATCGTGGTCACAACACATTAAAGAGATCAGTAGAAAAATACACGCAACCTGGCACTCTCTATCTCGCCTGCGTTACCTACTTCCCATCCCCACAAAAATTAAGATTGCTGAAGCACTGTTCCTACCTACGCTTGATTATGCGGACGCTTGTTTTGTTAATCTGACGAAGGACCAGCTTAACAAGCTCGAGCGGCTGCAAAATCTTGCTATAAGATTCATTTTTAGCCTTCGAAAATACGACCACGTCTCCGAATTCCGCGCTAAGCTGAGATGGCTGCCTATACGTCTTCGACGGGATGCCCGCGTACTATCTCTTGTATACTCCATTATACATGACCCGTATTTACCTTCATATTTGAAAGATATTTTTCTATTTCGACGGGCAGATGTCAAGGACTTACGGTCAGTGTCTAATTTGCTCTTAGAAATGCCTGTACATAACACCAAATACTATGATTCCTCCTTCACTATTACTGGAATCAAACTCTGGAATGCTTTACCTAGAGACATAAAAATGACGAAAACGTCAAGTCGCTTTAAGACCTTGGTCAAGCAACACTTACTCGCTATCGCTAATAATGATAATGGCTCAACTTAAATTTTCCTTATGACTATAGTTACAATAATTATAATTACAATCTTTCTATTGCTAAAATAATATTACAATTACATAATATTAAAAAAATGTTCCATACTTTGTCATAGATTATTTATGTTCGTATGTATGTATTTTAGATTAATTAGGTATGTATGTATTTATGTATCTATGTATGTAGCTGTGTATTTATTTTATAATTAAATATCTATATTTTTATTTATTATATAATAAGTATATAAGTATCTATTTTGAAGCATCATGTTACGTTTGATATACAAATTCTTTTTTTTTTTTTTTTTTTTTGTTAATGGCACATTTACCATAAATCTTAAAATTATGTTTCCTCTACCCGTGGTTGCCTGGAAGAAATTACTAATTAGTAATAAGGCCGCCATTGTGTGTTACCTGTGTTTTAAAAATGTATTTTATTTTAAATTGTTATGTGTGCACAATAAAGAATATTTATCTTAACGTGTGGCATCATTATAAATAGAATTACTGAAGATGCACACAGTTAAGGTAAGTGGTAACTATTCAGTATACACGTTGTTTTAAATTATGCTTTATATCCTAGATATTATCTATAAATTATTTCTTAACTTTAACATTGTTCCAATATTTTCAGCGTCTGATGCAGCATAGGTGAGCTATGCCACCTTTATCAATGAAACCCCTCGTGTTACATTACACGTGGTGCAGACAAAACAGGTAACCTATTACAGTTAACTTGGTATAATTGCAATACTTTGGTATAGTTTTTATTTCAATTAGATAATATTTTATTTTTCAGTACCCAATATGTCACAAGAAGGTCTATACTACATGTCATTTTCATCAAGGAAGCTTTTGTGTGAGCTAGGTACATGTGGTGCAGACAATACAGGTAACCTATGAACTAATCAGTATTACAATATATTTTATATTTATATAGTTTTTTTTTTTTAATTATTTACTCTTTATTTTTCAGCACCCAAAAAATGTCACTAGATAAGTATTGCATTGGAAGTTGACGGGCGATTTTACTAGTTCTACTGGTCAACTATTATATGGATTACATTAGATAATTAGAATAATTTTATTAATTAGTCATGTGTGGTAGGTTAATAGTTATATAATTTAAGAGTAACATTGTCCTACAAATAGAACAATCCATATTTTAGGACCATCAAATCAAAGTATGAAATCCTTTCTCACTCTGTTAGCTACCACTTTCAAGATTTTTCGCAGATAAAAGTTGTTTGTCTTATCAAAATTAAGCTACTCACAAAAAATTAGCTTGTTAGTTATCACAAAAAAATTTGTTCTAGGGCTCCCGTACCTATTATAGATATCAGATGTGTAAACTTTTTAAAAGTGTACAAAATTTTCTAAATTTTTGACGTCGGACCCCGATCATTCAAAGCAGATTTCTTTCTGAATCTATCTGTGTACTCAGTTTATTACGCCATTGGGCGTTTTCACACCGCGACGATAACGACACGACACGATACCACAGAATAGAGGGCCACCGCACATATCCATACTAATATTATAAATGCGAAAGTATCTCTGTCTGTCTGTCTGTCTCGCTTTCACGCCAAAACTACTGAACCGATTGCAATGAAATTTTGTACACAGATATTCTAGAGTCTGAGAAAGGACATAGGCTACATTTTGATGAGGGAAAAAATCTAATTTCCATGAAAATATTGATGAAAATTAATTCGCATTGTAGTTCTTATATGTGACAGCAGATGTCGTTTTTATTGCCTATGGCTCCGTAGCTCAGTTGGTTAAGCGCGTGGTCAGCGCTCATCCCGGGGGTCCTGGGTTCGAGTCCCGCCGACGGAACAAAAAGTTTTCAATGTTCCTGGGTCTTGGATGTGTATTAAATATTATATAAGTAATATGTATCATAATAATATTTCAAAAATCTTAAACATATTTTATGTATAATATTATAAAAGTATTAAAATGTAAGTACCTATATTATTTCCGTTGTCTGGCACAGGTGTAAGCTGTTGTAACTGTCTTGTAAGCACTTAGCACGGAGCCAGACTGACGTGATGTGAAGTGTCCATAAATATTATTATTATTATTCATTCGTAATTTTTAAACATGCTCATACCTATCCGACATTAGTATTAGATAATGTTTAATACAGATAACTGATAAACTATGAGAATTTTTATGCAATTTTAATTTATGCTAAATGTATGACGTATATATTATAATATAATACATTTAATAAAAATAAAATTACATAAAAATGGTAATAAGTATTGTAAACATGATTACTGTGCAGAACTATCCCAATTCCCACCAAATAAAAATATCGGCAGTCAATAGGGCATTATTTTAGTTTAATTATATGACAACAGATGGCGCTATTTGGACATTTATTAAGTTAATTTTAAAATTAGAATATTTTATTTTGGACATTTTATCACGGCATTTCCACTGAAACGGGAACCACCGTACGCTATAAACTAAAGTCCACGCGGACGTATATAAAGTTTAAAAAGTCTAAAAATTAAAGTAAATTAGTACTTAAATAAATGAGCCAAAAAAGAATCTGACCGATAGCTCATAAATGACAAAAAAATTACGTATTGTATAGAAAACTTATCAAGTTAACAGTCTTGAATCTACTGTCAAATTAAGTTAGTTCCAAAAATTCATAAAAGATGTTGCTAACAACGCGCTATCGCTTGCTCTTATGTGTTTCTATAAGAGGTGGTACCATCTCAGATTATACTTTTTAATTCTTTCGATTGTTAAACACAACTAACCAGTACTGTATCTATGCAGTGACGTAACCTTAAACCTATCAATCTCAATGATAAATTATAGTTTATGGGTAAAGTTGTGTAATGGGGGGGCTTTTAAAGCTTATATTTTATATAAGCTTTAAAATTTGTCATAAATAACGTTTAATTTAAAATAATGAAATATTACATGTGCACACTGCACAGCTGTTTTTGGGTATTTTGATTTATTTTAAAAAGCTTTTGACAACAATTTTGTTGACACCGCGCGCTATAAACTGAAGTCCACGCGGACGAAGTCGCGGGCAACAGCTAGTTATACAATAATTTCAAGTTGGCCGACTATATGGCCACACTAAAAGCGTGCTTTTTACGCATTTTAACACGCACGAACTAAATCTAAAAGTCTTGGGCTGGCAATGTACACGATGAAGTTGTCCAATTAAATTGTGACACTACGCAATTTACTTTGTACGATAGTCGGCCAACTTGAAATTGTATATGTGCGGTGGCCCTTATCTATTCTGTGGTATCGTGTCGTGTCGTTATCGTCGCAGTGTGAAAACGCCCATCGTCGCTTTTTACAGCAAATACGTTTTCCTACGTCCATAATATATACATAGTATTATATTTACTTATATCGTTAGTAAGAATCGGAGCAACTCACGTGTGGCATCGTTGAGCTTTTGCCTCTCCTCTTCCAGCTTTTGTTTAAGAGCCTCCGCTTCTCGCAGCAGAGATTCCAGAGTTTCCTCGGGGCTGACCGCCACTGCCGTGTCTGCCGCCATCACTTCATACGATTACAACATTACTCGCACTAAACAAATATTTTTTTCACCCCGTTATGAATATTGTTACGGCAGTTATCTATCCATTTTCACAATTTATTTTACAAGTTACAACTAAATGTTAATTTAAAATTTTATAATCGATACCTACAAAGCAAAGGACCAAAGGTATTCCAATTTCCAATTGTCATTTGTCAAAACTCAAATGTCAATTGTCAAATGTCAAGGTACAAATTGTCTTTTTTTTTTTCTTCTTTTTTGGCAACTTGACACAAAGGATGTGTATGTTGTGCCACAGACAAGGTAAAAAGGTAAGGAATATGGCGGGAAAACCATATTCCTCCTATTATAATTTTAATCATCGTTTTCATGTATCGTCAGGTCTAAAGTCTAATCAAAGTCGCGCGCGCGCGCATCGTTGCTACGTTCCCGCTCAGTACGTACTGTTGTGATTACCATTTACCGTACGGCGCACAGTGGATCGAAAATCGAGTTTCATAGACATAGGAACTTGACTTTCCAGATGTCATTTTTTTGGGCTGAAATATGGTCTCGTATTTGTCATTACATAATTAATAAAATGTAAAAAGACTCAGCTACGTGTAATAATAAGGGAGTTATATTTTTTAAAGAAATTTTTGTATGGAGCATACAGGAAAAATGAGCGTGGAGTTTTGCCGGGAATGTGAAAGAATGATGTTATGTTTTTGTATTATTTTCCTAAAATTGTGTTAACTGGGTTTTTAATGTGTAATATTGGTAGGATATTAGCCATTAGATATTCGTTATCGTGCAAAAGTGTAGGAAAGTAATGCAATATCCAGAAACGTGCTATTTTGTGTTCCCTCCAAAACTCCATCGAAAGTTTCAGTAAAGCGTCTACCACTTTACAGATTCAACTGACCTGACTTCCTGACTGTATTGACTTTTATTTAGACTTTGACTAGACCTTAGACCTGACAATATAGAAAAACAATGCTGAAAAGTGTATTATAAAAAAAATCCTGCCATAATAATGGTTTAGAGATCTTTGAATAATATACTCGACACTGGCCATGGTTATATAGCCGAAGTACCATAATAAGAAAAAAAAAGAGCATATCTCTGAAATGGAATCGCATAGTTGGCCGTTATATCCTCACAAACTATTAAAGTACTAATTATTACTCACATTTTGGCATATTTTGTATTACGGCACCATTTGCGATTTTTTTTCTAAAATTCGTCAAAATTTAAAATATTTATTCTATATTTTGTATTTGTTGCAAAAGTTTATGTTGTGGTTATATGAGGTCTCTTTCATAATATTTTAGTACATAGGATCACATAATTGGCCAAGTACGAGTCAGACTCATACACATACTCAGATAGTACCATTATAGAGCAAAATTAGGCCATAAATTGTGTTTTTTCTATGAGAGTCCCACTTAATTTTATATTTTCTATAAATATAATAAAACTGTAGAAATGAAAATTCTGTACATTAAAGATATTCAAAAAATAATGAGCGGGGGCTGTCACTACATCGCTATAGAAGCCAAAAATTTAGTTAGTCTGTCTGTCTGTCTGTCTGTCTGTATGTTTGTTCCACTATCACACGAAAACTACTGATCCGATTTGAATGCGGTTTTCGCAGATATATTTGTTTTCTTCTAACTTAACATCTGGCGTATAAAAATTTTCCCCCCACCCCTCTAAAAGGACGAAAGAGGGGTCAGATTTTGTATAAGACTTTTGCTTTAACATGAAAACTACTAATCCGATTTGCATACGGTTTTCGCAGATATATTTGTTTTCTTCCAACTCAACATCTGGTGTATAAAAATCACCCCTCCCCCACCTCTAAGGAGACAAAAGACGGGATAAGATTTTGTATCAACTAATGAAGTAGAAATACTTTAAATGGCAAAACAACGTTTGCCGGGACAGCTAGTATTGTAATATAATAATTAAATACGTTTCAACTCCCATAAGGCCCAAGTGGGCCGCGAGAACAAAATATTTCTGCAATCGAAGGATTATAGTACACATATAACTAAGGATTGTGTAAAAAATTCAAGAACCTATCTGTTGCCATTTTTAATATC
Source organism: Polyommatus iphigenia (assembly GCA_963422495.1). Taxonomy (NCBI): domain Eukaryota; kingdom Metazoa; phylum Arthropoda; class Insecta; order Lepidoptera; family Lycaenidae; genus Polyommatus; species Polyommatus iphigenia. Next base: position 50,625 of record OY730180.1, read on the forward strand.
TAAGAGCAAAAAAGCCCAAAAAATCACGTTTGTTGTATGGGAGCCTCCCTTAAATATTTATTTTATTTTGTTTTTCAGTATATTTTGTTGTTGTAGCGGAAATAGATATTACATAATCTACGTCCTGCGAAAATTTCAACTATCTAGCTATATTACCGTTCTTGAGTTACAGCCTGGAGACAGACAGGCAGACAGACGGACAGACAACGAAGTCTTAGTAATAGAGTCCCGTTTTTACAATTTGGGTACGGAACCCTAGTAAATAGTTTAAACGATCAACAACACTGTACCAGAGACCAGACATACTTAGCTTTCTTAATCATCTACTCTAAATTTTTGAGTGCTTATTAGAAAATGATATCATGAAGGTACTCTTTACTTCATAAATATAAGATTTTTTGTTAAAATCATTTGCGTTTAAAAAACACAAAGAATACATAGCTTAACTGTGGAAACGGTAAGTATAAGTACTTAATTTTTAGGGTTCCGTACCAAAAGGGTAAAAACGGGACCTAACTAAGACTTCAATGTCTGTCCGTCTGTCTGTCTCCAGGCTATAACTCAAGAACGGTAATATAGCTAGATAGTTGAAATTTTCGCAGGACACAGGTTGTGTAATAACTTATATATTGTGTAGTTTAATATTTAATTATAATATTACAATAAAATATAAAATTAAGTGGGACTCTCATAGAAAAAACACAATTTATTGCCTAATTTTGCTCTATAATGGTACGGTGTGTGAGGATATAACGGCCAACCATGCGATTCCAGAGATATGCTCATTTTTCCTGTCGGCGCCATACAAAAATTTCTTAAAAAAAATGTAACTCCCTATTATTACACGTAGCTGAGTCTTTTTACATTTTATTATGTAATAACTACTAGAACATATTTCAGCCCAAAAAAGTGACATCTGGAAATTCAAGTTTCTATGTCTATGAAACTCGATTTTCGATCCACTGTGCGGCGTACCACAGTCGACAAGAGATAAAATACTGGTAATATACCGGTATTTCAGAATCATTACAGTACCGATATAGTCAACTCAAATTACCGATATCAATGTATCGAAAAAAAATATCGATACCAGTACCGGTTGCTCGCTCCCATATTATCGATATTTGTACCGATAATCAATATCGGTATAAAAAATATACCGGTATTACAGTCCCTGCTGGAAAGATGTCGAGACTCGAGTGTAGTCAGTCATGAGTCAGTCGGTATCAAAGAGGATGTAAACTGTATACTACGTAGGTAACAAGAGGTCGGACTCAGAAGAAAAAAACAAACATCCGTTATTTTTTTAATTTGAAACTGAAGCTAAAATTTTTAAGTGCAAAACCTTTCACTCTAAACATACCCAAAATTTAAAAAAATAAAAATTAAAAAAGAAATGAGCTCAAATAAATGTTTTATTTCAATAAAAATTATTGACCTTAACTTAATAAATAGGCTAATAAGGTAAATTAAACAATAAAACAGATTTAATCCACAAGCTTTTGTTGATTTCTATTATTAAATAGGGAGTGCCTCCGCTGCCGGCGCCGGTTGCTGAAATGGCTGCCGGCGCCGTTTTCCGAACTCCGAAGTTTGCCGAAGTCACGCGATGTTTGCCGAATAGGCTGCCGGCGCCTATTCGGCAAACATCGCTTGTCAAATGACAGAATAATGATCAAAAACATCAGTCTTGAGCTACAGGACTATTAAAAGTACAAATAATAAGGTCATACATAGCCATATTGTAAGGATGCATATATCTGAATCCTTCGATCGGGGATTCTTGGAAATGCTATTGTATTCTATTGTTGTCGCGGTCACCGGTGCTCGTATTGCTCGTATGGGGCTTGAATCTTGATGCCTGATGGGTTAATGGTGGTGATTATGATGCTGATAAATGTGATCTGCATAGTAGCAAATTATATTTAACGCGCCCGAGAGTCCCAAAAAAAAACAATTTTCAAAATTACTTTATTGAAAAATCAAAAATTACAAATTAAAATCAAACATTAAAATTACGTTAAGTACAAATGGACTTGCTCGAGGTTAGAGGCTAAGTGAGGTGGAATCCACAGCGGCGATCCAATTTCGAAGTCAACGCGAAGTCAGCAGAATGTTTCCCTGAATGTTACCGATGAGTATGTTATACGCAGAGGCGACCATAAAATATACCAAAGATTATGTAATGGTATAGAGGCGTTATTAACTTGTAGATTTTACTATCTTGAATCTTCTAAGTGTAAGTATCTTCGGATGATAGGCTTGGTGGTATATAACACCTCCCCCCTTAGTTCAAGGACTATTTTTGAACGACAGGAAAAAATGTCATTGGCAGCTTTCCAGAGTCTTGGCTTGGTCCAGGTTCAGCATAAGTTGGTTCTTGGCGAGGCTTCTTGCTTGATTGGCTTCTTTCTTCATTCTTCTTTCTTCTGTTTCTTCTGCCCAAAATTATAAGAGAAAGTGCAATAGCACTGAATAATATAGTATAGAAAGGAATAGTTGTATTATAGAACATTGGAATTTGTTCTAATTGAATTGGTTCTTGATGTTGAATCTTGTCTTGAATTTCATGAAGTTTGTTCAGGCTGATTGAATTACTTTTAATAGAGAAGGATAAGGTAGGCTCTTTTACATGAGCCGAAATTTTAGTAATTTTTATGGGCTGTTCTTTGATGTGATCGTTGGAGTTGACGATGGTGAAGTCTTCTGTGTGCAGCTTGCAGGTAGGTGGTATTGTAGCGAGGTAGCTTCCATTGAGATTAATGATTTCTTCTCTTTCGCAGGATAACCGGGCTTCAGTTGGAGACGGGAACACGACGACGTAGTGGCGGCCATCAAGTTTTTCCATTGCAGGTTTCATCAGGTTTACGGTAGTCATTTCGCAGGACTTTTCTTCATGGAGATTTCCTTCAACGATGTTGCTGATACAGTCCGGCTGGGGTTTCAGCATGTGGTGGAGCTCATCTTCACATAAGTACCTCATGCCTGACTTCGGGCATTCTGCCTCTATGTACACGTGCATATTACCAGTGATTGCAAGGAAAGGAGAAGGAGGGATTATAGCTTGCCTATTTTTATTAGGAACAATCGCTAATTTATAAAAGTTATATTCAAGTGGTGAAACTATAGGGAATTTGAAAGCAAAAACTAACTGATCTCCATTAAAATAAGATGCTGGCTTAATTATATTGTAATAGTCTCTAATTTCTAAATCTAATATTTCTTCTTTATTATAAAATGTCTTTAGCTTACTTAACATATTTTTCATTACACCTATACCTATCATAGAATGATGAGTGCGCGAAGCACTGCAAAATGCTAGCGCATTCTCTAACCTACTTATTTCGCTTACTAAACTGTCTACATTATTACTGCTTATTGCTAATGCTTGTGCGAATTTCGCAAATTTAACTATATCCGGTGAAGGAAATGAGTCAGGGTTTAATATCATAAATAATGTTTTATTAATTTTATTTTGACTTTCTATAATTTCAGCAATAATTTTATTTTGTTCATCCATCCAATCTTTGCTAAGACTGATGTGATGATTCTGCTCAATAACTATTTTATCTTGATTTTTCTTAAGTACTGAAAGAGCTTGATCATACTTTACTGCATCCGAATAATCTAAATTTCCAGTTATACTCTTTATTACTGACCCAAGACTATCTATTAAGCCTCTCTTAAACCTTAAGGGTTCTAGAGTTTTTAATTGTTGCAAAGCAAAATCAAGTTTATCACTTAAATAATCTATTTGCGATTCATAGACAGCATAAGTAAGGTTATCTAACTTATTTCTAATTTCACTTAACTGAGACTGCACTAAACTAATGTTAGAATCTATCTCCCTTAATTCTATAAACTGTAAAAATGTATGATAATGATGGGTTAGTCGCATGGGACCTAATTTAAAGGGTAAAATTCCAGGGCTTTCTCCAAGATCTTCAAGTTTTATCTCAAGAGCTAGTGTCGTTGTGAGAAGCATCATGATCAGCATCCTGCAACAATTTAGCGGTCTTAGGGATTCGTTTTAGCCTATTTTTAGCTATAGGAGCTTTCTTTTTAGATGTATAGATATGAATAGGTAAGTTTGCTAAAACAGTGTCCTGGGTATATCGAGGTGCGAGTTTAGATCTAGAAGCTGAGGGGTTACTGACAAAAATCTGCTGGTTAGGTTCATAATCTGCTTCAGTTTCTCTAGTTTCATTACGTTTCTCAATGATAGCTTCTCTGTTAGCTAATGATGATTCATTTACAATGTCATAAACCTGTTTCATTTGTTCTCTATGAGATTGCATATACTGTTGAAGTAAATGAATAGTTAAATCGACATCAGTAGGGTCACGTGGATCAGTATGCCCTAATATAAGGTCATAGGGTTTACATTTAGTAAAACTGTGTATGGAGCTATTATATGCAATTAAAGCGTAAGGCATTAAATTTATTACAGGTTGATCACGCTGTTTTAATTTTAATATACGGAGATGTTCAAGCAAAGTCGAATGAAAACGTTCTATATTACCATTAGCGTTAGGGGAATGAGCCAAAGTTTGATGATGAATTATTTTATGAATTTTACAAAATTCTGGAAACATTTGGTTATTAAATTCTGTACCCTGATCAGTAATTATGGTAAGTGGTAAGCCGTGGTGAGTACTAAATGTTAACAAGGCCTGTATGACACTGAGTGCCGTACCATCTCTAAGTAAGTATGCCTGTCCATATTTCGAAAAAACATCTATAAAGGTTACATATTTTTCATTATTAGCTGTAAAGGTGTCCATATGTACGATCTCAAAAGGCTTTGTAGCTGGGGGTACTAAATTAAGCTTAGGTCTAATAGGGTTCCTGTCATACTTAGCTTGACCACATATTGTGCAATCATTAATATACTTTGTAATATGTTCTTTCATTTTAGGCCAGAAGTGACGTGCTGAAAGTGCAAGGTAGCATTCATTTATCCCACGATGATTGGTTTTGCCTTCATGATAATTACGAATAATTTCTTGTTGCCTAAGATATTCCTTGACGTTTTCTAATTCTATTTTAGCTATAAAAACTTTCATGCAAGAGCTTTTAAATTTTTGAGACTATTCTGTACATACCTAACGGAGGGTTAACAAGTATACCGGTCTTTATTTTAGGGTTTACATATTCTTTAATAGCATTGATTAAATCTGTTTCTAAATTTGATTCTGATAATTGTATAGATATCCTGGAATGAGTATCGAACGGTTTGGTAACTATTGCACGTTTCTTTACATCACTAACAATATTTAAAACTAACTGGCGATGAAATTTATTTAAAGGATCAAAGGATATAGGTATTTCAAGGATTGGGTTTTCATTAGAGGTATGGGCGGTCATGGTACTTTCGGAGTCGTCAGCTACAGATACTTTGGATGTATTGCCTACTATTGAACTTATCTCTTCGTTAAAGATTTCCACACGAGATAGAGCGTCGGCATTTGTGTTCTTTTTGCCGGGCTTATATTGGGTAGTAAAATCAAACTCACTTAATTTTAATCTCCATCTCGTTAATCTAGAATTTGGTTCCTTCAGACTCATAACCCATTGTAATGGTTTATGGTCCGTTAAAATTTTAAATTTACGGCCAAAAAGATAAGGACGAAAATATTTAGTTGCCCATACTATGGCTAACAATTCTTTTTCAATTGTGCTATAATTTACTTCGCTATCATTCAGAGTACGAGAAGCGTACGCTATTGGTTTGTCGGATCCTATGGGTCCTTGTGAAAGTACTGCACCTATTGCAAAATTAGAAGCGTCAGTTGTCAGTAAAAAGTCCTTGTCAAAGTCGGGGTATATTAAAATAAGGATCATTAGTTAAAAGTGTCTTACATCGTTCGAAACTGTTAACGTAATCTGAGTCTAAAGTAATTTTCTTTCCTTTTTTTAAACATTGAGTTAATGGTTTTGTGATCTTAGCAAAATCGGGAATGAATTTTCGGTAGTAGCCTACTAAACCCAGGAATGATTTTATTTCTTTAGGTGTTTTAGGAATAGGGAATTTTTGAATTGCTGAAATTTTGTCGGGATTAGGTTTTATTCCTTCTTCAGTTATTACATGTCCTAGATATGCTGTCTCGTGTTTTAAAAATTCCGATTTGTCAAGCTGAATTTTAAAGTTAGATTCACGTAATCTTTGGAAAACTTTTTCTAAATTTATTATATGTTCCTGTAATGAAGTTGAAAAGACAATTATATCGTCGAGATAAACTAAGCAAATTACATTTTGAAGTCCTTTAAGAATATTATCCATAACTCTTTGGAACGTGGAGGGACTATTTTTTAAGCCCATTGGCATTCTAAGAAATTCATATTTGCCGTTTTCTACACTGAAAGCGGTTTTATGTATATCCTCCTCTGACATTTCCACCTGATAGAAACCTGATGCTAGATCTAAGGTTGTGAAATATTGACATTTCCCTAATTTGTCAAGAATATCATTGATGTTAGGTATGGGACGACAAATACGTCTATTGTTTTTTCGTTAACCTTGCGAAAATCAATGACTAATCTCCACTTCTGCTTCCCCGAGGCGTCCATTTTTTTAGGGACAATCCAGATCGGAGAGCTCCAGGCAGATTCCGATGGTCTAATTATGCCCTGACTTAGCATTTTTGAAATTTGGTCTTTTACCTCATCACGCAAGATATATGGATAACGGTAGCTTTTCGTATGTACGGGGACCTCATCATATGTACGGATTTTATGTTTAATTTTGTTCGTAAAAGACAAAGATTCTCCTTCAATATAAAAAACATCTGCATATTTACTACAAAGTGCTGTTAAATTGGCTTTTTCTGCTTCATTTAAATGGTCTGTTCGCAAACGTGAAATAACGTCACTGGCACGGTTTGAGAATTCTTGTGAAAATTCGGAATTAAAAATAGTTGCTTCTGTCGGATGATCTAATGAAAAGATTATGTCATTTTTAGTATGATTGGTTACCTGGACTATGGCTCTATTGTTTTTTACTGTAGTTAAACATTCACTTATAATGCAATTGCAAATGATTTGTTCTGGCACTAAAACTTCACCATCCGCGGCGTTTATTGGTAATCTAAGAAGTAAAGAGGTTTCACTTGGAATAACTTTTTCATACAAATTTAAATTTCGGGAATTATATAACTTAATTGGGTTTATGGCATTTTTAGTAATTAATGTTGAATTTTTAAGATCTAATTTAGCTTCAAATTTAGTTAACAAATCCATCCCTATCAGACCTTCAAAATAATTATGAAATTTATATACATATAATTTAATATTATAGTTATCATTGAATTCTTCAAAACAAGGTAAGGTTATTGAATAATTGTTTCTACTGGTTGCATGGACGTTAGTGACTTCAAACGGATCAAAATTTAGTAGTATGTCTGGAAAATATTGTTCTACGGCCTGTGGACTAATAAAGGATTGATTTGCTCCAGTATCTATCAAAAATTTTAAATAGAACCCATTTCCGCGAGAAGTGCGAATAAATGGCAATTGCCGTTGAGTTTGGAGATTCAATTCTATTTTAACTTTTTTATACTCTGAACTTTCTGAAAATTTTCATTTGTTGATGGTTTTGGTTCTGACTGGGGTTGTTCTACTAACTCCTCAACTATAGGGCCTTCACTATATTCATATTGGTTCATTACGGGATGGTCATTATAATAACCTTCATAATTGTAATAATCATCATAGTAATTATAGTAATCATCATAATTATAGTAATCAGGATTATCGTATTCTAAGCTTGCACATTCATTCATATTAACATCTCGGGGTTTAAAATAATTATAGGGTGGTGGATTGCCCTGCTTGGACCAATTCCATCCACTAGGACCTGGTTGCATCGGTCTCTCCCTAGTCACAAAATGAGAAACTCCACTCATAGGCTTAGGGCCTTGAGATGAGGGTTGCGGTCTTGGTTGTACTTGAAAACCTTGATTATTATTTGGAAGTGGTGCGCTGAAAATTTGTTGAGTGCGCGTGGGCATTCGAGGTTGATTAAAAGGTATTTTAAATTGATGCTGGGGTGAAAATGGTGGCTTATGCATAAATTGTGGTCTAGACGGACCTGGCATATTAAAATTATTAGGCCTGAAGGGCTGAAAATTATGATTAGGCATTTTAAAAGACTGATTATTATCACTAGGTTTTCTATCTGGTATATGTGAATTCCTATTCTGAATATACATAGTATTAACCTCCTCATGTACTAACTCTAAAGCTTTCTCAATTGTTTCGGGACGCATACATCTAATTCGAGAACCTAATGGATCTTTTAGTCCACGTAAAAATGCTTGAAGGGTTAATTTTTTATAAAGTTCACGTTTAGCATCGATAGTGGAAACAAGAGATTCATGCAGTGAAACATAAGTCATAACTGTACTAAATAAGTTCTGGCAACGTTCGTAAAATTCTTGCGGCGTGTTAGACCCTTGTGTTAATAAAGCTAAATCATTGTATAGTGCAGTTTCGTCTCTTTGATCTGCAAAATTATTTATTAAAGAAGTTGGGGATACCGTTGGCATTAATTTGTCGCGCGGCAGCACCAACTACTTTGTTCAAAATTCCATTTAAAAGACCCGAATTAATTAATTGATCACCGGCCTGACCATACTTTGCAACTAACTGATCACAAATATTAATAAATCTTACTAAAACATAAGAATTCCCATCAAATTCAGGAACTAAACGGAGGGCTTTACAGATATCATCTAGGGTAGCCATTTTAGGTTCTTCAAATTGTCTTAAATTATCAACTAAAATATCCCTGTTAATTTCGCTAATTTCTGAATCGTCAAGTTGTCTTAATCTATCAATTAATTCTTCCCTACTACTCATTTAATTAAAATATTAACACAAATCTAAATTTAATAATTATTATCATAGAAAAATGATTTTAATTTCCTTCAATAATTTTTTTTTTAAAATTTTACCAAATTATTTAATCAAAAGAAAAAATTAATTCTTATAAATATTAATTCCTATGCGCCTATAAAATATTTCTACACTGTTCGTTAATTTTCAGGATCGAAAATTTTATAACACGTGCTGAAATAAAAATTCTAAAACTAACACAGGAAATAAAGGAGCAATCACTGAAATAAAGTGTACTCACATAGATCTTGGCATTTCTTGGGAGGTATCGAAGTTTGGATGCTCGGCCACGTTGTTCTTCCAATTTCCGGTTCGGCTGGAAACGCCTATCTCCTCCAGAATTTTCCCTAATTTTCTATCCTGGGGGACCCGGAAAATCCTACCGACTGCGTCAATTATATTTAACGCGCCCGAGAGTCCCAAAAAAAAAACAATTTTCAAAATTACTTTATTGAAAAATCAAAAATTACAAATTAAAATCAAACATTAAAATTACGTTAAGTACAAAATATGGACTTGCTCGAGGTTAGAGGCTAAGTGAGGTGGAATCCACAGCGGCGATCCAATTTCGAAGTCAACGCGAAGTCAGCAGAATGTTTCCCTGAATGTTACCGATGAGTATGTTATACGCAGAGGCGACCATAAAATATACCAAAGATTATGTAATGGTATAGAGGCGTTATTAACTTGTAGATTTTACTATCTTGAATCTTTTAAGTGTAAGTATCTTCGGATGATAGGCTTGGTGGTATATAACAAGCATAATACAATATCTTTGCTTCTAAACAACGCTGAAACTCTCAAACATGTATAAGGAATCTGAAGTTCTGTTCAGTACCTTCGGAAGTATACCACGGGGCTTATAACTGTAGCTGTGGTGCAAAATCTTACTTTTTGGTAGCTGAAAAGAGGTAGCTAAGGTAAAGCTAAGCTAAGAAAATGCATCACAAAAAACTAAAATATCCACAGCTAAACAAATAGGTACCTAACCTTCACCTTTTGAAGTCGGTAAAGTCGATTATATTTGAGATTATAATTATTTATTTTTAAAATTTGTGTATCGGCACTGGAACCTAGCGCTTTACGCATTATCACCGGCTCCCATTATGAGTGCCAGCAGCGGCAGCCGTTGTTTTATATCTCGGCTGCCGGCAGTATACTTACCGCCGTTCCCATTACTGATATTTTTGGGAGCCGGCGCCGGCAGCGGAGGCACTCCCTATTAAAAATTATAATATTACATTACAGTTTTATGTATTTTATTTATAAATATAATAGAATAGCTGTCTATGCTACTCTACTAACTACTTGATTGCCATAAACAGTAAACTCTATATAGGGAGGGGATTAAAGCTGCGCGTCCACCAGATCGGAAACGGGACGTACGGTGCGGACGGCACGTCGTGTCGTCATATACTTGTCAGGCGCAGAATGACGTTCCAGTACTTCTGGTGCAGTTCATAGTAGTCAGTATCATACATACAAAGCAACAAATGCGTCCACTGCGTACCTACGCTCCGATTCCGATCCAGTGGACCGCACCTTTATACATACACACTTTGTTTTCTTACACTCTGTATACGACAGCTGAAATCTATCGCGCGGGCTCAGGCCAGCTGCATACCACCTCACTTGATCAGAGGATTTTTCCTTGGTGGCCGTACCACTCATAATCCCATACCTTCCTTCTCCTAAAATCTCCTTGCTTTGAATCTCTTTGCTGCTTTTGTTCCCAAGCGCTCGCATGCGACCGCAAGAACAAAAGATTTCCTAGAATCCGCGATCGAGGTAACAGCTATTGCTTGCAGACTAAAATGTTGCAAACTAGCTGCATAGGGACCTAAAAATCTGAAATTAATGAAACATTTTTCATTTACTTACTACATTTCCATACAGTTTACATAAATTATTAAGTATAGTTAATAACCTTATGTATTGTTACAATAAAACAATATGTAACACATGATACACATTTCATCATTATCCAAATTAACTGCATACTGATATACATTATAATATTTTCTATGAAATAATAATCTATCTTTTTCATATTATTATAGTTTATGTTGTAAATTATTGTACAAATATGCAAATAATACTACGACATACTTTATATTAGAACATGGTATGATATCGTTATGTTTTGCTTCAATTTATCAATTTACGGTTACATTTACATTTTACAATGGCTTACCTTTCGTTTTTCAATAATTAATCCACTTAATTTACAATTTTTGTATTTTTGTAATAAATAATTTTCACAAACTGAAATTCGAACTTTGAGTTTTAAGCTTCTTCTTCCTCTTTTTTCTCATATAGTTTATATTCTCTATGGTCTTTTTTATCAGCCATTAGCCAATCACAGTCGACCGTGCTTAAAAATAGTACAGATTATGCGATTATATTTAGTAGCTACGTTTAAATTTGGAACCCAATTTTTTTTTGTTCGGAACTTGCCACAGGGAACTTGCGGCCACCTGGTCGGTATCATATATTAAGCTGTGGTCGGTATTTCAGACAATTTCAATTTACTTTTAGATAATTTTGTAGTATAAATAAAATCTCAAATGAATTTTTTAATTTTAAAATTAGTTTCTCCGTTGTATCTACTATAATATCATGTAAGGATCAATATTTATCTTTATTTCATAGGTACATGAATCTTACAAGTTAGCTTGTTCTACCTTTATTCTTATAATATTATTATTTTATTGTACAATACATGCAAAAACGATCCTTAAAATATAAAATTTATGTAAACACCACAATATGGTTAATTATTAGTGTAAATATGTAAAATTACTTACTAATTAACATTACGTCTTACTGTTCTATGGTAACTCCAACTACCTACTTACATTAGTATTAAACTTATAATTTTTATTTAATTCAGGTCTCCAAGTCCAAATTCTAGTTTAGTACAACGTACTATAGATTTAAATTATGCAAATAAAAAACGTTCGGAATCATTGAAATGGATAGCATTAAACGCTGTGCTGCTGTTGGTGTTTGTTTATGATTTGTAAGTATCACTGATTAGTAGTTATTTATTGTACAAAATATGTATTAATCCTTCGATTGCAGATTCTTGGAAATCCATTGTTCTAGCGGCCACTTGGGAGTTGAAGTGTTAATATAGTGGAAAAAGTGCACAAAAAATTGTGTTTTATTAGTGTTCAACATGAATTTCCATCAAGAACCAACAGTACAATCAATTACATCCATACTAATATTATAAATGCGAAAGTGTGTCTGTCTGTCTGTTACCTCTTCACGCCCAAACCACTCAACCAATTTTGCTGAAATTTGGCATGGAGATACTTTGAGTCCCGGGAAAGGACATAGGATACTTTTTATCCCGGAAAAATACATGGTTCCCGCGCGATAAACGAATTTTGGCGCAACAGAGTTGCGGGCGTCATCTAGTATATAATATTTTATACTCCAGAGTAAAAAGAAGAATTGTGACTAGATGACGTCCGCAACTCTGTTGCGCCATAAAACTCGTTTATCGTGTGAGAACCGTAATTTTCAGCAAAATCGGTTCGGCAGTTTGGGCGTGAAGAGGTAACAGACAGATAGACAGACACACATTCGCATTTATAATATTAGTATAGAAGTATAGATGTTATGTTAGTTGACTAAATGGATAAATAAATTTATTTTCCGGAATTTAGTGTACTGATGTAATATAAGTGGCTGGTTGTATTTCCAGATCATGCAAATGTCCGGGCTACACATCAGCCATGCACTACGTGGAGTTGGGGTGTGCCGTGGTGTTTGCTGCCAACTTGATACAATATGCCACATACCTTCTGCCAGCTAGTACTACTCCTGTCACACTCTCCAAAGAGCAACAAAAGTTATTAGGTCTTTCTGATGCAGATTTAGGTTAGTAAAAAATGGTAAAAATTACTTCATTATTCTGTTATGGAGTCAAGATAATATGCTTGATAATTTACATTATTAAAATATGCTCATAACACAAGTGTATTGTAGTCTCATCAAAATCATTATCACTATAATATTATAACTTATGTGGTGCTATAAAATGATCATGCATTTTGAAATGATCTTAGTACACAATAACCTAAAGAACAGAAAACTCAGAAGATCCATACCTAACCTGTCAATCGTGGGAAAACGAGACACAATAGATATTGTATTGTGTCTCGTTCACCGGTGACCGTATGGGGCTTGATGAATTAATACTGTGAATGCTAAAGTGTGTCTGTCTGTTACCTCTTCATGCCTAAGTCGCTGAAACGCTTTTGCTAAGATTTGGTATTGAGTCACAGGAAAAGACAAAGGATACTCGCGACAAACGAATTCTGGTGCAACAGAGTTGTGGGTATCATCTGGTACTGTATATTTTTTATGGAGTTTGGCCAAAAAAGTTTTGTGGACTACATGGTGTAAGTGGCAAATTGAGCTCTCTCATATGCATCATACCTCAGCCAACAGTAAATTTAAAGTTAACACTTTAAACGATTGTAGATTATAGTAAGTACATAATATAAAGACCACAATGTATTGCCATCTAAATATGATCGCAATATATTTTCAGATTCGTCATTTGTGGTGTCGGAGCGAAACGGCAGTCTGTCGGGCGCGAGCGAGTCTGCAGAGTGGTCGGTGAGCGACGCCGACCTGTCGCTGTCGCCGCGCGCGTGGCGCTCCGCCCCGCCCTCGCGCTCCGCCACACCCCCCTCGCCGCCCTCCCCCCACTCCCCGCACTTCCCCCACCACACCCCGCACTCCCCCGGCGCCAACGTGCGGGCGTTCGACGCCACACAGGACCGCTTCATCGACGACGCTCAGTCTCTAGCCGCCTACCTCAAGTGAGTCAATTTATAATGAGGGTAAAATATACAAGGTGTCCAGGAAAATGACGTCCAAAAAATATTTAGATAGCTTATGTCCAGGGATATCCGAATTACCCACATGTATGTTTCGCGATTTTTTGTCGTTTTCATAAAAAATACGGCCGGGTCAGTTTAAGAAGGCGACCTATGACAGAAAAAAATCGGTTTTCACCCGCGCACTTCATACCCCCCCACACTCGCCCAACGCATTCAAAATGTCACCGCGGCTATAAATTTGTGTAATTACTCTCGTAACCACTTTTTGTACGAACGTAGTATGACCATGAGTCATATTTTCCATCTGCACTTTGAGAATCAAATTAATACTTTTTGCCTTATACACTAGTAATACTTTATGATATGTTTATTTATCGAAATCGAATAGGCTCTGACACTACTGGATCGATTCTGGTTAGAATTCCTAAGCTGTAGTTGAATTACAAAAATATTATAACTTTATTCAATATAATCTACTAGGCACGTCTTCGTCCACGTCTGAATTTGGTTAGTTATTGTGTGTAATCGTAAAATTTATTAACATTTGGCAGATTAAAATATACAAAATTCTCAAATTTTGCAAACATACATTCGTTTGGCTTGAGAATAATTTTTTATCTGCTTTTTAATATAATATATTGATGCTATAAATAATTTATAAGGCAAACTGACGTTTGCCGGGTCATATAGTCAAATTTATATATAAAATTCTCGGGTCACAGTGTTTGTGCGCGAACTCGTCCAAAACGGTTCAACCGATTGTATTGCTATGTACATTCGTGAGGCCTGACAATAGGTTTTTATATACTTTTATATTGATAATTTTTTATATTAAACAATATTTTCCGGGTCAGCTAGTTTTCTCCTTTTAGCTCCCCTCGATTTTCATGAATTGCACCATCAGATCACCACTTTTGTTAACATGTTACGAAATTCGGACTACATCTTCTACAATAACATAAGAATTTTGGAAATCCGTCAACAAACGGCGGGCAACAAGTGGCGGAGTTATCCGCCATGGACCATGGTATCACTAAAATCGTCTCTGATGCTGGTGCTGATAAAAACCCCAGCTCAAATTTCATCTCGATATACTAAAATCACGTGTTCGAGAAATTCTGCATTAATTAACCATCCTCGACTGGCTCTGGAGAGCCATTATTCATCCCATTAGGTGTTACCATTATCAATTTATTATCAATCTTCCAAACTCGTGAAAAAACAACCCTTCACATTTTCCAGATTGCAGTACTGGAATCAATTTCAAAGATTTTCTAGTATTTAAGTTAGAACAAAAGATTACTTGAAATTCCAATATAATAAATATTTATTATTATATATAAGAGCGTCCGTGGCCTAATAGGTAGAGCTTTGGCTCGCACTCTTAGAGGGTGCAGGTTCGATCCCGGGTGGAGGCGTGTACCAATGAGACATTTTCTGATCTCAAGTACATAATACGGACGCTCGTACAGTGAAGGAAAACATCGTAAGGAAACCCGCACATAGTCGGTCCCAGACGTATTGACTCGTTCTTTCCTCTGGACTAGGCCGACTGTTGCGACTTGCGAGAATGCCGTACTATGTGCTTGGGCAATTAAAAAAGACAGGGACATTTAAAAAAATCTTGTCCCAACTACTACAGTATTTGAGTAACTTCGCTCTGAAATTACCGTATAAATCATCCACAACGGATGAAAAGGCCTAGTTTTATCTGAAATAAAAATATCCGGAAGATTTTTTTTGTTATTAATAACTTTAAAAATAAGCTAAAATTCTTTCATTTACGCTCTTTCAAATAGATTCTTAGATATTTTCAGATATTTCATAAAACACAAATATCCTAAGACCTTCTTGATATGTGTATTTGAAAAAGTCGGCCACAAGCTCTTAGCAAGGCAATGATTGGAGTTAGATACAAAGTTTGAAAGACAAAATCGTAGTAAATTTTAGTAGCTTTCATAAAGTTCTTTACGACTCACTGTTTTCAGTTTTAAAGAGCTAAAAACTTAAAATCAGGAACTTTTGGCCTTAATTAGAAACTCGTAACTAGCTATATTTTTTTCTATATAAAGTGCTTTTATTCATAATTCGCCTAAAATTCATGTATTTTTCTACTCAATCTTCACACTTTATAGGCGGTACCAGCCAACTTAACAAACCTGCGACGAAAAATGGTATTCGGTTGACACTTGAAAAGTTGGTAAGATCCTGGTTCGACACCAAAGCAATGTGCAAAACGAAAAATCACCCCTAGAAATGTGATGGTCACACTTTGGAGTTTGGTGGTCTAATTGCCGGTGTGATAAGTAACAGCTTTTTACAAAACGGCGAGAGCATTACTGCCAGCAGATGTGTACATTGAAAACTGCCCACAATGATGGCGATGCTCGTACGTCTGCAACTAGTTTTTGTCAGTCGATCGTCTCCGCTACTCCTTGATGACAACGCGCGACCCTATTTTGTTTGGAAGCTCTCCCTCATCTGCCATACCGACTATAACCTTTTCCAAAATTGGTAAAACTTTTACCGGGAAGAAAATTAAAATCGCGAGAGGCTGTACAAAATGCCTTAGAAGTGTAGTCTGCCGTCCAGCTGATATTTTCAATATGGGCATCTATACACTGCTACTGCGTTGGCGAAGGTGCATTGATTGCAGGGGTGATTACTTTGATAAACAGAAATAAGTAAGTTCGAAATAATCAGCCAAGAGTGAGTCCGACTCGCGCACGAAGGGTTCAGTACCGCAGAGCTAAAAATAGCCCAAACTTGTAATTTTTGTGTGGGAGCCCCTTTGAATATTTATTTAATTTTAATTTTATTATCCATAATTAAAGTGCAAATATAATTAAGGACTTTGTAAAAATTTCAAGTGCCTAGCTATATCCATTATTGATATCGAGCAAAAAATAGCAAAAAAATCTGGTTTTTTGTATGGGAGCCCCCGTTAAATAATAATTTTATTTTGTTTTTAGTATTTGTTGCTATAGCGGCAACAGATATACACATTCTGTGAAAATTTTAGAAGTCTAGCTATAGCCGTTATTGAAATAAAGCCTGGAGACAGACCGACGGATAGACATACATTGAAGTCTTAGTAATAGGGTCCCGTTTTTACCCTTTGGGTACGGAACCCTAAAAAGAACATTTTTGAAACAAAACGGCAATATCATAGGTATAAAAGACCTTATAATATATTATGTAGTATATTATTATGTAGTATGTACTCTTCTAAATCCTTTCATAAATGTGCCGTCACCTTTGTTATTAACCCATCAAGCCTCATACGAGCACCGGTGATCGCGACACTAGAATACAATAGCATTTCCAAGAATCCGCGATCGAAGGATTAATATTTATTATCAAGCGAATGGTCGAAGTAGTGAATTTTGCCATGGACGTATAAAAAAAGGCGGACGGAGTCCCACCATACACAAAACTGTGTCGCTCAGAGTCGGCCAGCTGACTGTATGAACACGATCCGCACGCACACATTCTTGCGCTAGTCCATACCATTTGACAGGCGTCAGAATGTGTGCGTGGCCGACTCAGAAGAAAAGTGAAGACACAGTTTTGTATATGACAAGACTCCGTCCGTATTTTTTTCTACGTTCATGAATTTTGCATATAATATTATAATGTTATCACTGTTTGACAATTTAATATTTTCATTTCAAGACCGTAGCGTTGTACCAAAGAAATTTATTCGATATTTCCATAGTATCGAGTACGACATTCATTGAAACCAAATCGATTTTCAAATCGCTGTCATACACTAGTTTTTGTCAAAACTATATCGATTTAAAGCCGATTTATTTTTTCAATCTCTATTGCCGCGGCCGCTGCTATCGTCGATCGTCACGAAGCTTCGAGCTATGAGACGATACCATTGGACGATACACGCAGATCATCCAATCAAGCACGAAGAATATGGGTTTGACAAATTATTTGTCATGATAATATTATCATATTTGTAAACAAATAATACATATTTTACATTAAATTAAAAAGCCTTCTACAATTGTTCATCGGCTCCCGTTTTCTCCTGTAAATGTTGCTTTTAGTGTGTTTATTTAATTTTTGTTTGTTTCCCATGGTTTCGATTAAGTATTTTCTCAATCCGGAGTAAAGGCAAAAGAAGTATGTCCTCTCCTCAGGCGCGCGCGAACGCGACTGTTGGTTGGCGACTGAGAGGTGAGACAAATCTGGCGGTGAAGCGCCAATGTGGTTTTTCTTAAATATCTTAAAAAAATATAGAGAATATTAAAAATCCGCTAGAACGAACACTCGGTGATAGAATTTTATATGATGTGTAAAAATATTAACTCAGTTTACTTCATGGTTTTGGGAATATAGGAAAAAAATCGTCAAAGTTAGATGCATCTTTGTGATTTTTTTCTATCGAGAAAATTTCACGATATCGTGTTTTCGCTCAGATCGAATTGTTGGAAATATAATGTAGTATCTTTGTTTAGAAAATTAAACGATTCGGGGCTTATTATCAAGTACAAAAATGATTTATAAAATCGTCAATTTTGGGTTAGTCGCCTTCTTAATATATATATATTTTTTAAATTCTAGTGAGTTTTTGTATTTTTTTTGTATTTTCAAGGTCATTAATTGTACTTTTAGAGCTACCGCACACCTGAGACACGACTGTAGTTAGACAGTCTTGTTTCACATTGTGGCGCACACCAAGTCAAAACTGTCTTAGGGGGCGTCCACAAATTACGTGAGGTGTTTTTTTACATTTTCTGACCCTCCCTCCCTGGTGAGATTTCGTGAGATTTTATTCAACCCCCTCCCCCACCCCACAATCTCACGTGAGACTTTTCAAAATGTAGGTTTCTGTAAAATAACGTCAAAGTAGTTTCGTTCGAACGAATTAGTGAATGATATTAATCGTATTACGATTACGATTAAATCTTAGGGCCAATTCAGACCGCAACGTGACGAGGCGAGGCGCGACAAAATTTGTATGGATTTGAAAGATGTCGTCAGCATGAGACGTCTTGCGAATCTGTCAAATCCATACTAATTTACCTAAAATCAAACTTCAATTTTCTAGGTCATGGCAATCCTATTCTTCGCTCTGCAAAGAAACTTACGCTTGCTTTCCCTTCCCATAAAACTTCATTCTATGATTCTTCTTTCACCATCTCCGCTATTCGTCTCTGGAACTCTTTACCTGATTCTATACAAAACTCTGAATCCATAAATATATTTAAGAAACGTGTCAAAAAACACTACTTAGACCTATCTCCTTGAATATGAAAATTTTGGTGTACTAATATAAATTATCCTAAAATTGTTATCTCCTGTCATTTTTTCATATTTTTGCCTTATATCTATGTAAAGTTTATGTAGTTTATTTTATCTATGTAAAGTTTATGTAGTTTATTTTATCTCACATTATTGTAAGTAACAGTTTTTATACTATTGTTTTTTCAATTATTTTTAAATATTGATGGTTGCCTGGTAGAAACCGCTCACAGCGGTAAGGCCGCCAATTTGCACCTTTTTATAAATTGTAAATTTTATTGTAATATTGTATTTTCATTGTTTTGTGTCTCTTGTGTTGTGTTCTTCATTTTGTATGTTTATGTGCAAATAAAGGATTTATTATTATTATTAATTTAGAAATGCATCTACGCGTCACGTTGCGGTCTGAATTGACCCTTGAACATACGTATAATTAGGGAATGCAAATCTCGCGAGATTAGGGCTGAAGCGAGATCCCGCGAGTTTATAAATACAATACCGCGAGACTTCGCCAATTTCGAGATCTCGCGAGTAGTTTGGTGGGTTTTTTTTTTGCAAATAATCTCAATATTTGAATAAATGACTAAAAAAAGTAATAAATATTATAAGATTAACTTTCATTTTCACAAATTTTTTCTATAGAATTTTATGCATCAAACATTGACGTATCTGTCTATAATTTTGAAGTGGTAAACTTTTACATAGTACGTATCTACTATCTATCAAATAACAAATGAAAGAAACAACCAGTCTTTTCTTCTAATGTGCACTTTTATAATTTTGGACGTGGCGGTAATATCGTGAACGTCCACACAGTAAAACGATAACATAGGGAAGTAAAATGTATGGAAACATCACGCTAGAGGACATCATGACGTCTTCACTCCACACTCTTCTGAACCGCACAAAAACATAACGTGACGTCCAGAATTATAAAAGCGCACATTATCAAACACAAATCTTTTAGTAATAAAACAGTTCTTTTATAGCTAACAAAACAACGGAAGTCAAAATTCAGGACCTACTTGAATATCACAGTGCACAGTAATTGCTTAGGCCAGCTTCGAATAAGACTTTTTTATGCTCAGGTGCAATCTCGTCAAACTCGCGAGATCTCGCCTTTTTTTCGTCCGAGATTAATCTCGCTAAAAAAAGCCGAGATCTCGCGAGAACGAGATTGCATTCCCTACGTATAATCTAGAGATAAAACGGATAGTAGTTTGGCCGGATACCAGATACCGGATATTCGGCCAACCACATTGCCGGATAGCCGGATATTCGGTCGCCGGATATCCGGCGGAACTTAGCCGTTTGGTGCAAAGCACACATACTTGCGTAGGCGGCGCGCGAACGATCTTCAACACCGGCTAAAAAGAGTACCTAGAGGAGAGGAGACTGGGTCAGATGTATTTCCCCAAGCTCATTATACGTTTTGGGATTGCTTTGATGAGGTAGCAAATGAAAACAATACTGGCCAGGTTCAACGCGAAGAAATAAACCTGTGAGCTGGATTTTTATCTCAAGTCAGTGCGAATTGATCGCAATCGTGACCCTTATTCTTGCGCATGGACAATACCCAAAAACAAAGTTTGCCAAAATCTATCTTTCAGCACCTTGTAGCAGTGTGTACAGCGAAATACTTTTTTCTGAAGCTGGCCTTATTTATAAAGAGAAGCGAAACCACCAGCTGCTACCTCTCAATGCAGAGAAGTTGGTTTTTACTCACTATAATTTGCCCTTAGTGCAGTATAATAATTACATAATTCATTTTCTACGTTAAACTAAAACTACTTATATTTCTTAAGACTAACTAATTAAATAAAGTAAATAATTACCTAAACATATTTGTTTATCCAGATCTTTTTTTTAATTCAGCTGGATGCCTATCCGGCCGAATAGCAGTTATCCGGTATTCGGCCGGATAGCATTAAAGCCGCCGGATAGGCCGGATACCGGATAGTTGCCGGATATCCGTTTCATCTCTAGTATAATCTGGATGAAATGGACCAAAATAGTATAATTTTTCTTGTAACAATGAGAAAAAAATACGTGAGATTTGCCGAGACCCCCTCTCCCCAACGTGAGATTAGATGAGATTTGACTCGACCTCCTCCCCCCCTTAAACACCTCACGTAATTTGTGGATGTCCCCTTGACTACGATAACAGAGTAGATAGAATTATGACGCAACGCATACAATTGTATATTAAACAGTAGAGAACGCCCGGACAGAGTAGACAGAATTATAGAGTATGCCGACTTAGAAGTTAGAAATTTTTAAATTTTACGTATTATGACGAAAACTTTACTTGTTACCTGCGAATTTAAAACTATGTCATATTCGCTGGACGTGTAACGTGTTCCTCTTTGGTCGTATTGTTGTTTGTGTTTCGGCACGTATGCGATTAAAATTGTCAGAATCCAATTTTGAAATCTTTATTTTAAATATTTAAAAATAAATTATATCAGCCAGCGCGACGCACACTCCGTTCATAATCCTAGTGAAACCCGACGAATTTGACAGATATTGAAACGTGTACGTTTCTTTGCAGTCGAACTACTGCTAGTTATGTCTATTGTGGCCACATGATAGACACAACTGTCTTAATTGTGTCGTAAGACAGACTTGTCTATGTTAGACAAGACTGTCTAACTACAGTCGTGTCTCCAATGTGCGGTCGCTCTTATGCATAAAAAATCAGCTTCCTAACATAATGGCAAGTGACAAAAAATTGTCGAATGTGATAAATTTTCATTCCAGCTGGTATAAGTCTTGATTTTTCAACTTTAAAATTATATAGGCCTGGAGATACTGACACAAAATTCTTGGTCATATTTTGTGCCAGTATGGCGGTTTTACAGGGGTATAATTACGTAAAGGCAAAAAAGGAAAATGATGGTCATAGCGCTCGCACTGGCAGCCCAAACGCGTGGGCGTTAATCGAACGTGTCGGATAATTAATAACGAGTGTCGAACGATTTGTTCCACAAAAATGCTTGTATTTTCAGATAGTCGAAAAAAAATAAGTAGGCGAAAGCGTAATGCCATACTTGTCGGGTGCGACTTACAGCCCGCCATACCGACACGAATACGTTAATTTTAATTAAAAAATTGAACCATTTGTACCAGGCTAATTTTTGCATAGCTAATCATCGTCGAGTAGCCATTCACTAAAATCACCTTGCCATACTTTTCCGACAGCTCCCAATGGCCGCCATACCACTGCAAAGGTGTAAGTTTTTTTTTTCGCCAAACGATTTGTACCAGTATGGCATTTAAATTTTTGGAAAGTATTTGACAAAATATGACCGTTATTATTTTTCCCATACTTCTAGTAGGGGGAAAAAGTGCTGCCATACTTGAAATACTTATTTATTTGATACGTTTTAAAAATACGACTATAAAATACGTAAAATCATTTTTTACATCATGGCATCATTGTATTCTCGCATTTGACAATTGTACCAAAAAAAAATTATTACAGATTGTAACCATGGGCCGGGATGACTATCGGACTTGGACAGACAGACTTCCACAGAGGTGGAAATTTCCTAAATCAGTAAATTGATAAAAAAAATATTAAATTGCTTATTTTGTCATTCCTAAGGCTAATTAAAGTAAGATATATGTATCAAACGAACAAAAAAAACTAATACTTAAAAAAAAGCGATGATTTCTTTGTACCAGTCAGGCAAACTGTTACTTACATTAAAAATTGTTATGTAAAAATTATTGTGATACATTTAAATCTAAAAATCTTTTGAATGTATTCATTACTAGTTAAGATTTTAAGAATTATCTTAAAAATAAAAAATAAAATACATAAAAACATATATTTTTTTAATCAATCAATTATGTAAATGTTCAAAATTATGACCTTCTACAGATATGAGTTTTGTTTTAAGCGTTTTTTTATTGTAAAGTAATTTAAGCAGATTTGGGAAATTTCTACCTCAGTACCTTTGAGGGCTTATTTAAGCGAACAATTTATTATTATTATTATGGAAGCATAGAATACCACGAAGTTTTCTAAATGACTAATCAATTTATGGGAACACCGTTTTAGATTTATTTTTTTTATCTAGACAAAAAAGGACTTTATCGTTTAAAAACGATAATGCCGTTCTTATAGGTATTCAATACTAACTAATTAAAAATTGAAAATCAACAAATAACTAATTGTAAATTTTATAAAATTATCAGATTTATAATTTTAACTAGCGACCCGCCCCGGCGTCGCACGGGTATAAAATATATAGCCACTGAAAAAATGATTAAAATCGATAGCCTATCACGATCCTTCATGTGGTCTACTTCTTATCTGTGCCAAATAACATAAAAATTGCTCCAGTAGTTCGCGAGATAAACCCTTTCAAATAATTTCCCCGTTTTTTCACATTCTCCTATTTGTCTTAGCGTGATAAAATATAGCCTATAGCCTTCCTCAATAAATGGGCTATCTAAGACTGAAATAATTTTTCAAATCGGACCAGTAGTTCCTGAGATTAGCGAGTTCAAGTTAGCCCTTTCAAATAATTTTCCCCGTTTTTTCCACATTTTCCTCTATTTCTGCGCTTCTATTAATCTTAGCGTGATAAAATATAGCCTATAACCTTCCTCGATAAATGGGCTATCTAACACTGAAAGAATCATCAAAATCCGTTGCGTAGTTTTGAAGATTAAAGGGAACAAAGGGACATGAGGGAAAAAAAGTGACTTTGTTTTATAATAAGTATAGAAGTTGAAAAATCAAGACTTATACCAGCTGGAATGAAAATTTATCACATTCGTCAATTTTTTTGTTACTTGCCTTTATGTTAGGAAGCTAATTTTTTTATGCATAAAAGTACAATTAATGAGCCTGAAAATACAAAAAAAAATATTTACAAAAACTTACTAAAATCATAAAATAAAATACATTAAACTAACCCGGCCGTCTTTTTTCTGAAAATCATTAAAAAAATTCGTAACTCGAAAACGACAAAAAAACGCGGAACATACATGGGGGTAATTCGGATACCCCTGGACATAAGATATCTTAATTTTTTTTTTTTGGACGTCACTTTCCTGGATACCCTGTATTATATACCCTCAGCAGTTTGGCCAACGCAACTACCGCATAAAAAAAATAAAGCTAGCGTCTATCGGGCGGGCGCCGGTAACTTCATACTTTTAGATGCTATTTTACCGTATTTCAAAGCCGTAAAATGCTATTAAGTACATACAAATTATCAGTAGAAACATCGCCTCCATTAATATAGCGCGTTACACAGGAGGCGCGCAGAGTCAGAGGAGGCGGACGCGGAGTCGAGCGCGGTGGCAGTGGGGGGGTGGTCGTCGGCGGCGGCGGCGGCGAGCGCGCCGTACCGCCTGGCGTCGCCGGCCGCGGCCGCCGCGCCCGAGAGCAGCGCGCCGGCCGGGGCGGAGGCGCACCTGCAGCTGGACGGGCGGCGCCTCACGCAGTGGAACCTCAACCTGCGGCGCTGGCTGCACGCCACCGTGCTGGAGCGGCTCGTGCGCGAGCTGGCGGCGGCGGACGCGGCGCTGGCGCGCGCCGGCCTGGCCGAGGCGGGCGCGCTGCGGGCGGGCCGCGTGCCGCCGCAGCGCCTGCGCGCCGCCGCCGCCGCGCTGCCGCACCTGCGCCCGCTGCTGCCCTTCCTCGAGCCCTTCCCCGACCAGACCTACCTCGTCCGCCGCATCACAGGTTCGCATGAGAAATAGGGATAATGGCACGACGTAACGTCAAAAATAGAGGAAAAACTTACAAAATTTCAGCTCGATAACGTAGACGAGACAGTTTAAAAAATCTTATTAATATAGATGCTGGATGCTGCCGATGGCATATATATTATGATGATACTGATAGAGGATACTTCCTTTAATCTCTGTCGGCATCAGCGGTACCCAGTTAATACAGTAATTTTTATTATGCTATCAGCTATGTGATAACAGATAAGTGATAACTGATAAGTTAAATGAATTATAATGAAACGCAGTTTTCAGCGGTGACAAAGTATAATAAAAAAAACCGGAAAAGAGCTTTTACAACAGACTAAATCATGACACAGACTATATTAAATACAGACTATACAACATTCAATCACTAGGCTATAATATTATAATTTTGATACCTACATTAAACAACACCCCCACTTATCAAAATAATCTAACAACATTATAACTTTACATCTTGTATACCCAATATCTCCATAAAATAATAATGCTTTACGTTACCTAAGCCTTTAGTAAATAAGTCCGCTGGCATTTCAGCTGTTTCCAAATACTTTAATTCTACAATACCAGCACTAATACAATCTTTAGAAAAATGGTACCGTATGTCTATATGTTTACTTCTTTTATTAAAATTATTATTACTTAAACACAACTTAATTGCACCTTGGTTATCATTATACAAACAAATTGTATATGACTCATTTACAATTTCTTTATATAAATTTATTAAATATACAGCTTCTCGACATGCTTCAGCAACACCCATATATTCTGCCTCAGTACTAGATAATGCAACAGTTTTTTGCTTTTTAGCCTCCCATGAAATGACACTCCCTGCTAACATAAAACATAGACCCGTGTATGACCTTCTGTCTACAATATTATTTCCCCAATCTGAATCTACAAATCCTATTAATTTGGAATTACCTTTATTGGTGTATTTAAGTCCATAATGCTTAGTTTTTTTAAGATATTTCAAAATTCGTTTAGCATAAGCCCAAGTTTCACTATTATAGCAATTGTTAAACTGGCTTAAAAAACTGACTGAGAAAGCTATGTCTGGTCTAGTTAGTACTGCCAAATACATGAGTCCTCCAATCAACTGCTGATATGGTAAGTCCTGACTACTTTTATTATGTAAATTAACGTTCAATTTAGACTCTAAAGGCGTATCTGCTATTTTACAATCTGCCATATTAAATCTGTTCAGTAATTGGTTAACATAATTCTTTTGACTCAGTGTAACTGTGTTATTAATTTTATCAATATTAACATTCATTCCTAAACAATTCCTAACCTGCCCTAAGTCCTTTATTTTAAACTTAGAAGCCAATACCTTTTTCAAATTATTACATTCAGTATCATCATTTGAAAATATGAAGAAATCATCGACATACAAGCTAACTATTGTCCTTTTATCATTATAACTTTTAGTATATAAACATGGTTCTAGCTTGGAACATTTATAACCAATATTAGTAAGACATTCATCAACCTTCTTATACCATGCTCTTGAGGATTGTCGTAGCCCATAAATGGCTTTGTTCAATTTAAGCACTTTATTCTCAGAATTCAACAAACATTCTGGTGGATGCATATAAATAGTCTCCTCAAGCTCACCGTTTAAGAATGCCGTAGTAACATCAAGATGTGTAACATCTAAATTAAGTTTAACTGATAATGCAAACAACAATCTTAAAGTTGAATGCCTAACAACAGGCGAAAAAGTATCTGAATAGTCCACATTTTTCTTCTGCATATAACCTTTGGCTACTAAACGTGCACGGTAGCGCACTTTGTTGTCATTGTCCAACTTCTTGCGTAGCACCCACTTACACTTAACTACAGTCTTACCGTCTTTCGGCATGTCTACTATTTCCCACGCATTGTTGTTCTCGAAACACTGAAGTTCTTCTTTCACTGCTAATAACCACTGATTTTTTTCTGCACCCTGTAATGCTTCTTCTATAGTTAGTCCACTAGCGTCATCAAATACTTCCTCTGGAATACATATGTTTGACATCCCATACCGTTCTGGCCTTTTTCTAATTCTGCCACTTCGCATTCGTAGCTCTGGTGAACTATGCGCATCTTCATAGTCACTAGGTGTGTATGTTTCATCTGAGTCACATAATGTTTCTTCAACCAGTGTATTATCATTTTCAACTAGTGTATCATCTGAACTCTTGTCATTCTCATTACTGTCCCCCACTGAACATGAGTTTTCTTCACCTTCTGTGATTGGTATACTGACTACTGGACTCTTTTCATCTTCCATAACAACAACATCTCTGCTCGTCGTTATACGTCTTGTTCTTGGGTTATATATTCGATAGCCTTTGATGTCATCAGGATAGCCAACAAGAATGTGCATTTCTGACTTCCTGTCCCATTTCTGGCGCTTTTCTTTTGGCAAATGCACCATGACATTACTTCCAAATATGCGTAAATGACTTACATCGGGCTTACAACCAGTCCAGATTTCAAAAGGAGTTTTGTGATTTAAGGTAGGAAGTGCTGTTCTATTTTGCAAGTACACTGCCGTGTTCGTGGCCTCGGCCCAAAACTCTTTTCCTAAGTTGGCGTCAAATAATAAACATCTTCCTTTTTCTATAATTGTACGGTTGTTCCGCTCAGATAACCCATTTTGTTCGGGGGTATACGGGTTGGTTTTCTGGTGAATTATTCCTTCTTTTTTCAAATATACATCAAATGCCTTATTACAATATTCGCATCCGTTATCACTTCTTAAAATCTTTATCTTTTTATTTGTCTGTTTCTCAGCCTTTGCCTTAAATTCTGTAAAACAACTTAGTGCTTCACTTTTGTATTTTATAAAATATATAAATATCATACGACTAAAGTCATCTATAAAAAGTATAAAGTACCTTGAACCACCGAGCGACTCCTGCTCCATAGGTCCACATATGTCGGTGTGAATAATCTGAAGTATTTCATCACTTCTAGAACCTTCATTTGAAAACGGTAAACGGCTCTGTTTGCCCTCGCAACATACCTTGCATGAAAACTTATTAAGTTCAACTTTTTCTTCAATATTCATACCTTTAACAGCATCTGTCATTTTGTTTAGATAGTTACTGTTGAGATGACCCATCCTACGGTGCCATGTACTCCCTGATACGGTCATATTAACCACTATACTGTCAGGTACTCTTAATTTGTATACACCATTGGTCAACACCGCTGTAGCCACCAATTCATTATTGCGATTATATACTTCACAGCCATCTGACGTAAACTGAACATTATTACCGGATTTTACTAACTGGCTCACTGACAATAAGTTGGTTGTCAATCCTGGAACACATAATACATCCTTAACTGGAACATTGAATTCACATTGATCCGTTTTCGTTATAATGTTCACGTCGCCGGAGCATAATACATGCAGTTTATCGCCACTAGCAACATAAATGTCTTTCTTTTCGTGTTGCTTTCTATTCACAATCCACTCCTCGTTAGCAACCAAATGCATACTCGCGCCTGAGTCAATGTACCAATCGTGTTTATAAAACTTCTCACTTAAAAATACAGTACTGAACGCATTTGTTTGTTTGCGATGCGATTCTTTCGTATTTTTATTATCTTTGTCGGCGTTTGGGCACTGATTTTTGTAGTGTCCCGTTTGTTTACATCGGTAGCACTTGATGTGAAGTTTGTTGACATTGACGTTTTGCTTTTGACACACTGGCGCTTTGTCCATAGACAGTCTAATATTTTTCTTATGTTGCCACTTCTGCCCGCTGCTCGCAAAGGCGCCACTAGCTTCATTCAAATGATTAATTGAACTTACATCCGTTTCCATGTCCATGAGCTTCGTTCTAATGGCGTCCGTTGTGATTTTGATGCCCGAATGCTCGATCGCCATGATCATCGGCATGAACTTTTCAGTTAATCCAGCTAGCATAAGACACCCGATCCATTCGTCACTGATCTTAAATCCTGTCCCGCTCAACTTTTGTCCGGTTTCAACTATTTGCGTTACATATGACTGCATAGAAACACAATTTTCTAGGCGGATTGAGATCAAATTCCGTAATAATGATATTCGACGAGTAAACCCAGAATCATCAAATAACGCCTTCAATTTGTTCCATAGCTCCAACGTAGTATTAACATCTTTTATATGTACGTACAACGCACTATCAATGGTCATTATCAGTTTTGCCTTAGTCTTCGTGTCATCTGCAGTTTCTAATACCTTCCCGGGTATTTTCCTTATGCAATGTAGCATATCCTCTAGGATTAGAAAATTCTCTGCGGCAAATAGCCATTCAGTATAATTTTCACGCCCCTTTAGCTTGGGCACGTTTACAAGATAATTCGATGCCATTCTTGCAAACTATCACTGTATTCACTGAATAACACGCTATTCACAATTTCACACTACTTTTACTGTACTGGAATTCACTGATAATATTAAAATGCTGAGTCCATAACCTATAATGAAACGCAGTTTTCAGCGGTGACAAAGTATAATAAAAAAAACCGGAAAAGAGCTTTTACAACAGACTAAATCATGACACAGACTATATTAAATACAGACTATACAACATTCAATCACTAGGCTATAATATTATAATTTTGATACCTACATTAAACAACATGAATAATCATCATTTACTCGCTGAAAGTAAGTAATAATATTACACGACTAGCGGCCCGCCCCGGCGTCGCACGGGCTTATAATATATATGTAGCCGCTGAAAAAATGATAAAAACGATTGCCTATGATCCTTCACGTGGTCTACTTCTTATCTGTGCCAAATAACATGAAAATTGCTTCAGTAGTTCGCGAGATATTTTTTTTCCAATAATTTCCCCCGTTTTTTCCACATTCTCCTATTAGTCTTAGCGTGATAAAATATAGCATATAGCCTTCCTCAATAAATGGGCTATCTAACACTGAAAGAATTTTTTAAATCGGACCAGTAGTTCCTGAGATTAGCGCGTTCAAGTTAACCCTTTCAAATAATTTTCCCCGTTTTTCCACATTTTCCTCTATTTCTTCGCTCCTATTAGTGTTAGCGTGATAAAATATATCCTATAGCGTTCCTCGATAAATGGGCTATCTAACACTAAAAGAATCATCAAAATCCGTTGCGTAGTTTTAAAGATTAAAGGGAACAAAGGGACATGAGGGAAAAAAGCGACTTTGTTTTATAATCTACTAGACGTTCCGCGCGGCTTCGCCCGCGTAAATAAGATATTTCACGGACAAATTAGTCCAAAAAAAATAGCCTATGATCCTTCACGTGGTCTACTTCTTATCTGACCCAAATAACAGAAAAATTGCTCTTGTAGTTCGTGAGATAAGCCCTTTCAAATAATTTCCCCCGTTTTTTCCCACATTTTTCCTATTAGTTTTAGCGTGATAAAATATAGCCTATAGCCTTCCTCGGTAAATGGGCTGTGTAACACTGAAAGAATTTTTCAAATCGGACCAGTAGTTCATGAGATTAGCGAGTTCAAATATGGCCTTTTAAATAATTTCCCCTCGTTTGTTCCACATTTTCCTCTATTTCTTCGCTCCTATTAGTCTTAGCGTGATAAAATATAGCCTATAGCTTTCCTCGGTAAATAGACTATCTAACACTGTAAGAATAGGCTACTTGACCTACTTTTTTTCTTCATGCTAATCGCTTCTTAATCATTCATTTTCACAAAAAAAAACTAATATTTTAATATTTTACACAGTAGAAACCCATAAAAATGTTTATTGAAAAATACGCCTCTTAAATGGCGCCGAAAACACTGTCCGCCATAGTGTGACGTCATACGCTTTGTATTTTAAACTCTCTTTATTGAACATTTTTTATGTGCTAAATGAACGAGTCTAAAAGTGCCCAAAAATTATAAAAGAATTAAATAAGAAATTAGAAATCATTTGTAATGTTGAAAACTTTTGGAGAAAAGTTTTGGCCATTTCATTTCCCGTCTACAATAAATGGAGATAATATATAAAACTGATGTTTTAAGCGAATTATTCAATAAAATATATTTTAAAAAATCTTTCTAGGCTTATTCTTATTATTTATGTACAGATAAACTTACATATAACGAGCGCGATAAATAAAAGATATTAAATTACTATGAGGATGACGTCACATCCAAATCGGAAGTACCGCAAAAGCGTTTTCGTCAGTACAAATCCTATTTTCATAAAATCATATTTTCAAATCGACTTTATTTATCAATCATAAGCTTTTATTTGATGATAAGGGTGAAATATGGTCTCCTAGGCCAAGTTCTACTAGAAATATGCATTTGTTCAATGAAATTGAATATAGGTCAAGTAGCCTATTTTTCAAATCGGACCAGTAGTTCCTGAGATTAGCGCGTTCAAACAAACAAACAAACTAACAAACTCTTCCGCTTTATAATATTAGTATAGATACTAATATTATACGCTAAGACTAATAGGAGCAAAGAAATAGAGGAAAATGTGGAAAAAAACGGGGCAAATTATTTGACAGGGCTTATCTCACGAACTACTAGAGCAATTTTTCTGTTATTTGGGTCAGATAAGAAGTAGACCAAGTGGAGGATCATAGGCTATTTTTTGTGGACTAATTTGTCTGTGAAATATCTAATTTATGCGGGCGAAGCCGCGCGGAACATCTAGTACCTATAATAAATAATAATTAATAATAGAAGAGCCATAACTTTCCGGGTTACTATGGCAACGTCTGACGTCTCTAACTCTGTACGTCGCCGCAAAGCGCTATTAACTGTTCATGCTTTTTAACCACTTTTAGGGATAAATTTCCACAAACTATGAATTACATCTTCCATAAAATACATCAAATAATATTGATGCAAATTTTCGAGCAGATCGGACTAAGGAATCGAGTTGTCCCATACTAACTTCAACCCCCCTTTTCACCCCCTTAGGAGAGGAATTTCAAAAAATCCCTTCTTATCGCACGCCTACGTCATACGGAGAACACTCCCTCTAAACAAGTCTCTACGATCAGTGGTTTAGGCCGTAGCGTGATTCCATTTTCATGTCATTCAGGACAAAGCCTTATAATTAATAATGTTATAGATTATATAAAAAATAAAAATTAATCCATATTCGCGTGGTCACGACATCACGCCTAAACGGCTGAACCGATTTCACTATTTCTTTTTTTGATGTGTTTGTTATTGTCCGGAGAAGAAGAATATGATAGAAAACATTTAAAAAATGGAGCGGAAAATTAGAAAAAATCTTATTTCTACTCTAACGTTAGCGCTTTGTTTTTTTCCAGTGATAATTAATTGACAATTTTTTTTTAAATGCCGAACGTTATCTTTTTCTTTTTCTTCTTTTTTGGCAACTTGACACATCACACAAATGATGCGTATGTTGTGCCACAGACAAATTGAGGTTATTTTTCAAAACCATGGCCAGTGTCAAGTAAATGGCGGGAAACAATGTTCTATAAGGGTTGGACCTCATCTGGCAGCACGGAATCGCCTTTTTCCGTCGCCTTTTCTCTTTCTGACGCTTAGAACTGCCATTTGCTAGACCGAGACAGAAAGCATAATGCGATAGCACGCGGCGGAATCCTCGAGGCGATCGGCATCACGGACAAAATGCAATGGTCGGCAGGGAGACTCCGGAACGCTGAAGCGCGCGATAGCATGCTAGCGCATCCTTTTACCGCCGATCACTTGCTATCTTTTTGTCTGCGGAATGCGACAGCGCGCGTTCGCATGCGGCAGCACACTGCAGCACGTGGTAGCACAGGCGGAACAAATGCGATTCCGTGCTGCCAGATGAGGTCCAACCCTTATAGTACAATTTTTAGCTTAAAATTTAGTTTGTTATTATTTTTAGCAATATTCCGCGAAATAAACTTCCACCTTTAAGTAAATGAGTGAGTGTACGCATAGGCATGCGTACAGCACCTCCCTCCTCCCACACTGCCTATGCGTACACTCGCATGCAAGAACTTGCAAACACCACCACCACACAAGCAATAATGTTGGCAAATCCGTGCAAGGCCCCTCACCACCATGCAGGTTGAAAACCTCGACGCGCGTTTCGCTCCAACACCGGAGCATCATAATTTTGTAATAACAAACTAAATTTTAAGCTATGGATTTCCGCAAAGTAACGCCTGATTTCATTAACTATTAACAATTTTTAGCATCGTTTTCATGTATCGTCAGGTCTAAAGTCTAGTCAAAGCACAAGTCAAAGTCTAACTAAGTCAATACAGTCAAATAGTCAAGTCGGTCGATTCAGTAAAGTGGTAGACGCTTTACTGAAACTTTCGATGGAGTTTTGGGAACGTTATCTAAAACGGTTCAGCGGTTTAATTAAATTAAAAAAAAATAAGTTTAACGCACATATATAAAAATCATATATTTTTTTCTTTCCCAAGACTTAAAGTATCTGCAAACCCATTAAAATCGGTTCAATAGTATAGTATAGGCTTTAGCGAAGGGGTTCCCAAACTTATTTTGTCTACTGCCCACTTTAAGAACAAATTATGTTTTAGCGCCCCCAATTTTTTTAATTTAAAATGCATCCAGATGAAATAAATCACTCCCAAGCCTCTACACAACAGCCCCATTTTTTTGGGTCCCACACCGCCCTCTAGACCTTCAGCACCCACAAGGGGGCGTTATCGCCCACTTTGGGAAAAACTGCAGTTTACCCGTGGATAGCGTGAAAGCAAGAATCACAGACAGACAGAGTTTTTTTCATTCATAACTTTGGCACTTTAGACAATCTTTTGTGCTTATAATTTAATCTCAATAAAAAAATATATAATCAATGACATGAAACACGTCTCAATTTAAAAAAAAAAAACTATTTGTATTTGTTCCAAGACCCGATTCTTGGGAAGGAATTTTACAATACTCTGGTTTTTAATTATAAAGAAAAGAGTATTTAATCAAATTAAGAGCTCTAAAGTGCCTGATACACGGTTTAAAACGGCGGCTTAAAACTGTTTCAAACCGTGTAGATAGTTGCTTTATGCCAAATTTGGTGTTTTTTGGCATAAAACAATTTATCTACACGGTTTCATCCTTCAGTTTCAAACCGCCGTTTTAAACCGTTTATCATGCACTTAACTTACCGGTTAAGTATGGCAAAAACAGAGTAGACAGATTATATATCTATTGTGGCAAAAAGCAATGTCTGACGCCTCTAACTCTTTACTTCGCCGCAAGCCGCTGCTAAACGCTGTAAAGCGCTGTAAACTGTTCATGCTTTTTAACGACTTTTAAGGATTTTCAACAAACTATGAATTACATCTTACATAAAATACATCAAATAATAATGATGCGAATTTTCGAGCAGATCGGACTATGGAATCGAGTTGTCCCATACTAACTTCATCCCCCCTTTTCACACCCTTAGGAGAAGAATTTCTAAAAATCCCTTCTTATCGCACGCCTACGTCATACGAAGAACACTCCCTCCAAATTTCAAGTATCTACAATCAGTGGTTTAGGCCGTAGATTCCATTTTCATGTCATTCAGGACAAAGCCTTTTATATAATTATATAGATTAACATCGATAGTAACGATAGAGTCGTCCGCAGAACTGGCGACGGGCGGGTGCCTGAGCTCGTACCGCTGGGACGGCGGCGGGGCGGGCTGGACGCCGGCGCACCCCACCGACGCCGACCTGCTGCTGCACCTGTTCGCCACCTACCTCGACAGCCAGACGCCGGGCGGCGTGGGGGGCGGCGCGGGTGGCGGCGCGGCGGGCGGGGCGGCGGGCGAGTGGGCGGAGGGCGCGGGGGGGCCGGGCGTGGTGCGCGTGCACGCGCGGCCGCCGCAGTTCGCGCTGCGGCTGGGCGGCGCGACGCTGGCGGTGGGCGGCGGCCGCAACAACCTGCTGCACGCGCTGCTGCTGCTGCTGGCGGCGGGGGCGCGCCGCGACCCGCCCGCGCTGCGCCGCCTGCACCTCGGCCCCGCCGGCCTCAACATGCTGTGGATCATTGGACGGTGACCGCCTCGATCGCTCACATTATAACAATATTATACTAGCGGTAACAGAACTATCGATACTAATATTATAAGTTGCGAAACTGTGTCTGTCTGTCACCTCTTCGCGCCTCAACCGATAAATCGATTTAACTGACAATTTGGTATGGAGATACTCTAAGTCCCGGCAAAGGACATGGGCTACTTTGTATCCCGGAAAAATGTATGGTTACCACACGAATAACGAATTTTGGCGCAACGGAGTTGCGGTCGTCATCTAGTGTAATAATACTTTAGGGTGTGCATTACCCTTGCTATGCTACTTTTATGCTAAGTACTCACATACGGAATCTCGATCGAGCAATCACGTAGAGTAAAAACCACAGCTTAGGCTTTTGTCCACACATTCAGCATTACTCGATAGCTTTACTCCAAATCGATTGAGTGAAGCTCGACGGCTCGCGTCGCGTAAGTTCGAAGGAAATAAGATTTATTTAATTCTATCGACCCGGCTCGATGCGAGCCTTCGAGTTGTGAGTTTTGCGGTCCACATCATTAGTTTTACTCGATTTGGAGTAAAACTATCGAGTAATACCGATAGTGACTACTGACCATTACAGTAACTGTAATGGGACACATACACACCCTAATTCTCACTTAATCTTGTAACACCCTCTAATTATTTTTTTTTATTAAATAAGGGGGCAAACGAGCAAACGGGTCACCTGATGGTAAGCAACTACCGTCGCCCATGGACACTCGCAACATCAGAAGAGCTGCAGGTGCGTTGCCGGCCTTTTAAGAGGGAATACGCTCTTTTCTTGAAGGTTTGCAGGTCGTATAGGTCCGGAAATACTGCTGGTGACAGTTCGTTCCAGAGTTTTACAGTGCGCGGAAGAAAGTTACGCGAAAAACGCACTGTGGAAGACTGCCACTCATCAAGGTGATGAGGATGGTATGTTTTTCGCGTGGGACGATGGCGAAAAGTTGCAGGTGGTATGATTCCGAACAATTCCTCAGAGCACTCCCCGTGATACAACCGATAGAGGATGCAGAGTGAAGCTACATCTCGGCGTAATTCCAAGGGGTCCAAGCTGTTTGAAACACTATGGCAGTCAACAATTCGAGCGGCCCTTCGTTCTATACGATCCAGAGGGAGCAGTTGGTATTTTGGCGCCCCTGCCCAGAGATGAGAACAATATTCCATATGAGGCCGAACCTGCGCCTTGTTGAGTTGTAGGCGTTGGTCCGGACTGAAGTACTGTCTCGCTCTGTTAAGAACACCAAGCTTCTTCGAGGCTATTTCGAAAATACACGGTTTAAGTACTACTAGTTTACTCTGTATACTGACTTATTTCTGTATATTTGCTATAATTGGCATCTCGTTGGTGTGTCCTGTATCTAGTGACTTTCAAGAAAATAAATTTGTCCAGGATTTTCGTATTTTATTTAGATTTTATTCCAATAAATTCCCGTTAGTACTATATTATGTGTCTCTTTTTGTAAAATGAAATATGTATATTGCTTGTCCGTAATACCTCTTAACTACTGGGTATGGAATAGTAAGGATAAAGGTAGAGGCATAGACGAAATATTTACGCTTCATGGTAGAGGTAAACTGCTGAGTGCTGACCCGATTTTGATTGAATTTCGTATATTATCCTTTGACTCCTTATACAGGAAATGAACTAGGATCAAAGCGCACGGAAGAGATATTATCCGACATTGTATAATTATTGACGTATATAAATAGCCGCGTACTGACCAAGCGAGCCGCCTCGCCGCGGCAGCCTCGCGCGCAGTTGCTCGGTCGGTCAATACGTGCGAGCGTGCGGCAAACGTCCGAGGCGCCTTTGAGCATCGACAAAAAACCGACAACTTTTGGCTCGGCCGCGGCACGCTCGGGCGAGGCAGTGAGGCGGCTCGCTTGGTCAGTACGCGGCTAATGAATAATATTGGAATCTAATTATAATAAATAATTATTTCATGATATTTGGATAGCAAATATAATATTATAACATTGTTTTTAAACATGCCAATTTATCTTCAAACAAACAAATATTGTTGTTTCCGGTTATGATCACTGACCTTTTTTTTTTTTGATGCGCAGATGAAACCCATTACGGGTGACCCGGGTGTATGTGGGACTCTTACCCACTAAAACCACCTGCGGTTTGCCTTCAGCCGTATACGGAGGGTAATCCTGGATCTGTCTAACGCAGGACTCCCTCCACGACTGGCCGGTCTACCTCATAAGTGAATAATTATTGTATTATGTATTTACAAGACGTATAAACTACGTTTTATTTACTGGTGTTTATGATTTATACAATACTTTTATTTTACTAGCCTAAAGTCTCCCGCAAACGATCAAACATCAAACACGTCAAACATGTAGTATAGTGCCGCCAACTTATCTGTTCAGTAGCCGGGGTCAGTAGTGTCGCGTTTAGTGTTGCTATTTAAGAATGTTTAACAAAACTGTAGGGAATCCACCGTAACTGGGCTGTATCTGTATTCTGTACACATGAGATGTCCTTTCACGGCCGTTAGAAGCCAAAAAGTTTTTCTTTTTAATATCTGTCTGTGTTTTTGTACGCGCGTCGCGCATCAGGAAATCTAGTCAATGTAAAATGCGATTTTCATAATTGTGTTGCTCGTCTTACTTAAAAACTGGCCCATATAGAGCTGCTTCTTTTTAAATAAAATAGTAATAATTTATTAAAAGCATTTTTTAAACACGTACGTAACAGTATAATAAGTACTTATAACAAAATAAAAATAACAACACTGATTTATATCTTTTTACAAGCTTTTATTGGACTTGGCTTGTTCGTATGTAAAGTTTGTACTAAATGTTTTTTTAATAATATTTTATTATATTTTATAACAATAATTATGGTCATGATGTCTATCTTCAAACAGCTGTACTACAGAAATTCCAGAAGTAGACGGGCCTGACGATTCCCACAACTCTCCGTCATCATAATCACCATCACTCGAGTCGCTTTCGCTATCGCTTTGTAATTGGATAATAAACGGTTCATCTAAATAGACATCCTTCTTTCTATACTCGCATTCAATTTTTTTAACATGGTTACAATGGTTTTTCCATTCTGCTGGTGTAATTTTATTAAATGCATTTTCAATTTACTGTGGCATTTCGGCATTGGACGTCTTCTTAATATTATGCTCCGCAACATTTCTTTTCATTGAGCTCCATACCATTTCAATAGAGTTTAGGTCGCAATGGTACGGCGGAAATCGAAGAACAGCATGAATCACTAACACCTATAACAAAAAGGAGTTCTATTAAAACTATGAAAAAATAAGTAAACTAAGAACCAAAATATTTTTGGAACATACTGAGAACAAGGCACATTTTTTAAAGAACCTGTGGGACTTTTTTTCATTAACTAGCAACACGAACCTGTAGCTGTTGCAACGCGCTCGGTCACGTTTTTAAATGGTATTTTCGGAGACTGAAGGAGTTTCTCTTCTTTCATAAAAGCTAACACTTTTAAAATAATCTGTTACGCATCACTTTTTAGTGGTTTCGGCATGATAATGATACTTTTAACAATAAAACAAGACTTAAAACACACGGAGCACTCGCACTTCAAAAACAGACAGTGAATGACATTTTACAAAATGGCAGTTGTAGTTCCAATTTTGTCTACTGAACAGATAAGTTGGCACTATAATCCAAATTTTCTTCAAACACGTCAAACACTAGTTTATACGTGTTTGATGTTTGATCGTTTGCGGGAGACTTTAGCCATTTCTGACACTCGCATGCCGTGCACTATTTATACGAACCGTTTCGACGCACTTTTAACGGCCCCTGTAGCTCATCAGTGTCTATTCAACTATTTCGTTACTTGCGAGTACAAACATAAAATTAAACCTACGTAATTATATACTAGTACTTAAGCAGTAAGTATACCCAATTTCATAGGTATAGCTTCGGTAGATCCTGAAATATTGTCCCTGTAAAAATAGCTAATTTTGGCACTCATTCACTCACTGACCGGTAATCAAAACCTCTCTAGCGTTATGAAATTTGGCACACAGGTCGTGTGTTATAAGTAGATTAACAAAAAATTGAGAAATTTAAGAAGCCGGTCAAGCGTGAGGAGGTTTATCTACGAACATCGGAGACCACTTCAATTGACCTAGCGTTATGAAATTTGGCACAAAGGTCGTGTCAAATCAATCATGGGTGAGTCGGCTCATCTACGAACTTTAGATAAAAATTCTTATTATCAGTGCACAGTGATACAACGAGAATACGATGAGGAGGGTGGGAGGAGGAGAGGAGGGGGTATAAAATATTGTCATGTAATGCACACTGTATAGCTTTTAAAATAAATAATGTTCACTTTAAAAATTTGGCTTCTATCATATAGTGTAACAAATACCACTGGCCACTGCACAAAAAGAAAAAAATAAGTATGATTTCTTGAAAAAAAGTATTGAAATTCCACCAAAAACATACCTGTTAAAATGGGGCCAAGTTCCTATCGGCTAATTTTTGACCCAAAAAAAGAGTTTATATCCAATCCAATGCCAAGTTAAGATGCACTTCATTGATCGTAATCATCTTCATCAACAGCCTGATCCATAATACTTCTAAATTTCAACTTGGCAGGTTTTCGTGCTAAACGTAACACTTGATTAATTGTATAATTAGATAATATTAATTATATAATTAAATTACCTGCTAAGTTCAAATTAGAAGTATTATGTATCAGACTGTTGATGAAGATGATTACGATCGATGACCTGGCATTGGATTGGATTTAATTAAACTCTTTTTTTAGGCCAAAAATTTGCCGATAGGAACTTGGGCCTATTTAAACAGGTACCATAATATGTTTTTGGTGGATAGTTATTATTAAGGAAAAACGCAGGGTAAAGTATGTTCAAGATTCTAGAATCTAGTGACTCTAGTCTATCTAATATTTATTGAGATTTTATTAAGTCATGGACTCATGGTGCTGACGAGTAAAAACACAATAATTTATGTTTACAATAACTTATTCTTATATTTACAAAGTTATTTCAATTCATTTCTTAGCACAGTCAGTAATTATTATAGCAGGGGAGGGGAGGGTGCTATTGTGTAGTCACTCGAGCTTCATGGAGACCTAGTAGGTTTTTTACATTAGGTAAAACTGATAAAAAAATAATAAGAGCGTTTTTGAAGTGAAAACTTCTTTAGCGGCGTTGAGCACTTTTGTGGGATGGGTAAAAACTGTGAAACTCGCGTCAGATTCTCGTGCTGATCGAAAAACCGTAAGACGGTTGGAGAGTAGTGTTGTAACATCGAAATCGATTAATCAATCGATTTTTTTTTCGATTGTCGATATTTTTTAATCGATTGTAAGGGTTTCGATTAATTAAAAAAATCGATTTTTTAAAAATCGATTTTCATAAAAAATGGATTAAAAATATAATCGATTGTAAGGGTTTCGATTAATTAAAAAAATCGATTTTTTTTAAATCTATTTCCATAAAAAATGGATTAAAAAAATAATGCACAACGTTAATAGTCAAGTTTTCACTTCTGCCGGCACTCCCGGAGTGCAACCCGTCTTTATTTTTATTTTAGCGGTGGGTTCAGAAACTGCAGCCGTTTTAAAGTTTTGAAAAAGAAAATATGTATGTTCAGAAAATTGCTTATTTAGGTAAATTATAAATTATATATTTTAAACAACAAGGACTAAATCATTAAAGTTTAGTGCAAAATAAAATATCTGCGAAGCTTAGTTAGGCTAGGAAAATATGAAGCTTTATTTTTTTATATTTTAAAATGTCCCTACATGCTTACCTAACCTTTGAATCGTCAATGCCTTATATGAAAGCTTCTTTGGGGTATACTTAACCTTCATACGGTCTTCGGGTCAATTTTGACCCATTTTAAGATAGAAATGAAATTTTCTCAGAAAATAAGCGCTCAAGAAGTATGATATTTTATGACTTTTAATTATTCATTTCAATTAACTTATTAGTGGAATAAGTTTTTTAAAAATAATTTAAATATTTCGCGTATGGCTTTTTTTACTCTAACGGTCTTTGGGTCAAAATTGACCGCAACATCTTAACAAACGCACGCAACTAATAGTTTAGGTATCGTATAACTTTTGAATGAGACGTTCTTTTGTTCTACCCATACAAGTCTTAGAATCATAATTTATAACACTAAGACCAATAAAAATAAAATATTTTACAATAGATGAGCA
Source organism: Polyommatus iphigenia (assembly GCA_963422495.1). NCBI lineage: Eukaryota > Metazoa > Arthropoda > Insecta > Lepidoptera > Lycaenidae > Polyommatus > Polyommatus iphigenia. Next base: position 91,574 of record OY730180.1, read on the forward strand.
GCTTGTCGTATTCAAAAAAGGATTCCCGTTTCGACAATACATGCTATTTAAACCAACAAAATAATATAACATCTGTGGTTTTTGTGACTCTGCTTGGAGATTGGAATATTCAACCTTACACGGGAAAAGAATCAGGTGTTGACAAATACCTAGGCTTCTATGTAGTCCTTGATTTGACTCGCGGCCTGAGAGTTCCATCATACAGTGGATAATTATTATTTTTTTACATCAAATCGGCATGAACAAAAAACAAATCACTGTAGTTGGATCAGCTATACGTTAGAATAAACCCAGATTACCTTCAGAAATAGTAACAACAAATAAATGAACTACATTCATCATGTTTTGCTCTTTCTATAGATACTAACACTTGTTTCGACACCTAAAAAAATAAGTTTATAAGTCTTTTCATTACTTTGCGTCACAATTCACAACTCAGAAGTGAGTTATAGATCTGACAAAAAACCTGTGATTATTAGTTTGGCTACATCGAATATAAAGATGGCCTAGATGCCCTAAAAAAAAAACTATGGCCTCAAGTGGCCTCAAGAGTCTACAATGCTTTCACACTTTTTGCGGCTAAAGAAAGGGTGCCTAGCAAAACGATCATACTACTTAGAAAATTCCATCAAGTTACTCCTAACAACAGCTAAGAAGCTTCCTAAAAGAAGTCGTTGCCAACAATGTGCTGAAACTGTCAATAAAACTTTTGGTGTGAGATTGTAAGACATTCATAATATGTAAAAAAATCTAATACGGTAGTTATATGAATTTACATTTCTTTTCTATTACTGCTTTTCCACATTTTATAAAAATATCTATCAAAATTGCCTATTTTCTTTTTATATTAGACTAGATATTTCGCGCGGCTCCGTCCACGTTGATCAGTAATTTTGCAGGAACTGGGAAACGGGAACCGTACATTTTCTAACAAAAAATAGTTTATATTATCGTTCCCAGTAGTCTACTCTAATAGCTTCGCTAAATTATATAAAAATCCTTCAAACGCTTTGTGAGATAACAGTGTCCAAACAAGCATACTTTTCAGCTTTATAATATCAAGTCTAGATATAATAAAGTATATTTTTTACAAAAATTTAAAGTATTTCTATAGAAATAAATTTAAAAAATTACAAATAATTCCTTTACCTAATTTATATTTATTTTTGTTAATTTTTTAGGCAACGTTTTTAGGCAACATTTGTAAAATTAATGACCTTATGAAGGTTAACATCCCCTATTTAATCTGACAGATCCGATAACATTTCAATATAAAAAAAAATTTTAAACCCACCACGTGAGAAATCTGACTTCTATACCATGATAACTAGACACATGTCGGAAGCCTATGTACAAGCTTAATCTGACGACACACTCGAGCTTGTCCCAAAATCCCCTCTTCCCCTCCCCAACTATAAGAAGATAATAATTACAGCAAAATTCATAGATTAATCGAACTCGGCAGCAACCAGTATAACAATACTTTATCAAGTTTCTACTGGTAAATTGTTCTTTTCGAGGTCACTGGCATCTGCCAAATGACCAGTCAACGCGGCGTGTAGAGCCTCTATAAATTGCAAAAGAGGAGGCCTAGCCCCGCTGTACAGCGCGCGAGCGAGAAAAGGCAGGCGTCGGAGGGCGCGGCCCGAAACGGAGTGCGCGGCGGCGGCGCGCGCGGCGGCCCACAGCCGCAGCGAGGCGCGCGAGCCGTCCGTGTCGGCGAAGCGCGCCGCCTCCAGCACGCGCAGCGCGAACAGGCGCTCGCGGGGCGCCACCACACCGCGCGCCATCAGCTCCGCGCAGCAGCCGCGCAGGATCTCGTACGCCGCGCGCTCCGACGGCGGGCCGACGTGCCGCTTGATGTCGGCGCGGTCCACGAACGCCACGTCGATGGCGCCCGTCACGTTGGACGTGGTCAGCACCAGCGCGTTGGGGTAGCGCTTGAGTCGGTCCAGCTGCGTGAGGATGGCGTTGACGGCCCGGATCGAGTCGGACGGCTCGAGGCCCGCCAGCGCGGCGCGGCGCGCGTGCGCCAGCGACTCCACCTCGTCCACCAGCACGCACGCTAGCATCTTGGGGTCGTCGACGATCTCTCGTATGCGGTCGAACAGTTTCGCCACGAGTTTTCCGCTCTCCGAGAACCATTTGGAGAAGAGGCCGTGGGCGTTGATTTCGAGCAGACGGGCTCGAGGGAATCTGTCTCCGAGACGTATGGCCAGCTTCTGGGCGAGCGCCCGGCAGAGGCTCGTCTTGCCGGTCCCGGGCGGACCGTGTAGCAGGACGACCCTGTTCCAGCTTATGACGTTGGGATCCACCCTCAAATCGGCGAATTCGAAAGCAGTTTCCACAAATTTCAGCAAGTCCTCCTTGAGCTCGGAATCGAACACTAAACTCTCCCATAGGCCGTGGAACTCCTCGGCCGGTAGCGCCCACACGTCGGCCGCAGACAGCTCCTCGCCTGATGCAGTGTCCGTCATGGTGTCGGTTTCTACTCCGAATGTGTCCAAAGTGTAAACATGGTATACGAAGTTGGCTTCAGTTCCTACAACTTCAGAATCTTGCTCCGTATCGCAGAACGATATGCACTGTACATGTTCCGAAAGATTTGGATTTTCTTCAAATTCATGGTTGTGAATGGTTACACCCGGAGTTATAGAGGAATAATTTGAAAGAAAACCTTTAACTGCGTCGACTATAAATGACTTTTTTGCAACACTGTTTCTCTTTTGTACTATTTCCACGTGTAATAAATTACTATTCATGTTTAAAATTAATTAAAAAATCAGTTTTGTAAACGCAAAAACAAAAATTATTTTACGGAAGGTAGGTAGATACGTACCGACCGCTTAAATTTTAAACGAGGAGTTCTTCTTCTTCCTTATTTTTTTTTAATATGCCTCTCAGTCCCGAGAGGCAGTGGCAGAGGCCTGGCAGTGGCAACTGGCAAGTAAAAGGCGGGAAACAAAAAAGCAACATTATAAAGTCTTTATACAATGTATCCCGACACCGGTGTCCGATCCTTTAATGTCATGATCTATGGCATATTTCTTTCTTTTTCTTCTTTTTTGGCAACTTGACACAAAGGATGTGTATGTTGTGCCACAAACAAGGTAAAAAGGTAAGGAATATGGCGGGAAAACCATATTCCTCCTATTATAATTTTCATAATCGTTTTCATGTATCGTCAGGTCTAAAGTATAGTCAAAGTCTAAGTAAAAGTCAATACAGTCACAGGAGTCAAGTCGGTCGATTCAGTAAAGTGGTAGACGCTTTACTGAAACTTTCGATGGAGTTTTGGAGGGAACACAAAATAGCACGTTTCTGGATATTACATCACTTTCCTACACTTGTGCATGAACACGAATATCTAATGGTTAATATTCTACCAATATTACACATTAAAAACCCAGCTAACACAATTTTAGGAAAATAATATAAAAACACAACAGCACTCTTTCACATGCCCGCCAAAACTCCTATGGCATATTTTATCGACAAATTGGCCCTCAAATTTTTTTTCTCTCTCAAGGTTGTAAAATGGCAGCCATTTTAGTTTTTCTCGGGCTTTCACACTAATCTGACCAGAACTATAAATATTCTATGAAGATAAAAAAGGTCTCATTTGATAGCTAAATTTGTGGACTACGCTTACACAGGCAATATGTTATAAATTTCGTGGAATGAAACATAGAAAAACCCAAGTTTAAGAAAAAAAATTGTGTATTTTTTATTATTGGCTTTTTGTGAAAAATCTAGCACATTAAACTGGTTCTTTTTAATTTTTAAAAGATAGAGGAAGTTTTCATTTTTAAAATTCTTTTACTTCAATGCTCTAAGTCAGATAGTTTAGAAGTTATAACGATTTTCTTATGATTCTTATGATCAGATCAGATTAGTATGAAGCCAGAGAAAAAAAATTCATAAGTTGGAGAAAAAAAATTTGAACTCATGATGTATGGCATATATAATATGAGTGACAAATTGGCTTTCAAATTATTTTTTTCTCCAACTTTTGCAAAAAAAAAATTTCTTTGGCTTTATAGGGACCGTGCAGAAACTATAGAGGGCGTCGTAATTCGACAGCAGCGACACGATGCGAGTAAAATAAGTAATTTGTGAGTGACTTTGGCTACGCATTCTCTTTGACCCCGGCTAGTTTATAAGTGTTTTTTTTATGTTTTAGACTATAAAATGATTGATGATGACTTACACTTCCAAGTGGCCACATGCGGCCGCGAGAACAACAATAGATTTCCAAGAATCCGCGATCGAAGGATTAAAGTAAAAAAACTAGATAACCGCCGGTTAAAACATACCTAAGTATTTAAAGAGTTTAATGATAAGTGTAGACTCGTAAAAACACTGAATTTTGTAGATTATAACCGTAAATTCATTTTTGATGAACCCAATATGAACCTAACCTATAACCGTTACTTCTTTCAGTAAACATCCAAACTGGTTTCCATCTAAATTAATATGCCAATTACGCATAAATTTGCATCAAAAGTAAGGATAATTCGGAGAAGTCCTGCCAGGAATTCAACAATGAGGATAGTATTGAACTTTAACCATCTTGTCAAAGTGTTGGATCTCAAAAGGATGATTCTTCAAGTAAAAAAAGATTAATAGTGCAGTCTTTGTGTGTTATTTAAAGAATACTTATATGGTGTAAGGTGTTTGCACTGAATATGAGGTCCAGACTGAAATTACTTAAAAATAGTGTCAGACAAAAGTTGTGAAGATGGTATCGAGTGAATCGCAGAAGGTTGATGAAATAAAACATTTATTTTAGTGAACTTGTTTTATTTTATTAATCCACAAGCATTTTCAGTAATTATTATAGGTATTTTTGCATCTTCATTATTTTATTGCAATATTTACCTATAGGGACCGTGCACAGCGATGACACTGCCACTAGTGACGAGAAGCCGAAACTTATGCGAAAATTTTATTGTCAAGCTCAAGTCAAGCTACGAAAAATTATAAGATTTCTTGAGAAATTTGAGTATTTTCAAGAATTGAAATGCATTGTTGTATTCCCGGATGTTCTAATACATATAAGAAAAATAGAAGCAAATCGAACGATGTAAAGATATTTAAGCTTACAATTTTTCTGCCTAAAGTATTCACATGCCTTGGCTTATTGAAAAACGAAAGAAATGGATAAAAACCGGTAAAAACATACGTAACTATTTAAAAAGTTCCATGAATGTTATGTGTAGACTCGTAAAAACACAGAATTTTGTAGATTATAACCGTAAATTCATTTTTGATGAACACAATATGAACCTAACCTATAACCGTTGCACAAACTATATAGAATGCTAACGCATAACCGTTGCTTCTTTCAGTAAACATCCAAACTGGCTTCCATCTTAATTGATATACATACCTCACCGCACCGCTCGTTAGGTTGGCATAAAGTTGCATCAAAAGTAAGGATAATTTGGAGAAGTCCTGCCAGGAATTCAACACTGAGGATAGTGTTGAACTTGAACCATCTTGTCATTGAAGTGTTGGTTCTCAAAAGGATGATTCTTCAAGTAGGAAAAAGATTAATAGTGCAGTCTTTGTTTGTTATTTGTTTGCACTGATGAGGACCAGACTGAAATTAGTTAAAAATAGTGACAGACAAAAGTTGTGGAGATGTGTGGAGATGGAATCGAACGAATCGCAAAAGGTTGATGAAATAAAAACATTTATTTTAGTGAACTCGTTTTATTTTATTAATCCACAAGCATTTTCAGTAATTATAAGTAATATTTGCATCTTCATTATTTTATTGCAATATTTATCAAGTTTTTACTTTCTATGCTGATGGATGCTACTTATTACTTTTTCAGATATTTTCTTAGTTAACTAGATAAGCTTTATACATTTTTATTCACGCTTTCGATCTTTTTTTACGGGTAGAAACCCATCCATACTTATTATTATAAATGCGAAAGTGTGTCTGTCTGTTAGCACTTCACGCCCAAACCGCTGAACCAATTTTGCTGAAATTTGGTATGTATTTACTTTGAGCCCCGGGAAAGGACATAGGATACAATTTATCCCAGGAAAATATACGGTTCTCGCGCGATAAATGATTTTTGTGCGCAAAGGATTTGCGGGCGTCATCTAGTCTTTTACTTTAATCCTCCGATCGCGGATTCTTGGAAATCTGTTGTTGTTCTCGCGGCCGCATGTGGCCACTTGGGAGTGTAAGTATTAAATCATTTTATAGTCTAAAACATAAAAAAATCACTTATAAACTAGCCGGGGTCAAAGAGAATGCGAAGCCAAAGTCACTCACAAGTTACTTCTTTTACTTGCATCGTGTCGCTGCTGTCGAATTACGACGCCCTCTATAGTTTCTGCACGGTCCCTTATAGGGACCGTGCAGAAACTATTTTCCGTAGCTTGACTTGGACTTGACAATAAAATTTTGACAAGATGAAAACCTCCTCTATCTTTTTAACATAAAAAAGAACCAGTTTAATCTGCTAGATTTTTCACAAAAAGCCATTAATAAAAAATACACATTTTTTTGTTCATCAAAAATTTATAACATAATATTGCCTATGTAAGCGTAGTCCACAAATTCAGTTATCAAATGAGACCTTTTTTATCTTCATACTTTTATAGGATATTTGCATGAGAAGTACTGGTCAGATTAGTGTTGTTGTGCCCGAGAAAAATTAATGGCTGCCATTTTACAACCGTGAGAGAGAGAAAAAAATTTAAGAGCCAATTTGTATATAAAATATGCCATAGATCATGACATATTTTGCGCCATACCGGATCATTTAAGCAAAACCGGTATTTTCGGTATTGGCTCCAGACCAATACCGGTAATCTGGTATTTTCGGTATTTCCAGGATTTAAGCTAAAGTTGAAAAAATACTATAATAAAGTTAGTTTGCGGAGGAATAGTAACTAGGAACCTAACTTGAATGAATTTATCTTCAAAATAAAATAAATTTTTCAATTATTATTCGATACAGTACAAAAAATGGTCACAAAACAACTGCTCAACAGATGTTTTGTTTTTTGTGGTAAGACCGTTATAGTCTTTCTCGAATCTAATGGCTAAGACCTAAGTGGGATATTTTGTCAGTTCTCACGGCGAGAAAGTCGACTAGAATTTGTGTGAGATAGCGCCCTTGGTGGCAAGCGATATTATTTACACATTCAGTAAACATCATTTCATAAAATCTGGCCAAGTTAAATCTAGCTTACTTTAAGATCTCACATATTTTATATAACATGAACTGTTCCAATCGGTAAAGCAAAGACATAGAGTTTAATACTTGATCATAATGTTATTTTATTTCTACAAATACATAATATTTTGATTTTGTATAGAAATTAGCACTCATTTAGATCTCAATTCTTTTTGCAGCGAAGCCCACAGCCAGGATTAATTTTTGTATTTAACTTGACTCTCCTTTTTATTTTTTAATATAAAATAAGGGGTGCAAACGAGCAAACGGGCTACCTGATGAAAAGCAACTACAGTCGCCCATGGACCCTTGCAACATCAGAAGAGCTGCAGGTGCGTTGCCGGCATTTTAAGAGGGAATACGCTCTCTTCTTGAAGGTTTGCAAATCGCCTTGACCCGGAAATACTGCTGGTGACAGTTCGTTCCAGAGTTTTACAGTGCGCGGCAGAAAGTTACGCGAAAAACGCACGCTGGAAGACTGCCACTTATCAAGGTGATGAGGATGGTATATTTTTCGCGTGGAGCGATGGCGAAAAGTTGCAGGAGGTATGATTCCTAAAAATTCCTCAGAGTACTCCCCGAGATATAACCGATAGAGTATGTAGAGTGAAGCTACATCTTGGCGTAATTCCAAGGGGTCCAGCCTGTTTGAAACACTATGGGCGTCAACAATTCGAGCGGCTCTTAGTTGGATACGATGCAGAGAGGGAGCAGTTATTTTGGCGTCCCTGCCCAAGGATGAGAACAGGTGGTATTCCATATGAGGCCGAACCTGCGCCTTGTAGAGTTTTAGGCATTGGTCCGGACCGAAATACTGTCTCGCTCTGTTAAATAAATAAATAAGAACACCAAGCTTCTTCGAGGCTAACTTGGCCTTGCCCTCTAGATGATATCGGAACTGGACTCCGCTTGATATGTTTATGCCAAGTATTTCAATGCTAGGGGAGATTGTTAAAGAGGTGCCCTCTAAACGAGGATATACGACCAATGATGACTTTTTTAGTGGTAAACGCGAAGACTCGTGTCTTGGCTGGGTTGAATTAGACTAAGTTACGTCTACCCCATTCTGAGTCTTTCTCCAATGAATTCTCTATTTTAGACAAGTTCGTTTCGACTCTCAATGACCGAGAAATATGAGGGGAGCCGGTATATAGGGCCTCATCTGTACTATCATCCACATAGCAATTAATGCCGTTGGTCTGTAATATTATGTCACTGATATGCAGTATTAATAGGGTAGGCGATAGCACACAGCCCTGAGGGATATCAGCATGAACAGACTGAGTTTCCAAGCATTCACCGTCAACTACGACCTTTATGCTTCTATCTGCTAAGAAACTTTTGACCCACTTGCATAATGTCTCGGGGAGCCCGTGTGATAGCTGCGCTTTATGCCAAACCCGATCAAAGGCCTTCGCAATGTCCAAACCAAGTCCATCTAGGGTCGAGTTTGACGCAAAGAGCTTAGTGCTTACCCAGAAAATCGGCTTTGTCTTTGCGTCGTGAGCCAACGATCCATTTCCTACGTGTAGGGATGGTAGAGATGGCTTGCAGAAATTTTCTTCAATAACTTTGGCCAACGACCAGAATGCACGGGTTCCCGTGGGGAGGCACTCGAGTCTCTCACTTATTCTATTGACGTGCTGTTTCTTTGCCCGATTTTTTATTTCTCTCTTGTGAGACCTAGAGGCAAGGTTGTAATCCATTTTATATATGCTGGTATTTAAATCCCGAGCAGACACTGCATTGGCTCAGGATTGATAAGCCTCCTGGTTCCGGCGGGCTTTTTTGGAGGATGAACCAAACCAGGGACGAAATCTGCCACCGGTTGGTACTACAGAGGACGGAATGAAAAGCTCCATCATCATTGGCAACAGAGTTGGCAGTGTTGTTGGGATCATCGGGATGCAAAAAATGACCGCATCCCATCCCAGTCTGCTAACTTGCAGTTCCACACACGACGGTAATTAACAGTACGTTGTCGCAATACTGCCGTAAGTGGCATAGAACTCATAATAAGGCAATGATCCAATGAATATTACTTTGTAGCCATCAGGATTTGAAGTCAGCAGAAGGTCCAACAGGGAAGGATTCTGACCGTCCACATCTGGGATTCGCGTAGGCGTAACAACCAGTTATGTTAAGTCGTTCGCAAGAGCAAAGTCGCAGACAGATCTCCCCGCATGATCAGTTTTCAGGAACTAGATCATTTCAGTTTTTGGTAGAATATCATTGCTTTTACGATAGGCGTTTTGAAAAATCTAATCTTTTAAGATAAGCGTTATAAAAATTTTGGCACTCCTGTATAATAATATATAATGCTTGTAGCATTTGAATTTTATGAGTTCAAAAGTTGTTAATGAATCCGAAGTTATGAACACAACTCTTGAGCCTTTCGAGATAGACACGAGAAAATTCCGGCATTTGGGGACGTACAATATAATGGTGTTTGAAGTAGTATAAAGCTGTGGCTGATAAAAGTTCCACTTAGTGTGAATACTTTTGAAACGTTCTTAAGTATTAAGTAGGTACTTATTTAATTAATTATTACTTATCACTAAAAAGGGCGTCACTTTTTGTATTTGTTTTTCATTTATTTTACTAAAGCCTAAAATACCGAATATCCCGGGTTCGTAAAATGAATACCGGTATAAAGAAGACCTAAATTTGGCCCGGTATCCCGGTATTTTCGAAATTCGGGATCCCGGTTTGCGACCCCTAATCATGACATTAAAGGATCGGGCACCGGTGTCGGGACACATTGTATATATACATTTGTCAAATGTCATTCCGGTTTGACGGACGAGGTTCGTGTAGTGTGTAGCGGGACGACGAACCGTCGGAGTTTTGGCGGGCATGTGAAAGAGTGCTGTTGTGTTTTTGTATTATTTTCCTAAAATTGTGTTAGCTGGGTTTTTAATGTGTAATATTGGTAGAATATTAACCATTAGATAGTCGTGTTCATGCACAAGTGTAGGAAAGTGATGTAATATCCAGAAACGTGCTATTTTGTGTTCCCTCCAAAACTCCATCGAAAGTTTCAGTAAAGCGTCTACCACTTTACTGAATCGACCGACTTGACTCCTGTGACTGTATTGACTTTTACTTAGACTTTGACTAGACTTTAGACCTGACGATACATGAAAACGATGATGAAAATTATAATAGGAGGAATATGGTTTTCCCGCCATATTCCTTACCTTTTTACCTTGTCTGTGGCACAACATACACATCCTTTGTGTCAAGTTGCCAAAAAAGAAGAAAAAGAAAGAAAGACGAACCGTCAAAACTGTCAAATTTGTCTCTCACGGACGCGGTCTGCAGACCGGGTTCGCGCAATCTGTAGAAGCCATAAACCTTAACACAATTCATGGTGATTGTTTGGCGAATACATCAAAATATACGCAAATACAAATAGCCATGTGAAGTAGTCTTGGTCTGAAGCATGTCTGAACTTTGAAGTTCTGAACCTGAAGGCTCTGCAAGGCAACCATCTAAAAATTAAATATTCTAATCTTATTTCATCTATGGCAACACTATTGTGACGTGCGCGATAGGACTGGAGGTGGAGGTGCGATTTGCGATGCGCAAACCTATTTTATCAGGAACATCGAGACCATTTTATAATTTGTGAAAAGTAGTACAGTTGTAGTGGACAGTCGAAGCCCTACGGAAGCTATTTATATTTTCTAGTAGTGAAGAAGACTCGGTGAAGATGGCCGGAACGGTTTATTGTTTGCCAGTGGTGCTGCTATTTTTAGCGAGCGCGATTCCCTCAGAAGCACAAAGTGAGTAATTACGTCCGATATTTCACGTTCGTTCGTTTACCTTTAATTTGCATGGAGAATACGTATTAGGTCATGTTACTGCCGTCCCGAATGAGAGTAAAGTAATGTGGTGATGTCATGATTGGACAAGGTAGCTCTGCCCGCCAAGGTCTCTGCAGCTGCGTTAGTGTATGCAGGAGGATATTTTCCACTACATGAGTCTAAAATATACTAACAGATATCATTTGAAACCTCATAAAACACATCTCACACCTACTATTCTGTTAGGAGCTGCAAACAGTCCTGAAAATTTATAAACCTCCATCATAGTAGGTATATTGTAAAATCCTATGTTAATTAAATATTGATAATCAATTGGTGCAATGAGAGTGGAAAGATGGTTGTCAGCGGAACCCTAATGTCAGTAATTATAGAATGAGGTCATTAATTACTAAGAGTTTAACAACTCTCTTTGTTTCTGATTACTGTGAATTTAATTTTTAAAGATTATCACAATATAATAATAATATTATGTATCATATCAAATTTTACACATTAATTGTTATGTATGTTATTTTTCTGTAATAAGGAAAACAGCTCAGTGATGATATTTGTCTAAAACAAAATAAATAATGGAATATTGAAGTGCGGTGTAATCTCAACAAATATTTTTTAGTCATAAAAGACTGATAGCAGATGTTAATGCTTTGTTGACACAACTCAGTATGCTGTTATCCTTCAACATGAAACCTAACAAGAATGAGAAAATTTATAATGCACAATGAAACTTTATTGCATTGACTGTTTCCAGACACCTAAAAGTCCTAATAGATAAAAGACAATAGAATGTTAAGGAAAATATGCACTATTTAAAGTAAAATGAGGTACATATTTTGTAACTCTATTATAAAATTGTTTCTAGCTCATTATGATAATGTTATCACTGTGTCCTCTTTGATTAGCTGTGATAAAGAGAAGACAAAAATACGATCAGGACAGTATTAAGTCTTTCAGATATTATACAATTTAATCTTCTATTATTAACCCATCAATCCCCAAGTGGCAGCCGGCTGCCGCATAACAATTGAAAATCTATTGTAATATCCACAATGGAGGTGTTAAAGATGCAAAATTGAATTGTAAATGACAGCTACAGATCTTTAAGCCATCAGTCGTGGCAAAACGAGACACAATAGCTTTTTCATTGTTATCGCGGCCGGATGTGGCCGCTTGGGGCTTCATGAATTAATGCTCAAAAATATCTTAAAAGCTATTAACTTTCTTTAAATAATCAAAAAACAAATCTTTTAGTAAGTGCACAAAAAATCCAATTGACTAGTACAGGATTCCCTGTAGCTGTGATTAATTGCTAATGATTTAAGACTCAACTCAACTCTGGGGTTTTCAATATAATCTTTAATTCACAAAGTTACAAATGATTCAGTTCATATAATAGGTATTATATTTATAAAATAAAAATTGCTGACCATAAGCAGATATTACATTTTAATTTGGTAAAAATGATCTTTACTCCCTGAGACTCAAAGGTATATTTTACATAAATAGATCAGGCATTTAACAGTTTAATTGACAATTAGACAGGTCAATTAAACTGTTAAAGTGCAATGAGATAACAAACTAAATAATAAAATAAATTATTAAAGTACATAATATGTAATAAATGGGAGATTTGCCAGTGCTCAAGGCCGGCAGGGATGCTTAATAATATGCTATTTACTAGTGTAGTCCGAAATTTTTATATGATTTACATTTTACACCAATAGATTGAGTTTAGAGCACTGGCATGTATTTCATAGAGTATAAGACTGTTGTACATACTAAAAGCACCAAAGCACAAAATGCCTACAGACTTACAAGAATTGTCTTATATTGAATTATTTATTGATTTAAAAACAGATCATATTGTATATTATGCTACATTACTTTTGAGGAATTAAAAGAAATGTGTGTAAATATATTATAGTTAAAGAAAGACCTATTAAAAGTGCAAACTGAATTATCATTCTTTTTTGCTATTTTTGACAGCTGGAAACAAAAATCTTAGCTGTCCAACAACTTTAACTTAAAGTAGAAGGTACTTTATCATGTACTGCGAATTAGTGAACACCAAACTTTCAATATTAAAAATATAGTTTAGGTATAGGAGGCTACACTCCTCGCTGGCTTTCCTATCGTATTACTGTCGTTGAGCACTCGGCCGGTGAGCGGCGAGTTAGGGCGGTGTCGATGGTGTGGGCAGTGGGAGTGACGTGCGTGTGGCGCGCAGAGGGTGCGGGCGCGGGCGAGGAGACGCGCGTGACGGTCGCGGCGGGCGCCCCGCTGACGGTGGAGTGCCGGCTGCGGCCCGAGCAGCGCGCCGAGTGGCAGCGCGACGGCGCCGCGCCGCCGCCCGACCTGCGCGCTGAGCCCGAGGCGGCCGCGGACGCGCGCCTGGCCGCGCGCCTCACCGCGCCGGCCGCGCGCGCGCACCACGCCGGCCTGTACACGTGCAGCCGCGCGCGCGACCACCGCGTGCGCGTCGTCGTGCTGCCCGCCACGGCCGCCGCCGCCGCCGCCGCCGCCGGTACCGCGCGCCGCCGCATGCGCCTCGCTTGATGTAGCTAGCAATGCGCACTCTCATGTACTCGCTGAGCGTAGGGCTTGTCCGATGTAGCGCCTGTAGAGGCGTCAGTCTCGTCCTCTTGTAGATAGGTACTATGTAGTACTTTGTCGGCAGTATAATTGAGTGGTTGCATTTTTAAATATTTACCTCTTATTTAGTTGATTGCACTTTTTACGATTATTATAATAATTATTATTAGCTGATGTTTTTTTGTAATATTCTTAGTAGGAGTATCATTCTTTATAACGTCCTACTGAAATCCTAGAGGGCGCTGGGGTACTGGTACTTAACTCACAAATTATATTGTTTTCATTAAATATACCTCTAAGAATCATTTTATATAATATTATGTAAAAAATTATATAATTTATTTTCTGAATTATGTATTCTCAATTCTATATTCGACAACTAGGTATAATGTTTTTATTTTTAAATGTTAATATGTAAATATTTTCTAGGTTAGTAAAATTTAAGAGTACGTCATACTTTGTGGGTAGTTTAAAATAATATTGTGTAGGTGCTTAACATGTGCTTAATTATTGTAATTTGCCCTGTAAAAAATTTAAAATTTAGGAATAACTTTTTTACATGATTTCAAGTCATACTTTCGGGAGTTGTAATATTGGAGTCATTTATTGGAACCGAAACCTAAATTTCATATACTTTTTTTTTAAACACACTCACTAGAGATGAATAAAGGGACACTGTCACACATAACATTGTATGTATTATAATAATTATAATTCGTAAATGCCTATTGATATCAAAATGATGACATTATCACATATCCTCGAGTCGTGCGAGCCGGGTACCACAATGTGCATCTCTCCAGCGTGGGGGGCGGTGCCCTTGGGGAGAGTGGTGCGCTGGGGGCGGTGCACTTGGGGAGGGCGGTGCACTGGGGGCGGTGCACGTGGTGGTCCCCGGCTCCGCACGCACTCGGCATGAGCTGTTGTCGTAGTGTGAATGTTGTATTGTGTTGTTTGTGTAGTATGTACTCTGTAGTCCGCGGTCTGTAGCCAGTTAGCCCCTGCCCCCTAGCGAGTAGACTCGTCGCTTACGTCTAGTCTGTCTCTGCCCCGATTATGCGAGCAATTATTTACTAGCTGCGTGTTATTATAATAACACGCGGTTATGTCTCGTTTGTTTTAACGCCGTGTCCCAAGACCAGTTCGTGAGATATTTCCGTACTCGGTGTATATTCACCGTATAATGTATTGTTCATCAGAGAAACGTCATGTGATTCTCTCACGCCGCGGCGGCCGACCGGTTTATTTATGTTTTTATTGTGAGCGTAATCAAAAATGGTAATAAAAATAAGTCACAAACGCTGTCCAACTAGGATACCCCGCTAACGCCTGTAATTTTTAGGGAAATGTTTAAAATCACGATTAACAAACAATATAATACGCGGAACTCGATAAATACTTTAATTATTACTAAACAAACTGAGATTTAGGTACAACGAATTCAGATAGTAATGCGGTAGTCCATGAGATAACGCGCGTTTACGTCAATGGAATAATAAGAGGCGGAGGCGCCGGGTGCGGGGCGCGCGGGCGGCGGGGACCGGTGCACGGTGATAACACCGCGCCGTGCTACATCGCAAGTCGCAACACGTTCTAGCACGGTTTCAGCGGCCGCACCCTCCCTAAAGTTAGAAGCCCGCTATCGACCATTAAGAGATATTACATTAAAAGACCGCCGGGCGACACGTCTTGGCGTTGTACTCTGGTTAACAAGTGCCATTTTCATCAAAACCTGATCTCATGCACCGAAAATTATGATTTTGGTCTCATTCGATTCGGAATAGCATCTAGAACATTCTATCAAAATTACAAGTGGGGCTGAAAAAAAATGCAAAAGTTATAAACAAGTAAACATAAAAAGAAGGGTTTGGTTTTTTTTTAATATTTCGAAAACTATTTGAGATAATCAAAATTTGAAAATAGATCCTTAAAGAGCAGGAAATTTCCTAAAAAAAGTCCTAGATCCTGGAACCTTATCAACAATCCCTAAAACTTTAACTGAGCGGCGAAAGTAACGGTAAAAACGTGTAGTTCGGGTTTCGCATGAATTGCCGCAATCTGCCACGTGAACTAAAAAATATATTCTAACTGATTAAATATTAATTTAATGAAATAAAAAAATGTAAGTACTAAGTAGACATATTAATAAACAATAATCCGTCAACAAAAATAAATTATCACAATTTGTTTAATTGTTATGCTTTTCTAAATTTCTTAATAGTCACCATTTTAATGTTAACATTAAAGAATTTTAAAAAATCTAGATTTCTGGTTTTGAAAAAATCTGCGTTTTTAAGATTTTTTCAAAACAAGAAATCTAGATTTTTTAAAATTCTTTTGAGCTAATCTTTAAAGGGTTTAGAAAAGATCCCCATTGGAAAAATTTAAAAATTTTGATTTTTCACTTTTTTATGAACAATCAAAGGCATTCATGAATTTTTCATGTAAATAAAGCAATTAGGGTTTTTTCATCAATAAAAATTATTATTTAAATTGTATTAGTTGTAAATAAATAAAAATATATTGTTATCTGGCTTCTAACAATAACAAAACAAAATAGTAACAATAATTGGATATAAAAATACCGTTATTGCTTTATTTACATGACTAATTTTGGAATGCCTTTGAATGTTAATAAAAAAGTGAAAAATAAAAAATTTTGAATTTTTTCAACGGGGATCTCTTATAAGGCCTTTTAAGATTAGCTCAAAAGAATAATAAAAAAATCTGGATTTCTTGTTTTGAAATAATCAGTGTTTTATGTTAACATTAAAATGGTGACTATTAACAAATTAAGAAAAGCATAATACTTAAACAAATTGTGATAATTTGTTTTTGTTAACGGATTATTGTTTATTGATATGTATACTTAGAACCCAAATTTTTTAATTTCTTTATATTAATATTTAACCACTTAAAATATTTTTTTAGTTCACGTAGCAGATTGCGGCAAATCACGCGAAATCCGAACCACGCGTTTTTACCGTTACTTTCGCCGCTCAATTAAAGCTATAAGGATTATTGATAAGGTTCCTGGATCTAGGATTTTTTTAGGAAATTTCCTGTTCTTTAAGGATCTATTTTCAAATTTTGATTATCTCAAATAGTTTTCGAAATATTAAAAAAAAAAAAACCAAACCCTTCTTTTTATGTTTACTTAATTGCTTATAACTTTTGCATTTTTTTTCAGCCCCTCTTCGAATTTTGATAGAATGTTCTAGATGCTATTCCAAATCGAATGAGACCAAAATCATAATTTTTGGTGAATGAGATCAGGTTTTGATGAAAATGGCACTTGTTAACCAGAGTATTGTGGGGTGGTCGCGGTCGGAGAAAACGGGAGCTATAAGTCGTTATGCTAGCTGCCAACGAGTAATGTTTGTTATACTCCGAAATAAACTAGCTCTGACGGGTTTGTCGCTGAGTGCTGATGGCTGACGCATACTAACGCCGCGCCGCTACACTACACTGACACCATACATTAACATAACATACATCATCACTATCAGCATCTTGAGTTTGAGCAGGCTCAACAGTCAAAATGTCCCCAGTAGATAGAAATGCGAAACAACAAAGGTACTGATAGATTTAAGGGACAAAGAAATGTAAATTCTTTGTAAATATGTCACTTTGTCCATTCTTCCGAGGAAAGAAGCCCTACCTGTGTGCCCGACGCGTTCGAATACCGGGTCGGTAGTCGGTACGTAACATAATCCACCGCCATGAGACGCGTATTGGAAGCGTTTATAGTTCTGTCGGGCCGATTTACCCGTATTCTGTTCCGTCTTTAAAAACGTTGATAAGTCACAGGAGCCGCCGTCGCGTCGCCGCTTCCGGCCGATCGATGACCCTGCAAGGCAATCGCAAAATTTTTAAACGTTTCAATTCAGGTTCACATCTGCTTTGGTTGTTTTTCAGTTACGGTTCGGTTCCGCTGCGTCTGAACAAATTTCAGTATCGTGCTATCGTTTCAACCGTAACTGAACCTTAGATGGAACTCGAACGAAGCGCAACGTTTGACCTTTAGACAGACATTGCAGCGGACCAATCAGCGCTCTTCTGATTTTATTTTGATTGGCTTAAATATGAACAAATTTTTTCCGATGCGTTAATTGGTCCATTGACAAATTATTTATTTACATATGGATGAATATGACACGAGTGAAGTTGTTTTGGTAGTTATGAATGCGAATGATTATTACTTGGATGTTATAATTTACGTAGTTAAATTCATATTGTTTTTCTATATTTTACAAACGCCAAAAATGTTGAGTAGTGACTTGTGACAAAAGTTTTATGTGGCGCAGAAAACATTTACGTAAAGAAGTATGTCAAAATTCAATTCACTTTTTAACAAACTCGAATAGTCCGTAGTATTATTTTACAGCTTTGAAGTGAAACATAAGCTTATATTATAATTTGATTATAGCTTATGTTATATTTTCCATCGATTTTCGTCAATTTAACACACCAAAATAAGAAACGTTTCAGAAACGTGCGAGTAGAAGTAGTATCAACTTTTTGTTTTGACAGCGTTTGCGCTTGGGCTGAGGTTTAGTAACGTCTCAACTGGCTGTCAAAACGTTAGCGCGATACCGAATCGTTCCAAAAGTCGATCAACGTCCGAGTTTCATTTGCGGTTCAGTTGAATAAATTTAGCGCGATTGCCCTGCTGTTTCGTCGTACTCAACTACTCAGACACTCGACAGTCCTCACACAGACATACGATATCGCCCGGCCGGCCGCTAATCGAGCGATTGTACTGATAATGCCGCCTCGCCCGATTAAGCTACGATGAGTCTTATCAAATTCTAATTTAAAAAATCTTCAAAATATGTTAACATTCAGTGTGAAGTTTTGTTACTCATCTCGTGGTGTAGACCTTAAACGAATTACCATTTACCTATTATCCATGTTTCAGTCTGCGCTTTGTACATAATATAACCCCCTGCACACTTCAGTTTCTCGTAGTTGTGAATTATTGCTACTAACATTTTTAGGCCCAATTTCACCAACGTCTGTTAATGTTAACAGCTTGTAAAAATGTCTTGTCATCTCTTTCATTCATATGACAAAACGAAAGAGGTAACGTGATACTAATTCGAGCGTTAACTTAAACAGTCGTTAGTGAAATTGGACCTCCATGTTATAAGCCCCTCTCCCTGATCGAACAAGCCGGCATGCTCAATTTCTATAATATCAGGAGTATTTGAATGAAACAACTAACTGTAGTAGTAACTATTATAATAATAGTCGAGTACAGTATGTAATAACGTTAATGAGTGTACACGCACAGCGACGGGGGCTACCCTGATGGCATGTGACCCGCAGGCGGCAGGCGTGTCGAAGGCGAACCGCTTCGAGCAGCTGTAGAGTCATGCGGGTCAAGTGTGCGCATTTAAACTTTGATGCTTTAAAAAACTCAAATATTATTAGTACAATGAAACAAAAGTGTGTTCATTTGTAAGACTGTTTATTTGTCACCAACTTAAACACAACAATAGTATTTTTCAATAGCTTATATTTTAAGAAACTTTAGAAAACAATAACCCTTCCATTTGCGCACTTTTACCCCAATATCGGGGTATGTGTACGCAGCACTTTGGGCAAGTGTACGCAACAACAATATATATATATATATTTTAGAACAAAAAGAATATTCTTATATAATTTTAATTTGTAACTACTTATACTTAAAGTAATCAACAAAATCGTCTTAATTCAAAATATAAAAACAATAATTTTCACTTAGAAATATTTAGTTACTTCGTCATACATATAGATTGTAACTCAAAAAAAAGTGCCGTGTGCGGAGCTCGTGCACTGTTTTTGCCACCAGACTCCACAAAGGCTTCATTCAATCCAATCTTCAGTCGGTGATTCAGAATACTGTTCGCCACATAAGGGAAAATTCTTCTGCGCACACTTAACCCAAAGCATAGGAACAGGGTTATACGAATATCGTTAATTCCTGCATCATCAGAATATCCTAAACACTGGCAAATAACAAACTTGATATTATGTCGCATTCGATAGCAAAAAGCTTATTTAGAAAAAAAAAATACATGACTTCAAAAGATTACGCATCAAAATTTACAAAATATCGTAAATATTTGAGCAAAAATCTTCATTTATCTGTCAGTCCCAAAGGGCGCGCGCGCAGCCGCTGGGACACGACCGCTTCGCAAGGGCATCCTGTGGGTTATCGAAGAGGGGGGGTTGCCGTTCCTCAGCGTCATATATTTTTCGAGATATTTACAATGCGCACACTTACACGCTGCGCACACTTGACCCACATGACCATATAGGTATTCGGGGCTCCGCGCGCGGCCGTGCAATAATCCTGTGTGTCGGCGCAATAAGAGGAAATGAAGATGAACAAAATAGCGGCGTCCTCGCGTGACGCGCTCGCGATATTAATTCATTAGCCTTGGGTTACTTTTGTGATGTCGCCCGATGCGGGAAAATTAACCTTATGTATGTAGTCACCTTTGGCATGATAATGAGTATCGACCGACCATCTTCTATCTTTGATTCCCTGTTTGGTGCATTTCTAATAAAAAAATAGATGAAACGCTAAAATAATCGGTACTCCTTCAGTATAGTATAATATTTTTAGGTCCAATTACATTTTTCCCTCTAGATCGCAAAAACAAAGTAACACAGGTTCGCTCGCTCCTCGCTAAACGCTGATAATGTTTTCGTTCAACTTTTATTTATGAGCCTCAGCGCCGACTATCTAACTGCTAACATGTCGAGTGACGACTAAAAATAGTGGTGGTGTCTCGTGCAGGTGAGGCCGGAGTGCCATCGACGGAGGCGGCGGCCAGCGGCGCGGCGGACGGCGGCGCGGACGGCGCGCTCATGTACGACCTGCGCTCCAACCTCACCCTCACCTGCCGCCTGAGCGGCGCCGCCGGACTCCCCTACACCTGGACCAAGAACGAGACGGACGTGACGGCACTGGGCGAGATGAAGGGCCGCTACGAGCTGCAGAACGGCGGCGCCGTGTTCCACATCGCGCGCACGCTCGAGGACGACTGGGGCAACTACAGCTGCGCCGTCGGCGGCGACGTGCAGCGCTGGGAGGTGCACGGCCGCCCGCACCTCAAGGTGCCCGCCAACACCAACGTCGTCGAGGGCCAGAAGCTGAAGGTGCAGTGCAAGGTACGCGCCCCCTCCCCCTCCCTCGATCCTTACGATGCCAACGAACGGCCGTTTCACAGCAGGTAGGCGCATCGCAGTTGAGAAATTGAGAAAGTCCAGAAACAGCTTCTGTACCATCTTTCGTACAGTGTACACGCACAACCTAGGTCGTGAACTAACATCATATGACAGTAGGCTCGAGTATTTTAATTCATGAAGCCCCAAGCGGCCACATCCGGCCGCGATAACAATGAAAAAGCTATTGTGTCTCGTTTTGCCACGACTGATGGGTTAAACTCATTTCACTCGAAAGTAGACGCAACAGTGCTGACATTGTGTACCTGTCGAAATTAATAAACGGAGTCTCAGATACCCCTTGTCTGGTGGAAAAATTTGTTAACTAGCATTTAAATTTTTGTAAATGACTGTTAGTGTACCTGCCTATTGTTAATTTTTTGATGCATGCAGTGTTCACATCGAGATGGCCAAACACTAATGTTATGTATGTAAAGAAAAATGTATTTTTCTTTATTTGCATTTTGCCGCCATTTAGATGATTATTTGACAGATCCTTCTGCTCTACGACTTCTATGTAATCTATGAAAAGAAAAGATGGCCGAATGGACTAAAAACTAGAATGTATTATCATTGATTTCGACGATTGTTAATTTAATAACACTAAATGTCGTTTCTTTGTTTTTTCCAGAAACCCAATTATTGTGTTATTATTTACTACGTAATCGTCGAAAATCCTAAGAAATAACCTTATAAAACGACATTTATTGTCAAGAAAAGAAAATATGGAAAGGTTGAAATTCGCATTCCAAGTAAAACCAACATCAGACGGAAAGTCGAACCACATTGCCATAACCTCAATCAGTACATAAGATGACAAGATTTTTCTAATTCCTGAAGAATATCAAGCAGTGTCACTCCACAAACATATACAAGCCAGTAAAACCTTTAGTACAGTGAAAAATACACTGAAAAAAAGACACCAATCCAGAAATGTCTGGATAAAAACTATGGAGGACATTTTAAATACTTATCGTTATTGAAAAGTTTGACGGACGAAATACAATTAGTGCATCATATTGGATGGAGACATTTGAAAAGGAATGTGAAAGGTTTGGAATAGTAAACGAAGCTGAAAAAATTGAAATTTTCAGATTATTTCTTGAAAAATCTTGCACAGATTGGTATGCCGCCATGATGATTAAACATAGCTTACAATCAGAGTGGTCCGAATGGAAATCAAGTTTTTTACAAACCTATGCCATTAAAGGTTGGTCAACAAGCAAGTATGCATTGTCTTTTAAGTATCAATCAGGCTCTTTGTTGGACTATGCTGTAAGAAAAGAAAAACTATTGCTAG
The DNA here is from genome assembly GCA_963422495.1 of Polyommatus iphigenia. NCBI lineage: Eukaryota > Metazoa > Arthropoda > Insecta > Lepidoptera > Lycaenidae > Polyommatus > Polyommatus iphigenia. Next base: position 113,719 of record OY730180.1, read on the forward strand.
AAGTAAGAAAAACAATTGATGAAGGGACATTAATTGATATAATAGCTGCGGGCTTGCCAGACTTTATAACAGACAGAATTAACAAGGAGGAGGTTGTGTATGTAAAAGATTTATTCAATGAACTGAGAAAGTTAGAGCATCTAGTTTTAAAAAGAAGAATTTTCAAAAAGAGAGAAGATACTAAACCAAATATAATAAAAGAAAAGTGTAGCATTTGTGAAAAATTAAAAAAAGGTGTACGTTACCACTCGGAAGATTTATGTTGGTTTAATCCTAAGATAAATAATGAAAAGGATAAAAAGCAAATAAAACTCATCAATAATTCAGAGCTAGAATGTGAACTACAGTGTGAAGATCAAAAAAACTAACTGTGCCGCCATTAATTAAAGTAAAATTAGTTCTTAATAACAATATTGAGATATTTGGAATCTACGACTCTGGTTCTAATGTATCATTGATCAATTCAAAGTTATTAAAGATAAATAATAAAGATCCTAACTTTAGTAACAATGCTAATTTGAAAACAATTAATGGCGTTAAAAAAGCGAACGGCATAATCAAAGTTAATATTAACATTTTTGATATGGAAAAGAAAATGAATGTTTTTGTGATAGACAGAAAGAATTTTGACTATGACTTTTTAATAGGACTAGACTGCATAAAAGAATTTTACTTGTGTCAAGATGAAAATTTGAAAGTACATCAGAAACTGCCTGGTTCTAAAATTCAACGGTTTTTCGAAGAAAAAATAATTCAAATATAATAAACTTTAATGAACACTTATGTAAAGAAAACTTTCAAATTTATATAAATCATCTAGATTTCAAGGATCAAGCACAGATTGAGGAGTTGATATCAAAATATAAATCTGTTTTTGCAAAAGATAAATATGACATAGGGAGAGTAACGGGTTATGAGGCACACATCGATTTACAAGTGGAAAAATATTGCAGTAAAAGACCATATTGTTGCACTATTCAAGATAGGAAGGAAATAGAAAAACAGGTTGCAAAGTTATTGGAAAAAAATATAATCGAGGAATCATATAGCCCTTTTTCAGCACCTGTTACACTCGCTTACAAAAGAGATGAAAATAAAAAGTCCAGATTATGCATAGATTTCCGAGAACTTAATGAGATAGTTGTTCCGCAATCGCAACCATTCCCTCTTATTGAAGACCTTATAGTGAAAACAAGAGACTGCAAATTTTTCTCTACGCTAGATTTGAACTCCGCTTTCTGGTCCATACCATTGCGTGTTACTGACAGATACTAAACTGCATTCGTCACACAGGAGGGCCACTACCAATGGACCTGTTTGCCGTTCGGTCTAAAGACAGCACCGGCCATTTTTCAAAGAATAATGTGTAACATTATACGAAAAAATAAGCTAGGAGAATTTGCAGTAAGTTTTATAGACGACTTATTAGTATTTTCAAAAACATTTTTAGACCATATAAGACACCTAAAACAATTATTTGAAGCCATAAAAAATGAAGGCCTGAAACTCAAATTTTCTAAATGTATGTTTGCAGCACAATCAGTCAAATACTTGGGTCATATAATACAGAGTAACTCAGTCAGACCGCTGAAGGATAATTTGATATCAATACAAAATTTCCCAATTCCAAAAACACAGAAACAGATAAGGCAATTTTTAGGGAAAATAAACTTTTACTATAAGTATGTGCCAAATATAGCAATAAAACTAGAGCCTTTGCATAATCTTTTAAGAAAAGGACAAATATTTAACTGGACTGAAAAATGACAACAGTCATTCGATGAAATGAAACAAATTTTATATTCTCAACCAATATTAACGATCTTTGATCCTAATCTCCCTATTCACATATATACAGATGCCAGTATACAGGGACTGGGAGCAGGTCTTGAAGCAGCCACAAGACAATAATGAAGAAAAACCTGTTGCATACTTCTCTAAAAAGCTAAATGAAGTTCAAAAAAGGAAGATAGCAATATATCTGGAATGCCTGGCGATTAAGGAATGTGTTAAGTATTGGCAGCATTTATTGATAGGTAGAAAATTTACTGTATTTACTGACCACAAACCGTTAGAAACTATGAACATTAAATCAAGGACAGATGAGGAATTGGGTGAACTTACATTCTATCTATCACAATATGATTTCCAAATTAAGTACTCGCCCGGCAGATATAACATTGAAGCTGATTGTCTGAGTAGAAACCCTGTCCTTGGACCAAATGAAAATCAAGATGAACAATTAAAAATAGTAAACACAATAAAACTACAAGAAATCTTAGAAGATCAAGAAAAAAATGAAAATATACAGTGCAAGAAAGATAAATTAATATCAAAAGACAACATATATTATAAGAGAGTAAAGAACAAAGACAAAATAATTTTATCTGAAAAATTTTGCATACAATTCATAAATAAAATACATAAAGACATGGGTCACTTAGGAATTAGGCAGATGCAAAGTATGATTAGTTCATTGTATACAGCGGAGAACATCACAAAGAACTTAAAAAGAATTTGTGAAAATTGCTTAGTGTGTATAAAAAACAAATCAAGAGGACAGAACAAATATGGATTAATGTCACATTTGGGACCTGTCACAAAACCGTTTCAAATATGTTCTATTGATACAATTGGAGGCTTTGGAGGTACACGGTCGACGAAGAAGTATTTACATCTGCTAGTGGACCATTTTACTAGGTATGCACATATTTTAACTTCAAGTACACAAAACTCAAATGATTTCATCAAACTCATAAAAAACTGTGGAGAAATTCATAATATTGAATTGATTCTATCGGATCAGTATCAGGTATTAATTCAAAAGAAATTAAAGGATTTTTGGACTAGGAAAATATCTGTATAATCTTTACAGCAGTTAACTCGCCTTACTCAAATGGTCTAAATGAAAGACTTAATCAGACATTAGTCAACAAAATCCGATGCAAAGCAAATGAAAATGTTAAAAAAGTTGCATGGACAACTATTGCTCAAAACTGTGTAAAAAACTATAATGAGACGAAACACTCGGTTACTGGATATACTCCAAAGTACCTACTATATGGCACAGATGTATCTCTTTTGCCGAATGAGATGAAGCTGAAAAAGACTGAGAATAATTTAATAAAAGACAGGCAAAAAGCTTTAGAAAACACAATAAAATCACATAATTACAACAAAGAAATCTATGATAAGAATCGAATATGCATAGACTTTAAAGTTGGTGATATTGTATTTGTGGAGAATGGTAACAGACTTAATAGAAAAAAACTGGATGAATTGAAACTCGGACCTTATCAAATTATAGAAAAAATATCAAATACAATCTACAAGATAAATACTGATCATAACAAGTCAGAGTCAAATTTTTTTCACATCTCAAAACTAACCCCAGCTCCTGATGGCATCTAGTCTGAGAGTTTGCGTGACTAAACACCTGATTATATTTTCTTTTGGGGGGGAGATGTAAAGAAAAATGTAATTTTCTTTATTTGCATTTTGCCGCCATTTAGATGATTATTTGACAGATCCTTCTGCTCTACGACTTCTATGTAATCTATGAAAAGAAAAGATGGCCGAATGGACTAAAAACTAGAAAGTATTATCATTGATTTCGACGATTGTTAATTTAATAATACTAAATGTCGTTTCTTTGTTTTTTCCAGAAACCCAATTGTGTTATTATTTACTACGTAATCTTCGAAAATCCTAAGAAATAACCTTATATGTAATAAATTCATTCCCTTTTTATGTTATTTGTAAAGTGTCTGGCAGGTTTTGTGAACCTTAATAAAAAAAATCGCTATCGCAATCGTCGGACGTCGTATTAATGCGGTGAGTCTGTCGCAGGTGATCGGCAAACCGTACCCGCGCGTGTCGTGGCAGTACTCGAACGACTCCAAGACGTGGGTGGAGGCGGGCGCGGCGCTGGGCGGGCGCGCGGAGCTGGCGGCGTCCGAGCAGGGCGTGCCGGACGGCATGCTGATAGTGACGGTGGCGGAGCGCGCGGACGCCGGCTCGTACAACTGCAGCGCGCCCGGCGCCACGCCCGCCACCACCGTGCTGCGCGTCAAGGACATGTACGCGGCGCTGTGGCCCTTCCTCGGCATCTGCGCGGAGGTGTTCGTGCTGTGCGCCGTCATCCTCGTCTACGAGCGTCGCCGCACCAAGCCCGAGGCCGAGGACTCCGACGTCGACGCCGACCAGTGAGTAGCCCCCTGCCCCCCTCCCCCTCCCCGCTCCGCCCGGTAGACACGTGGACTGACGGATGGCGTTTTGTTCGCAGGAAGAAGTCGTAAGCTGCGGGAGGCCGAGCGCGCCGGCCCCGTCCGCCGGTCGCCGTTTACAAACTAATACTTTAATATTATGATTTAACCAAAAATATACGTTTGTTATTTAGTCGATTAATAAAATTATGTTGCATCATCGCGCGGCGCCGCCGTCTCGCATGTATGCAGTGTACTTAGCCGTCGCCGACTCCGCCCCGGCGCGCCCGTCGTCGGTCGAACTATAACTTAACAATGTGAGACTTACTAATAAGTATAGCATAACGTGTATCTGAGCACAGCAACTGTGAGATTGTCGATAAGGAGTGATAAGACGCGTGACGCGGCCCAGCGCCCCCCGGTTCGACGCGGGCCCAGCGCCCCCCTGCTTGGCGATCGCCGGCACACAGCTGTTATGAGTTATAGTCGAATAAATTATTTCGGTTTTAAATTGTCTTTTATTTTGTATGTCATAATAATAATGCCCTTTTTAAAAGCTTTTATTTAACTTACTCTGTTAATATTGGAATAATTATTATATATTATAATAATAACAGTGCTATTGCTACTATCATACTATTGAGATCTAGTTGGGCTTGACCACACGGCACACAGTAACGACATCCATTAGCGAAATGCGACTAGTAGTAGTGACGCTTGTTACCGATAGATGGCGTTTATTTTATTATGTTGTGACTGAAACATACCTACCAGTAGTGTCCGAACGAAACTGATTTTTCAGCCGAAACCGAACTTTCGGTCGAAACCGAAACCGAAACTTGGTAAAACATTCAAAATTACGATTATTTACTGAAATTTATTGATTTTTAACTTATATTACAACTTTTTAAACTAAAGAAAAAGTACCACATTGAATTTTTAACTTTTTGCGACATTTCTTAAAATAAATTTAGATCTTAGACTCGAATATGTTCCCTAGAAACTTTTTGTATTATATTCCGTTTTTTTATACGTTTCCAAGTAGGTGCTATTTTACCAAAGAAATTGAACGCGCTTAGCGCACACTAAACCGGTTCTAAACGTATAAACACTTTTATAACACTCAATTGCATTTCACCAACATAAACTAAACTCGTTCACAGCAAATCCGATTTTTATCTTCTGAACGCCCAATATTCGAGTTTAAACTTCATAAAACACATTTTAGTCCTGTCAGTGTAGTGTCATGACAGATCCATAAACATAGACGAAAAAATTGTTAAGATGACAGTTTTCACAGATGCGTTTGGTTAGCTTATTTATCGTTTCTTACTATTTTGTTACTAAAACAACGTGACAAGGCTCCAAGATGATAAAAAAGTATAAAAATCATCGCGTTTATCATTAATGAATCTAAGTTACGTAACTTACATTCATTAATCGCGATTAAAAGAAGAATGTAAAATCTATTTGAAATAAAACGAGATTTACGTCGCCATATAAACGCGTTCATTGTTCAATGAGAACTTAGTTTAATAAAACGAAATTTAAGTGAGAATGGTCAAATTCCCCTTAATGAATTATAATGAAGAACCCTAAGAAACAAGAGCAGAAGTTATTTCAAGTCATTTTATTTAGGTGCGATTTCACCTAAGAAATAGAACGCGCTTAGTGTATATCGGATTTGCTGTGAACGTAACGTTCACAGCAAATCCGAGTTTTATCTTCAGAACGTCCAACGTTGTACGGTTCAACTTCATAAAAGCCGTTGAAGTCCTGTCAATGTGGTATCATGGCGAATCGAAAATCAGAAGAAAAAAAAATAAAACAATGTAAAATCATCACGTGACGTCACGTAAACTTAGAATTATTATTAATCGTGATTAAGAGAAGATTATGAAATCCATTTAAAACTGGATTTAAATGGATTTAATGAGAAATAAGTTTTATAAAACGAAGAAAGCCTCCCTTAGATATTAACGACGTACTACTGAAAACAATCAATTGCAGTATATTATTTTTATGGGGTATATTAAATAAGCCTGCGTTTGTCGTAGTAATAAAATTCAATAATAAAATTTTGATAAAAATAAGTTTAGACAATTTAATGAAAATAAAATGAAGTGCAAATTTTTGATTTGGGACTAATCTGGAACAAATAATCTCAAAACACAATTAAATAGATGGTGGCGAACTGAGCAGGGGTCTCGCTGACAAGCAAGCACGAGTTAATTGCGAAGTTTAATTGCGAAGCGGGGCCGAAAGTTTCGGCTATATTTTGGCCGAAACCGAAACTAAGGCCGAAACTAGATTTTTTGGCCGAAACTGGCTGAAACCGAAACCGAAAGTTCGGTCGGTCACTACCTACCAGTAAACCTCCCATTGGGGATGAGTGCTTGGCTTCTTGGTAATGGCTACGAATCATAATAATTTGTACCAGTCTTACCGTTTCGAAGGAGTATGGTAACTAACATTGTGACACGAGAATTTTATATCTTATATATAAAATTCTCGTGTCACAATGTTAGGCCGCGTACTCCTCCGAAACGGCTTTACTGATTCTAACCAAATTTTATATGCATATTCAGTGGGTCTGAGAATCGGCTACTGGGTACTTTTTATATTGATTAGTGCATTTGTTGAATAAAAAATAGTAAATTATTACAACTCGAGACTGACGGCGACCATTGTTTGTGCGACGGGATAGCGATCGACGTTGCCATGGTGACATACTTATTTAGTCACTTCAATAAAATAATACGGGCGAAATACCTACTTTATATGGCAAAGAAACGTTTGCTGGGACAGCTAGTAGGTATATATAAGATAAAAATTATCTTTTCTTTCCTTTAATGACAAAATAGTATGTTTGATTATGCTTGATAAATGAAGCATAAAGTATAATTTATACATACTGACAGTAATTTTTACTAAATCTTATGACGTGAAAATAAATGTATTTTCATTTACCATAAGTAAATTGGTATTTCTTTTCATACTTCAAAATCTTTTCTATTCCATCATCCATGTAAGTTTTTATTGAATCGATTTATTTTTTTGTGAATCATATCTTTATTCCACCAGGGGATATCAGACAGCTCTCATTATTTGGCTTTGAGTTACGGTACAGTAGGGCCCGTATTTTTGGTCAGTACTCAAGATGCATCTCGGTCTCAAGACACGGTTCAGGCTCTGTGATTGGTTGGCTGTCAAAATTTGGACCAATCACAGAGCCGAACCGCATCTTGAAACCGGGTCGCATCTTAAGTACTGACCAAAAATACGGGCCTAAGTTACTAACAGCGTTTTAGCCTGCGATAAAACGCTTATTAACTATACTTACCTAATTCAAAGCCAACTTTAAAAGCTATAAAGGACGCTGTTAGTCATTCGTGAACAAACCCACAAAAAATTATGTATCGAGTTATCAATGCAATTATGTTCTTGGAAGGATTTCATACTTTGATTTGATGGTCCTAAAATATGGATTATTCTATTTGAAGGACAATGTTACTTTTAAATTAAGTATATAACTATTAACCATCAATGTCAACCAAGTTTTGTTGATTACAGAACCCTAAAACGGAACCCTAACCAGCTGATTTTTTGTATATTGGTAGGATAAATAGTTATATAATTTAAGAGTAACATTATCCTACAAATAGAACAATCCATATTTTAGGACCATCAAATCAAAGTATGAAATCCTTTCTATCTCTGTTAGCTACCACTTTCAAGATTTTTCGCAGATAAAAATGTTGTTTGTCTTATCAAAATGAAGCTACTCACAAAAATTACCTTGATAGTAATAAAAAAAAAATTGTCTATTATAGTTTACTAGATGACGCCCGCAACTCCGTTGCGCCAAAATTCGTTTATCACGTTGGAACCGTACATTTTTCCGGGATAAAAAGTATCCTATGTCCTTTCCCGGGACTCAAAGTATCTCCATACCAAATTTCAGCGAAATCGGTTCAGCGGTTTCGGCGTGAAGAGGTAACAGGCAGACAGACATACTTTCGCATTTATAATATTAGTATGGATTGATAAATAAAAATAAAAATTCTGCCTGGATTTTTTTACGCAATGGTTCCAAATCCGTTGTGCTGTTAAAAGCTCAACTCTGCCACCCTGGTGGAAAAACTCAGAACTAAACGACAAAAAATAGGGAGGCAGAAAGCGGGTGGCGTTCCTACGTCTACTACGACGATATAGAAGTCGTTTAGGTACTATTTCCGCCACACATACGAAAAATAATGTTGCCACTCTCATTATTTGTCTTTGAATTAGGTAAGTATATAGTTAATTAGCGTTTTATTGCAGGGTAAAACGCTGTTATTAATTCTTTTCATTATAGAGATAGTAGTTGCTCGTGTAACAGGAGTGTTTTCAATTTAAATTTATACGTATTTTTTGTTCTCAGAGCTCGGTAAGATGGCGGAAGAAGATTGTTCCAGATCTTACTTTTTTCCCTCATGTCCCTTTGTTCCCTTTTAATCTTTAAAACTACGCAACGGATTTTGATGATTCTTCCAGTGTTAGATAGGCCATTTATCGAGCAAGGCTATAGGCTATATTTTATCACGCTAAGACTAATAGGAGCGAAGAAATAGAGGAAAATGTGGAAAAAACGGGGAAAATTATTTGAAAGGGCTAACTTGAACGCGCTAATCTCAGGAACTACTGGTCCGATTTGAAAAATTATTTCAGTGTTAGATAGCCCATTTATTGAGGAAGGCTATATGCTATATTTTATCACGCTAAGACTAATAGGAGAATGTGGAAAAAACCACGTGAGAAGTAGACCACGTGAAGGATCATAGGCTATCGATTTTAATCATTTTTTCAGTGGCTATATATTTTATACCCGTGCGACGTCGGGGCGGGTCGCTAGTTTAGTTATAATCAGATCTATTCTTGACCTCTTGTGTATCTCTATCCCAGCCCCGAACAGGTTTTATTACATAAATGAATTCTAAATGCTTGCATATCCCTATTATGATCGAAAGGAGCACATCCATGGTATTATTTTGAACTATCTACGTCATGACCTGTATAGGTTTCGAAAAGGGATGTGCCCTTTTCGTAATTGTTGTTGAATTACAACTTATTGAAATACTAAAGGTACAATAGCAGACTGCTAATAAAAGCGAGCCCTAAGCCCGCAGAAGAAGAATTTTGGTGTGTGTGTGTGTGTGTCGCTTAACATTATGTTTAATATAAACAACGTTTAATTTCCGCTGCCTGAAATGACAGTTTTACTAATTTCATACCATGTTTTTTTAAAGGGCATATTTAACATTTAAATGTGAAATGTCTCTTTATTATTATATTAATTTTTATATTAATCATTTAAGTAACTTTCGAAGGCTAATGAATACCAAAGTGTACAACAAAAGATACTTATAGATATAATACAATAAGTTTTTTCAGTTCTTAAACAATCTACATTTATCAGACCCCTGCCCTTGTCGAAAATGTGCCCTTTTCGAAATTATTATTATAGGGTAAAATGACCAGTGATTGGACAGTACCAGTCATTGGACAAAGCTGTGTGTGTGAACATTTTGTGCTCTGTCCAATGACTAGTACTGTCCAATCACTAGTCATGTTCACCCTATGTAATTTATAAATATTCGTTTTAATACGACATGAAGTAAAAAAAGTAGTTAATAAAAACAATTTAATATAAAAACAATGTAGTGCGGTTTGCACGGGCGCGGGACGCCGCGGGAGCCCCGCCCACTACACTCTACCGGAAAGCGGCGCGGGCTACTGCAGCGTTACCAGGTGCAGGTCCACGCCCCAGCCGGTGGGCGCCACCCAGTCGGGCGCGGACCGCAGCAGGCTCTCGTGGTGCGGGCTCCGGCGCGCCGCGTCCGCCATGCCGTGCGCCGCCAGCGCCGCCTGCAGCCACTCCCCGCCGGCGCGGGCGGGCGCGCCCCGCAGCGTGCAGCGCAGCACCCAGGGCTCGGGCGCGGGCTCCGGCGCCGCGTACAGCGCCACGAAGTAGGTGTCGCGGTCGCCCCAGCGCGGGCCGGGCTGCAGCGGCGGCGCGGGCGGGGCGCACGCGAGCGCGACGCCGGCGGCGGGCGCCAGCACGGCGGTGAGGTGCGGCGCGCCCGCCAGCCGCAGCTCGAGCGAGCGCTCGCGGGGCGCGGCGGGGGCGGGGGGCAGCAGGCGCGCGGCGAAGGCGAGGCGCGGGCGGGGCGGGTGCGGCGCGGGCAGGGAGTGGCCGCGCGCGACCAGCGACAGCACGGGCAGGAAGTACGGCGCGCCGCAGTACACCCAGCGCGCGCACTCAGCGGCCGTCGTCGCGCGCGCCTCTCGCATGCCCGCCACTGCACACGACACAAGGTTACTTCCGGCCACTATTCGGCGACTAGTAATCATTCTCTCGTCTTGGAATCCAACGTTTCGTTGCATCCGGGCGGCCATCATCGCCTCGTCAATTTAGGGTTAAATCAGACCGCAACGCGACGCGTAGATGCATATTTTCTAAATTTGTATGGATTTGACAGATTTGCATGTCGTCTCACGCAATGGAAATCTGTCAAATCCATACAAATTTAGAAATGCACCTACGCGTCGCGTTGCGGTCCGAATTGACCCTTACGATTACGAACGATCACAGAACTAGAATCCGTTTCCGGATGGATACCGATTCTATTGAGATGAATGTCGCGTAGAAAAAGTATCAGAGGTTATAGCAAGTTTTTTGTATAGTCCGCGCGGAACTAGTTGGCCGCGCCTTAGGTAGGGACAGGGGTGAGGTTGCTTGCTGCTCGCAACGCACATGAGATTAGACAGTGACGACCAATCTCAAGATATCGTGAACAATAATATTATTTAATTATTGAAAAGAATACATTAAAGACAATTGATCAGTTATATATGTCGTAGAATATTTCTTTTCTTTAGTTTGTAGATTTATTTTCTTAAGAACCGGCAGAGATGCGATTTATTTGAAATACTTCCATTTAAAATGACAATACAAAATGCAAAATACCTATTTTTTATTTTGCATTTAAATGCCTTTTAGTAAAAAACATTTTGTATTTTATTTGAAATACCTTTCGAGATGTATTTTGCATTTTTAGGGTTCCGTACCCAAAGGGTAAAAACGGGACCCTATTACTGAGACTTCGATGTCTGTCCGTCTGTCTCCAGGCCGTAACCCTTTATAAACCGGACTAAACAGTTGAAACATCATTTTTTTTAATTTAATACACTTTTTAACAGTACACTCATTTTTCTTCTAAAAAACTAGACTAACGAAAAGAAAATAGTGGAGTTTTAACCTCCGAAAATTGTAGGTAATAGTGGATGGATTTTTGTTTTTATAGGTGTTATTTTCTTTTTTACACTTTAACTTGCAAAGTTTACCAAAAATTTTTTGTGCTTTTAATTTTTTAGTTACTTACTTAATTAAAAAAAAATTCTTGTTCCTGTTTTTAACGACTCTTATCCGATTGTTTACATTGAAAATTAACCAAAAACACAACTTTTAAAAAACAAAAGTTTGCTTTGCTAAGCTAAATAAAACTATAAGATTTTTGCTAAGTTTTTAGAGATTAACGCTCGTCGTAACCAAGATAAAAGGGTTTGGGAGGATTTCAGGGATGTATAGAAAAGTGTGTTACACGTACTTATTGTGTGTATTTTATTTTTAGAGAAATTATGAGTTTTAAGTAATAAAAGACTAAACAGTCTTTCCTTTTCTTGTCGTTAGTCTAGTTTTAGGGTTCCGTACCCAAAGACTTCGATGTCTGTCTGTTCGTCTGTCTGTCCGTCTCTCTGTCCGTCTGTCTGTCTGTCCGTGTGTCTGTCCGTCTGTCTGTCTGTCTCCAGGCTGTATCTCAAGAACCGCTATAGCTAGAGTTCTGAAATTTTCACAGATTATGTATTTCCGGTGCCGCTATAACAACAAATACTAAAATCAAAATAAAATTAATATTCAAGGGGGGCTCCCATACAACAAACGTGATTTTTTTGCTCGTAATCAATAATGGCAGCAGCTAAACGTTTTAAATTATCACAAAATCCTTAATCATATTTGTAATTTAATTATTAATAATAAAATTTAAATAAAATAAATATTTAATTTGGGGGGCTCCCATACAAAAAACACAATTTTTTGCATACTTTCTGACTGTAACGGTACGGAACCCTTCGTGAGCGAGCCCGACTCGCACTTGGCTGATTTTTTACATTATTTTAAGTAAGTATTATTATTATTAATAACAACAGCATTTATTGATACGCATACTGATAAATATGACCAAAATTACACGCATCTTTAGTGCTATTTGGCTCGGCATTGTATCTCTTTTCCATTTCTCATGATAAATACCTAAAATAAATAGAAATATCATTCAATTTGGTCAAAAGGTATTTTATTTTGAAAAAGTATTTTGAAAATACCTATTTTGCATTTAGCATTTGAAATACAAAACGTAAAACTATTTGGTATTTTGTATTTGAAACAGGAAATCTGAAAAGTATTTGCATTTTGTATTTAAATGCTTTTTTAAAACTATTTTGTACATCTCTGAGAACCGGAAGGAATTTTTAATTAATTTTACCGGATGTTAATTATTATTTGATTTGAGTTCCGGATGTTAATTTAATTAATTTTAATATTCACCGGAAGGAAGTTAGTTTAAGCGAGCACCGTGACGTCACATCTTGTGGTGGTGGCGGCATGTGGACAGAGTCGGAGTGGGAGTGGTGAGACTTCTCAGTTTTGTTGGGCAGAACTATCGTAATCGTCGAGAAGTGAACACTACTTTGCTCCGAAACTGTCGGTTCGCATAGTTTTAATTAAATTAAAGTGATTTGTGCACTAAATAATAAATCAGTGTTAAAACAAGTGTTGGAGTTTGTTATTTTCAAAAAAATGAATCCTGATTTTCCTGCTGTCGATCACGACGAGAATACGGATTCGCCATCCCTGTCTCCGTCATCAGAAGTTGGGTCTGATACCCAGTGGCGCGCCCTCTTCGAAATGCAGCAGAAAAACATGATGCTACTTATTGAAGCCATCAAATCGCCGACGACTCCTGTGATTATCCTTCCTGAAATCGACCCGGACCAACCAGATGTGGACGTACAGGCTTGGTGTAACACGGCTGAAATTTGTTTTGGTGACCAACCACCACAAAGTTTATCCCTGGTTATAGCGCTGAGTAAAGCCCTGAAGGGCAGCGCTTCAACATGGCTATCACAAATTTCACATGCAGGTATGACTTGGCAACATTTTCGTGAACTATTTCAAGCTCGGTACGAATTATCAGAGACTTTAGCGGCAACGCTTATCAATTTAAACAGCGGCCGACCAAAATAAAACGAATGTCTTGCTGCATACGCTAGCCGACTTATGACGTCATTGACAACGAGATGGAAAAATCTGGACATTGAAGAAATAGTGACGTCATATGTTTTGGCCCACACTGCCCAGTATGATCCCCGTGTTTACCGTTTGGCGTTTACTACGGAAATTAAAACTCGCAACAAGTTATTGCAGGAGGTGAAGGCGTGTTCGAATTTAAAACGGCGACTTGGCCCTGAAAACACATCTGATGCAAAACGTTTGAAGATGGAACCCAGTACCCAATTCAAATGCCATAATTGCGGTAAGCTGGGTCATAAAGCAGTCAACTGTCGTTCTGGAGTCCGCAAGACTGCCTCTAATATCGGGTCGGCAGTACAGACACAGACGGTAATCAATAAAGACAAGCAAGTAATCTGCTACCGTTGCGGTGAAAACGGACACATTGCATCTAAATGTCGCCGTGGCGTTACCAGCAAGCCGAATGAGCTTCCCATGTCGAGTGGCAGAGCAGACGTAGCTCATCCGACTGTCCAGCAGCGCGTGGATAGTTGTGAAGTGTCAAGTTTAGTTGGACAATTAGAACAGTCAGGTCAGTCGTATGATTTTTATTTTGATTCTGGTGCCGAATGCTCTCTCGTTAAGCAATGTGTTGCTAAAAAAATTGTGGGCACGCATTCCTACGTGTCGGTGTGTATAAAAGGGATAGGTAATTCGTTTACAGAATGTAGAGAACAGATTTTATGCGACGTAATTATTAATGGTCACTCTTTGCGAATTTTATTTCATGTTTTACCGGACTTTTCTTTAAAGTATGATATCATGATTGGCCGCGAAATATTAAAATTAAGTTTTCAACTGTGTTTAACTAGTTCTTCCCTTACTATTTCGAAGCCAAAGTCGGTTAATTTTTGTAAACAATTAAGCAATATTTATGCAAATTTTGATGACATCGATAGCGATATTGAAAATAAAAGCAAGTTGATTTCTTTGCTATCTGAATTTTCTTACGCTTTTATTAATGGTTTGCCAAAAACCAGAGTTACTTCCGGTGAACTTAAGATCACACTTAAAGATCCAAATAAAACCGTTAATCATCGACCCTATAGACTTAGCCAGAGTGAGAAAGACGTAGTACGTTCTAAAGTAAAGGAACTTCTTGAAGCCAATATTATTCGTCCAAGCCACTCTCCATTCGCGAGTCCTATTCTTCTTGTGAAGAAACGAGACGGTACCGATCGTATGGTTGTAGACTATCGTGAATTAAATTCAAACACAGTGCCCGATAGGTTTCCGGTTCCTCTTATAGGTGATCAAATTTCTAGGCTATCAGGGGCATCCTTCTACACCTGTCTAGATTGTGCCAGTGGCTTCAATCAAATTAAAATCGAGCCTGCTAGCATTGAACGTACAGCCTTTATAACACCAGACGGGCAGTTCGAATACCTCGCCATGCCGTTTGGTCTTCGAAACGCTCCAAGCGTTTTTCAAAGAGCTGTTAGTAATGCCCTAGGTGAATTACTCCATTCGTATGTACCTAGTACTTTATATTGATGACATTTTAATACCTTCTGTGTCTGAAGACCAAGGCATCGATAGACTTCGTGAGGTGTTATTAGCTCTCACAAAATCTGGGTTCTCACTGAACATTTCTAAATGTTCCTTTATGAAGCGCCGCGTAGAATTTTTAGGCTATGAAATAACAGCTGGTGAACTAAAACCGAACCCTAGAAAAATTGAAGCGTTAACTAAACTTCCTCCTCCTGATAATGTCCACCAACTTAGACAGTTTATAGGACTTGCTTCATATTTCCGTAAATTTGTTAAAGATTTTTCCAAAATTATGGCTCCGTTGTTTTTATTAACTTCTAATAAACGATTTGATTGGAAACCGGAGCACGAATGTATAAGACTGAAAATCATTTCAATTTTAACAACAAAGCCTGTATTGATCATTTTCAATCAAAATCTCCCCGTTGAATTGCATACTGATGCGAGTGCTGACGGTTACGGTGCTATTCTTTTCCAAAAAGTTGACGACAAACTTCATGTGGTAGAATATTTCAGTAAACGCACCTCAAAGGCGGAATCTAAATACCACTCTTACGAGTTGGAGACTCTGGCTGTAGTGAATGCTTTAAAGCACTTTCGTAATTATTTGCAAGGAATTAATTTTAGTGTTGTTACTGATTGCAATTCGTTAAGGGCTTCCAAAAAAAAACGATATTACACCCCGGGTTCACCGCTGGTGGGCTTTCCTTCAGGCCTTCGACTTCCAAATTTTATACCGCGAGGGTCGTCGTATGGCCCATGTCGATTTTCTTTCCCGAAATCCCATAGAACAGGTACCTGACTCTACCAAAATTTTTGAAAAGGTGACACCAAAACGTGTTGATCTTGCTTCTCTTTCTGATAATTGGTTATTAGCTGAACAATTAAATGATCAAGAAATACAGTCGATTGTCACCAACCTTAAAAATCATAGTATACCTTCAGATGTTTCAAAAACTTACGAGATTCGTTCAGGTATTTTATATCGCAAGGTACAAAGAAATAATCGCACGCGTTGTCTTCCTATTGTCCCGCGCGCATTTCGTTGGTCCGTAATAAATAACGTTCACGAATCTATCATGCACCTCGGTTGGGAAAAGACCTTGGAGAAGGTATATGAGCACTATTGGTTTGAACATATGGCCAAGTATGTACGTAAGTTTGTTGACAACTGTATTACATGCAAAATATCAAAATCGCGCTCGGGTCGTATTCAAGCTGAAATTTTTGAAATAGGATGGACTTATTCCAAAAATAAATGTACCATGGCACACGGTTCATGTCGATATTACTGGAAAACTTAGTGGTAAAAACGACCTTAAAGAATACGTCGTTGTGTTAATTGATGCTTTTACTAAATTCGTCCTACTTTACCACACAGTAAGGATTGATACTGCTAGTGTAATAAAATCTGTCAAGTCCAGTATATCTCTGTTCAGAGCTCCCACTCGTATCATTGCAGACCAGGGACGATGTTTCGCCAGTAAAGATTTTAAAGATTTCTGTGAAACCCATAAAATGTCTTTACATTTAATAGCTACAGGCTCGAGTCGTGCTAATGGACAGGTAGAGCGGGTGATGAGTACTCTGAAAGGCTTGTTAACGTGCGTTGAATCTTCGAATAGATCGTGGCAAGAGGCTTCTCGTAGAGAAAGTACAGTTGGCTTTAATTCATGAAGCCCCAAGCGGCCACATCCGGACGCGATAACAATGAAAAAGCTATTGTGTCTCGTTTTGCCACGACTGATGGGTTAAATTGCACTGTCCACCGTGTCGTAGGAGCGAGTGCCCTAGAGCTTCTAATAGGTCGCGTAGCTAGACCTTTAAATCTGTTAATTAATGACGAAACTGGAACTGAAGTTAACATTGCTGAAGTGAGAGAGCATGCGGTAGCAAACATTTTAAAATCAGCTAGTTATGATAAAGCTAGATTCGATAAAAATAAGGCAAAGCTAATTAAATTTAATGTAGGAGATTTAGTTTTACTTCAAAACGAAGAGAGAAATCAGACTAAGCTAGATCCAAAGTATAAAGGACCGTTTAAAGTTGTTGAAGTGTTAGATAATGATCGTTATGTCTTAAAATCCTTAACTGGAAATAGAACCTATAAGTATGCCCATGATCGTCTCAGAAAGATGCCTTTATGTAGTGTTCCTATTGATTCAGATGTAAGTGACAATGATGTAGCGGATACCGGAGATGTTGAGGCGAGTGTTTCGTTACAGGGTTAGACACATATTCTGGCTACATGGTCATACTTACCTGTTTGTCTGTAGTCGTAACTGTGATTCACTTGTGAGTCATTCAGGGAGCGATGGGCAGCTAACGGTATAGTGGCAGATCTTGGTTTCCATGGAAACTATCATTGAAGAGTCGTGGACTCGATATTTTGATAGTTGGTATTATTGTATAAAGATGTTGGGCCTTAATATGTGATCTTATTAATGTTAAACACAAATTAGAATAGCTTAAAAGTTGTAAGTTTGTGGTAAAAAAAGGCACCTTTCTTTGATGAATTCGTGACATAATAATTGTTAAACTCGGTCAGGCTGGCCGAGGTTTCATGTCCTACATTAGCTCCAGATAGTTCTTTGTTTCTTTTCAGTTAATCACGAGGACGTGTAACTCGTCAGGCTGGTCGTGTCGTAGAATATTTCTTTTCGTTAGTTTGTAGATTTATTTTCTTAAGAACCTGAAGGAATTTTTAATTAATTTTACCGGATGTTAATTATTATTTGATTTGAGTTCCGGATGTTAATTTAATTAATTTTAATATTCACCGAAAGGAAGTTAGTTTAAGCGAGCACCGTGACATCACATCTTGTGGTGGTGGCGGCATGTGGACAGAGTCGGAGTGGGAGTGGTGAGACTTCTCAGTTTTGTTTTATATATATTATTCTAAATTATTGACATCGGCTTTCCGTTTTTTAAAAACCTATGCACTTTAAATATTATTTCCTTAGATTGTCTTTTTATCGGCGAACTCATCTTGCTATTGCAATCTCTTGTGGGCTTTGTGAAGTTTTGTCTAAACTAGCCAGAACTGTGAAAATCAAGCTCCCCCGCCTCTTCGTCCCACCGCTCACATACCTAAGGCGCGGCCAACTAGTTCCGCGCGGACTATAGTACTAACCAAACTTGGTTGACTACGGTACCCTAAAACGAAACCCTAACCAGCTGATTTTTTGTATAATGGTAGGTTAATAGTTATATAATTTAAGAGTAACTTTGTTCTACAAATAGAACAATCCATATTTTAGGACCATCAAATCAATGTATGAAATCCTTTCTATTTCTGTTAGCTACCACTTTCAAGATTTTTCGCAGATAAAAAAGTTGTTTGACAAATCAAAATGTAGCCACTCACAAAAAATTTGCTTGTTAGTAATCACAAAAAAATTTGTTCTAGGGCTCCCGTACTATAATGTAATATTCTTATTAAGAATAATCCATACCATTTGTAAAATTGTGCGCACGAAGGGAGATATTAAACCTATCGGCAAAATGCGTACATCGTGCGAGCTAGCAAAGCGTACAATACAGCGTCTCAAAGTACCGACATAGATCTATTTAATACTAATAAGTATTAGAAGTCTCAGAAAAGTGTTAACAGACCATTTCTTTAATACTACTGATACAAGCTAATTTAGTTTATGATAATAATTTACACATTACCAATAATCCAAGGATAAGCTATCATTTTTATTGTTCTCTTTTCTTTCTTTTTTTTATATATAAGTATGTAAAGAAAAATGTATTTTTCTTTATTTGAATTTTGCCGCCATTTAGATGATTATTTGACAGATCCTTCTGCTCTACGACCTCTATGTAATCTATGAAAAGAAAAGATGGCCGAATGGACTAAAAACTAGAAAGTATTTTAATCGATTTCGGCTATTGTTAAGGTGACGCAGCGTTAAAGTAAGAAACCGTGTTGGATGTGTTTTAGATTGCTTGTTTTCTATGAGAGGCCGGCCCGGCCTCTCATAGAAAACAAGCAATGGAACAGCAAAAAATGGAAAGGGCGTAAGCGACAAAATGGTTTTTGTCGCATAATTTAAAAACCATAAATACATTTCATATAAGCTATGCACAAATTAAAGTGCATGCTTGAACCTATTTATGTACAAATTTTGGAACCTTAAATCACTCTCCTCTGTTGGAAAAATAGGAATCCCTTTTTTTACAGAGGTCTTTTCGATTGATTATTCTGTGCTATAAAAGTTGTCCAATCGTGTTATGCTATGGGCAATTCAAAGACAAAGACACGATGAATACTGACAATGAACTTCAATTTCTTAGCTTTAGTCATTGCTGAGAAAAATCGGCATCGCTACAGCCAAATTATCAAGGCGTCGCCTTAATTTAATCACCAATCCAGAAATGTCTGGATAAAAACTACGGAGGACATTTTAAAAACTTATGTGGATGAGGATAACAATATGATTTTCCAGGACCAATTTCTCGAGGAGATAAGTCAAGAACAATTTGCTAAAACTAATACGAAAGTAACAGAAGTCGACCCAATTGTAAAAATTTTGGAAAAATTGTTTGAAAGTCAGGAAAGAAAAGAAAAATAATCGGCCAAGTGCGAGTTGGACTCGCGCACGAAGGGTTCCGTACCGTTATAGAGTAAAAATAGGCAAAAAATTGCGTTTTTTGTATGGGAGCCCCCCTTATATTATTATTTTATTTAAATATTATTTTTAATTATTAAAGTACACATATAATTAAGGCTTTTGTGAAAATTTCAAGTGCCTACTTGTTGTCATCGTTGATACCGAGCAAAAATGTTTGAAAAATTACGTTAGTTGTATGGGAGCCCCCCTTAAATATTAAATTTATTTTGTTTTTAGTATTTGTTGTTATAGCGGCAACAGAAATACATAATCTGTGAAAATTTCAACTCTCTAGCTATTACCGTTCTTGAGTTACAGCCTGCAGACAGACGGCAGACAGACTGACAGACATCGAAGTCTCAGTAATAGGGTCCCGTTTTTACCCTTTGGGTACGGAACCCTAACAAAGTATGAAAAAACTAGCTGATACCTATACCATTAAAGATAAATAAATAATATAAAGATAACCTATGCCATTAAAGACTGGTCAACAAGCAAGTATGCTTTGTCTTTTAAATATCAATCAGGCTCTTTGTTGGACTATGCTGTAAGAAAAGAAAAACTATTGCTAGAAGTAAGAAAAACAATTGATGAAGGGACATTAATTGATATAATAGCTGCGGGCTTGCCAGACTTTATAACAGACAGAATTAACAAGGAGGAGGTTGTGTATGTAAAAGATTTATTCAATGAACTGAGAAAGTTAGAGCAACTAGTTTAAAAAAAAAAGAATTTTCAAAAAGAGAGAAGATACTAAACCAAATATAATAAAAGTGTAGCATTTGTGAAAAATTAAAAAAAGGTGTACGTTACCACTCGGAAGATTCATGTTGGTTTAATACTAAGATAAATAATGAAAAGGATAAAAAGCAAATAAAACTCATAAATAATTGTGAGTTGGAATGTGAACTACAGTGTGAAGATCAAAAAAACTAACTGTGCCGCCATTAATTAAAGTAAAATTAGTTCTTAATAACAATATTGAGATATTTGGAATCTACGACTCTGGTTCTAATGTATCATTGATCAATTCAAAGTTACTAAAGATAAATAATAAAGATCCTAACTTTAGTAACAATGCTAATTTGAAAACAATTAATGGCGTTAAAAAAGCGAACGGCATAATCAAAGTTAATATAAACATTTTTGATATGGAAAAGGAAATGAATGTTTTTGTGATAGACAGAAAGAATTTTGACTATGACTTTTTAATAGGACTAGACTGCATAAAAGAATTTTACTTGTGTCAAGATGAAAATTTGAAAGTACATCAGAAACTGCCTGGTTCTAAAATTCAACGGCTTTTTGAAGAAAAAAATAATTCAAATATAATAAACTTTAACGAACACTTATGTGAAGAAAACTTTCAAATTTATATAAATCATCTAGATTTCAAGGATCAAGCACAGATTGAGGAGTTGATATCAAAATATAAATCTGTATTGTAAAGAAAAATGTATTTTTCTTTATTTGCATTTTGCCGCCATTTAGATGATTATTTGACAGATTCTTCTGCTCTACGACTTCTATGTAATCTATGAAAAGAAAAGATGGCCGAATGGACTAAAAACTAGAAAGTGTTATCATTGATTTCGGCGATTGTTAATTTAATAACACTAAATGTCGTTTCTTTGTTTTTTCCAGGTAAGATTTTAGGAATTATAACAAATATAATTTAAATGTAATAATTAAAGCTTTATGTTATGTGGATCCACATATTTTGATTAAAATAAAAACTTTGTTTTTTCCAGAAACCCAATTGTGTTATTATTTACTACGTAATCGTCGAAAATCCTAAGAAATAAGTAACCTTATAAAACGACATTTATTGTCAAGAAAAGAAAATATGGAAAGGTTGAAATTCGCATTCCAAGTAAAACCAACATCAGACGGAAAGTCGAACCACATTGCCATAACCTCAATCAGTACACAAGATGACAAGATTTTTCTAATTCCTGAAGAATATCAAGCAGTGTCACTCCACAAACATATACAAGCCAGTAAAACCTTTAGTACAGTGAAAAATACACTGAAAAAAAGACACCAATCCAGAAATGTCTGGATAAAAACTACGGAGGACATTTTAAATACTTATGTGGATGAGGATAAAAATATGATTTTCCAGGACCAATTTCTCGAGGAGATAAGTCAAGAACAATTTGCTAAAACCAATACAAAAGTAACAGAAGTCGACCCAATTGTAAAGATTTTGGAAAAATTGATTGAAAGTCAGGAAAGAAAAGAAAAACAAAGTATGAAAAAACTGGCTGACAAATTCGTTATTGAAAAGTTTGATGGACGAAATACAATTAGTGCATCATATTGGATGGAGACATTTGAAAAGGAATGTGAAAGGTTTTGGAATAATAAACGAAGATGAAAAAATTGAAATTTTCAGATTATTTCTTGAAAAATCTTGCACAGATTGGTATGCCGCCATGATGATTAAACATAGCTTACATTCAGAGTGGTCCGAATGGAAATCAAGTTTTTTGCAAACCTATGTCATTAAAGGTTGGTCAACAAGCAAGTATGCATTGTCTTTTAAGTATCAATCAGGCTCTTTGTTGGACTGTGCTGTAAGAAAAGAAAAACTATTGCTAGAAGTAAGAAAAACAATTGATGACACAACACACACACACAACATTAATTGATATAATACCTGCGGGCTTGCCAGACATTATAACAGACAGAATTAACAAGGAGGAGGTTGTGTATGTAAAAGATTTATTCAATGAACTGAGAAAGTTAGAGCATCTAGTTTTAAAAAGAAGAATTTTCAAAAAGAGAGAAGATACTAAACCAAATATAATAAAAGAAAAGTGTAGCATTTGTGAAAAATTAAAAACAGGTGTACGTTACCACTCGGAAGATTTATGTTGGTTTAATCCTAAGATAAATATAGTCGTGTGCGTACAAGACAAAAAAAACGAGGAATACGGCTTTTGCTGAACCAAAGATTTCCTTTGGTAGGATTGATCTTTATATCCCTAAGATGGGTTTACGATGTGGAGCCATCTGAATATTTCATGCAGGTGGGGGAGGGGGGGTTTTTAGCTTTAACAAGGTATGAGGTCAATAACTGCATGGGATTTAGGTATATAGTCGAGTTTGGTATCATTTTCGATTGAATCCAATGTTTAAATGCCAATTTAGGAATAATATTTAGATAAAAGAGAGTAACAATAAAATAAAATAAAAATTTTAGAATATATGATTTTCAACCAACGAAAACGCCGTTGACAGGGCTTAATTAATTTAAGGAGGCTGATAGCCGCATTATTCTGCATGCCAAAGACATGGTGATGAATGGAGCAATAAACATATTAATAATACTAGACGTTGCGCGCGGCTTCGTCCGCGTAAATCTGAAATTTCACGGAAACCGTATATTTTTCACAAATTAATAACCCATGTCTCACTTAGTCTACTATATATTCGTGTCAAATAACATAAAAATTGCTCCAGTAGTCTGTGAGATATTAGCCCTTTCAAATAATTTCCCCCGTTTTTTTACATTTTCCTCTGTATCTTTGCTCTTATTGATCTTAGCGTGATATAATGTAGCTTATAGCCTTCCTCAATAAATAGGCTATCAAACCCTGAAAGATTTTTTCAAATCGGGCCAGTAGTTCTTGAGATTAGCGCGTTCAAACAAACAAACTAACCAACAAACTCTTCAGCTTTATTTTCATATTTTCCTCTGTATCTTTGCTCCTATTGGTCTTAGCGTGATAAAATATAGGCTATAGCCTTTCTAGATAAATAGGCTATCAAGCACTGAAAGATTCTTTCAAATCGGATGAGTAGCTCTTGAGATTAGCGCGTTCAAACAAACAAACTCTTCAGCTTTATAATATTACTAGACGTTCCGCGCTGCTTCACCCGCGTAAATTAGATATTTCAGAGAACAATTAGTCCACAATAAATAACCTATGATCCTTCACGTTCCTACTTTTTATCTGTGCCAAATAACAGAAAAATTACTCCAGTAGTTCGTGAAATAAGCCCTTTCAAAATATTTCCCCCGTTTTTTCCACATTTTCCTCTATTTCTTCGCTTATATTAGTCTTAGCGTAATAAAATATAGCCTTCCTTGATAAATGGGCTATCTAACACTGAAATATTTTTTCTAATCGGACCAGTAATTACTGACTCATACTAAGATTAGCGCGTTTAAATAATGCTTCTTCTTCTTCTTCTTCTTTTTACGTTGTTTAACATCTTTATCATGCAAATATGAGTCCTAAAATGAATTAAGCATTCTTAAGTCATCCGAATATGGTACCGAACTTGGAATAGTACCATAATTAATGCCTCTATACAGATTGAGACTCTATTTTCCTCCAGAGCAGAAGCTGCTAAAATTAAAAAAAAATACATCAAAAATCGCGGTGGCTCCACATCTTAAATCCATCCTTGGGCCATAAGGACCAATCCTACCAAAGGAAATCTTTGGTTCAGCAATAGCCGTATAATTTACCGTACACACGCAACTAATAATGAAAAGGATAAACAGCAAATAAAACTCATCAATAATTCAGAGCTAGAATGTGAACTACTCGTACAGTGTACGGACGAGACGAAAAATCGGATATTTTCTTTTTTCTTCAATTTTGAATGGGCATTAGTATTATGAATGCGAGAGTAGAACAACCGCGTGTCAATTCGCAATAGTTTTTATTCTACGAGCTACCAAAGTTTAGCGATTTTTTGCGGCCCGGAAGCGAGAAATCCATATATCTTCAAAATTTTTACGTAATAAATAAAATTTTGTATTCCACCTGAAAGCGTAATAAATAAGGTATATTTCAAGCTTTTTTCCTAATCCGCCGTATCGATATTTTACCTACAATAAAATAGTTTTCATTTTTAGGTTTTTATTTTTTTAATCCAAAACCAAACAAAAGATGCAATCGAAAATATCGACAAATTAAAGGTATACAAGCATTCTAAACGCACAAAAAAAAATCACTCGTGAGATCCGTTTACAACTGGAGATATTTGATCGTGAAATCACTCGTGAGATCCGTTTACAACTGGAGATATTTGATCGTGAAATCACTCGTGAGATCCGTTTACAACTGGAGATATTTGATCGTGAAATCCTACGCTAGGGCTGCCACCATACGTCTTTCAATGGATGGCTGTCAATAATGCAATAAAAATAGTCACATAATATATTAACATTTATAGTATGAAAGTTATATACGCTTTTAATGAGTATATTTAAAATTATCAAAAATAAGTCTTTGAAAAAATATAAAACCACCTCTTTTTTTGGAAGTCGGTAAAAAAATCGGATGTCAGTTCGTAATACTTCAAACAATTAATATTATTTCTAGTATTTATTTAAAAAAATCAAGGTAAGTGATGGTCACGCGAAAACGAAAAGACTATAAATAATACAGCGTTGCGTCGTTTGATGATGTTGA
This sequence comes from Polyommatus iphigenia, assembly GCA_963422495.1. Classification (NCBI taxonomy): domain Eukaryota; kingdom Metazoa; phylum Arthropoda; class Insecta; order Lepidoptera; family Lycaenidae; genus Polyommatus; species Polyommatus iphigenia. The sequence continues at coordinate 138,860 of OY730180.1, forward strand.
CAATTAAGTTTGTAAATTAATTAAATTGATTTAGCAGTGGTTGTAAACGGATCTCACGGGTGATTTTTTTTTGTGCGTTTAGAATGCTTGTATACCTTTAATTTGTCGATATTTTCGATTGCATCTTTTGTTTAGTTTTGGATAAAAAAATAAGAATCTAAATATGAAAATTATTTTATTGTATGTAAAATATTGACATGACGAATCAGGGAAAAAGCTTGAAATATACCTTATTTAATAGGCTTTCAAGTGGAACACAAAATTTTATTAATTATGTAAAAGTTTTGGAGAAATATGGATTTTTCAAAAAAACGCTAAACTTTGGTAGCTCGTAGCATCAAAACTATTTCGAATTGACACGCAGGTGGTCTACTCCTGCATTCATAATATTAATGCCTATTCAAAATTGAAGAAAATAGAAAATTTCCGATTTTTCGTCTCCTCCGTACACTGTGCAGTGTGAAGATCAAAAAAACTAACTGTGCCGCCATTAATTAAAGTAAAATTAGTTCTTAATAACAATATTGAGATATTTGGAATCTACGACTCTGGTTCTAATGTATCATTGATCAATTCAAAGTTATTAAAGATAAATAATAAAGATCCTAACTTTAGTAACAATGCTAATTTGAAAACAATTAATGGCGTTAAAAAGCGAACGGCATAATCAAAGTTAATATAAACATTTTTGATATGGAAAAGGAAATGAACGTTTTTGTGATAAACAGAAAGAATTTTGACTATGACTTTTTAATAGGACTAGACTGCATAAAAGAATTTTACTTGTGTCAAGATGAAAATTTGAAAGTACATCAGAAACTGCCTGGTTCTAAAATTCAACGGTTTTTTGAAGGAAAAAATAATTCAAATATAATAAACTTTAATGAACACTTATGTGAAGAAAACTTTCAAATTTACATAAATCATCTAGATTTCAAGGATCAAGCACAGATTGAGGAGTTGATATTGAGAGTAACGGGTTATGAGGCACACATCGATTTACAAGTGGAAAAATATTGCAGTAAAAGACCATATCGTTGCACTATTCAAGATATGAAGGAAATAGAAAAACAGGTTGCAAAGTTATTGGAAAATAATATAATCGAGGAATCATATAGCCCTTTTTCAGCACCTGTTACACTCGCTTACAAAAGAGATGAAAATAAAAAGTCCAGATTATGCATATATTCCCGAGAACTTAATAAGATAGTTGTTCCGCAATCGCAACCATTCCCTCTTATTGAAGACCTTATAGTGAAAACAAGAGACTGCAAATTTTTCTCTACGCTAGATTTGAACTCCGCTTTCTGGTCCATACCATTGCGTGTTACTGACAGATACAAAACTGCATTCGTCACACAGCACTACCAATGGACCTGTTTGCCGTTCGGTCTAAAGACAGCACCGGCCATTTTTCAAAGAATAATCTGTAACATTATACGAAAAAATAAGCTAGGAGAATTTGCAGTAAGTTTTATAGACGACTTATTAGTGTTTTCAAAAACATTTTTAGACCATATAAGACACCTAAAACAATTATTTGAAGCCATAAAAAATGAAGGCCTGAAACTCAAATTTTCTAAATGTATGTTTGCAGCACAATCAGTCAAATACTTGGGTCATATAATACAGAGTAACTCAGTCAGACCGCTGAAGGATAATTTGATATCAATAAAAAATTTCCCAATTCCAAAAACACAGAAACAGGTAAGGCAATTTTTAGGGAAAATAAACTTTTACCATAAGTATGTGCCAAATATAGCAATAAAACTAGAGCCTTTGAATAATCTTTTAAGAAAAGGACAAATATTTAACTGGACTGAAAAATGTCAACAGTCATTCGATGAATTGAAACAAATTTTATGTTCTCAAGCAATATTAACAATCTTTGATCCTAATCTGCCTATTCACATATATACAGATGCCAGTATACAGGGACTAGGAGCAGTCTTGAAGCAGCCACAAGACAATAATGAAGAAAAACCTGTTGCATACTTCTCTAAAAAGCCAAATGAAGTTCAAAAAAGGAAGAAAGCAATATATCTGGAATGCTTAGCGATTAAGGAATTTGTTAAGTAATGGCAGCATTTATTGATAGGTAGAAAATTTACTGTATTTACTGACCACAAACCGTTAGAAACTATGAACATTAAATCAAGGACGGATGAGGAATTGGGTGAACTTACATTCTATCTATCACAATATGATTTCCAAATTAAGTACTCGCCCGGCAGATATAACATTGAAGCTGATTGTCTGAGTAGAAACCCTGTCCTTGAACCAAATGAAAATCAAGATGAACAATTAAAAATAGTAAACACAATAAAACTACAAGAAATCTTAGAAGATCAAGAAAAAAATGAAAATATACAGTGCAAGAAAGATAAATTAATATCAAAAGACAACATTTATTATAAGAGAGTAAAGAACAAAGACAAAATAATTTTATCTGAAAAATTTTGCATACAATGCATAAATAAAATACATAAAGACACAATGAATTTACTTTATCATCGATTATTGCCAACAACATGTTGTCCAGTCTGCAAAACATTCAAGAAACGCTCATTGACACTCACTAGTGTCTACTCTGGGAAACTGAACTATCATCTCTTACCTCCCGAGCAGTTACGGGACGAGCTAAACATTATTGCGGGTTTACTAACAAAAGATGTATCGCTACCCCTAGAAAATATTCAGTCAGATCTATCAAAAATGTATCACTTACTCAATTTAAAAGCGAGAGCATCGAAACAATTTATCATATTTGAAGTAAGAATTCCATTGGTTAGTAGAGACTACTTCGAAATTTTTAAAGTAATACCTATCCCAAAGAGAATTAATTTCAATTCAATCAATATCGTGCCAGTATCAGATTACGTCGCAATAAATATACACAAAGATTCTTATATTCCTATGTCGGACGAGGACTTATGACATTGCCAAAACTATGATTTTAATATTCAGTTATGTACTTCAAAGCAGCCTATCCAGCAAACAGTAGAAGAGAACTTATGTAGAAAAGATTTATCTTCAGATAATTGTGAAACAAAAACATCGATTTGTAAAGAGCAATGGACGGAACTTAGCAAAATAAACACTTATTTATTTTATTGCTGCGGTCATTGCACCGTAACAATCATATGTGAGCATCATATTGCAGTAGAAACATTACACCAGGTGGGAATAATGACACTTAGCGACAAGTGTGTAATTAAAGGTAGCTCATTTACGATCTTTACACACAAATTGCAATCGAACGTTATAAATAAGGAAGCGGATGTATTAAAAATAGAAATTTCGCCTATCAACAAGATCTTTAATCTATCAGTTCCCAACCGATAATCGAGGACTCTTTAGGGATGTCTCCAGACAAATAGAGGAGCTTAAAAGGGCATCAGAAGAAGTACTAACAAAGCGCATCTCGTATCATGATGTGCACCACTACACGGTCATATACGTGATAGTGACGATAGCAGCGGTCTCCGGTGCGCGCTGCTGTGGCGGCGCTACCGCGGGAGCACGCAGCCCGCGCGTCCGGCGGCGGGTCAAGCAGAAGGAGAAGTCGTCGAGGTCCACCCGTTGGGCCCCCGGCGGCCACCTCTGGTTCGTTGTGTTAGTGAGTGTGCAGTGAATCAGTGTGGTGACCAAGGTGGTGTAAATCAGTGCTACGGCTTAAGTGAAAAGCATAGCAAAAGTGAGTCTCATGTGTGCGATGGTTCAAAGCTCGATTCAAGTGCGCGTGTAGTGAATAAAGGCACGTCGCCCGTGCTTTTTAAGCATAACCAGTCGCTCTAATTTTAAGTCACTATTGTATCATCACCTTGTTAATCATCTTTAATTTTAAGGACACATTGTTCAATCACCTTGTATAGCACGTCACTCACATATCATCAATCTCTTATTCCTCATCTTCTCGCCCGGGAGCATGTACGGGCAAGCCCGTACACAGAATTGTATCATCAGCATTTTACACGATCTAATTAATTGTTAGCAATAACTTCAGTTCGCATTCGGTCATCAATCATTCCGCGCGTACTCATATCATTCTATCAGTCGATCAATAAACGACATTAGTATCAAAAACGGACTTTCTCTCGCTCTCTATCAAATCAATATCAAACTATCATAAAAAGATTGTGCGCACCGTACAGTCACTTAGGAATTAGGCAGATGCAAAGTATGATTAGTTCATTGTATACAGCGGAGAACATCACAAAGAACATAAAAAGAATTTGTGAAAATTGCTTAGTGTGTATAAAAAACAAATCAAGAGGACAGAACAAATATGGATTAATGTCACATTTGGGACCTGCCACAAAACCGTTTCAAATATGTTCTATTGATACAATTGGAGGCTTTGGAGGTACACGGTCGACGAAGAAGTATTTACATCTGCTAGTGGACCATTTTACTAGGTATGCATATATTTTAACTTCAAGTACACAAAACTCAAATGATTTCATTAAACTCATAAAAAACTGTGGAGAAATTCATAATATTGAATTGATTCTATCGGATCAGTATCCAGGTATTAATTCTAAAGAAATTAAAGGATTTTTGGACTAGGAAAATATCTGTATAATCTTTACAGCAGTTAACTCGCCTTACTCAAATGGTCTAAATGAAAGACTTAATCAGACATTAGTCAACAAAATCCGATGCAAAGCAAATGAAAATGTTAAAAAAGTTGCATGGACAACCATTGCTCAAAACTGTGTAAAAAACTATAATGAGACGAAACACTCGATTACTGGATATGCTCCAAAGTACCTACTATATGGCACAGATGTATCTCTTTTGCCGAATGAGATGAACCTGAAAAAGACTGAGAATGATTTAATAAAAGACAGGCAAAAAGCTTTAGAAAACACAATAAAATCACATAATTACAACAAAGAAATCTATGATAAGAATCGAATATGCATAGACTTTAAAGTTGGTGATATTGTCTTTGTGGAGAATGGTAACAGACTTAATAGAAAAAAACTGGATGAATTGAAACTCGGACCTTATGAAATTATAGAAAAAAATATAAAATACAATCTACAAGATAAATACAGATCATGAGAGGTCGGAGTCAAATTTTTTTCACATCTCGAAACTAACCCCAGCTCCTGATGGCATCTAGTCTGAGAGTTTGCGTGACTAAACACCTGATTATATTTTCTTTTGGGGGGGAGATGTAAAGAAAAATGTATTTTTCTTTATTTGCATTTTGCCGCAATTTAGATGATTATTTGACAGATCCTTCTGCTCTACGACTTCTATGTAATCTATGAAAAGAAAAGATGGCCGAATGGACTAAAAACTAAAAAGTATTATCATTGATTTCGGCGATTGTTATTTCGCATACACAATATGGTAAGCCGGCAGAGCGTTGAAACTAGAGGTGAGTCAGAAACGAGCGATTAAATTAAAACTATACGGTACCGTAGTCGTCGAGCGAGTGCGGCGTGTTGACGTCGAGCTCGGGGACCCAGTACAGCAGCTCAGCGTCGACCGCCGACTCGTGCGTCACGTTAGCGGCCGCCGCGTGCGCCGAGCGCCGCGTGTGGAACACCATCAGCCGCTGCGGCCGCTCCGCCGAGTACGGCGCCGGCCGCGCCAGCAGCACCGCCAGCGTCGCCGCCGCGCCCGCCGCCGCCAGCGCCAGCACCGCCGCCCGCGCCCGCCGCGCCGCCACTACCAGCGGCAGCAGCCAGCTGCACGTCAGCAGCGTCAGCGCGCCCGTGCACAGCGCCATCACCACGTCCGGCGGCAGCGGCGACGTCCCCGCGCGGCCCATGATCGGCACGAACATGTCGAGCGTGCCCACCGCCAGGTACGCGGACGTCGCCGCGGGCAGCAGCGCCCCTGCCGCCGCCACCAGCGCCGCGCCCCCCTCCCCCGCGCCCAGCGCGTCCGCCGCCAGCGCGCCCACAGCCGGCAGCGTCCACAGCGCCGGCACGAACGCCGAGCGCAAGCCGCGCGCCAGCCCCGCCGCCAGCGCCAGCGCCGCCAGCAGCGCCAGCGCGTCCCGCCACGCGCGCGCCGCCGCCCAGCCGCGCGCCGCGCCGCGCACGCGCGCCCAGCTCCCCGACGTGTGCCGCGCGTCCGCCCACGAGCCCGCCAGCGCCGGCAGCGCGCTCAGCGGCAGCAGCAGCGCGGGCCGCGCGTAGAACGTCATCCGCACGCCGGCCGCGTGCAGCACCAGCGCCGGCAGCAGCGCCGCCGCCAGCCCCGCCAGCTGCGCCAGCAGCGCGGCCGCCGTCACGCGCAGCACGGCGCGCGCCCACTCGCCGGGGCGCACGTAGAGGCGCGCGCGCGCCGCGGCCGCCGAGCTGCGCAGCGCGAGCGCCACGGCGGCGAGGGCGAGCAGCGCGGCGGCGGCGGCGGCGGGGGGGCGCAGCACGAGCACGGCGACGCCGAGCACGTCGAAGAAGACGGGCGGCGCGGCGGGCTCCGGCGGCGCGGCGAGGTGCGGCCCGGCGAGCGCGGCGGCGGCCAGCGCCAGCACGTTGTCGCCGGTGCGCTGCAGCGCGGCGGGCGGCACGGCGCGCCACGAGTCGAGGCGCGTGTGGTACACGTAGCCGTTGGCGCTCCAGGCGAGGTCGAGGCCGGACAGGTTGCCGTGGTCGCGGAAGATGCGGAAGTCGGTGTCGGCGGGCACGAGGCCGCTGGCGAACAGCTCCTGCGCGAGCGAGGAGGCGCGCGGGCGAGGCGCGGCGGCGGCGTACAGCTCCAGCAGCCAGGGCTGCGCCGGGCCCGACTGGAACAGCACCTCGCGGCCGCCGGCGCCGCACGCCTCCAGGTTGAGGAAGGCGCGCGCGGCGCGGGCCCAGCGGTGCGTGGTGACGAAGGCGTGCGAGGCCTGCAGGATGTTCTCCTCGGCACCGTTGAGCAGCAGCAGCAGGTCGTGTCGCAGCGGGCGCGGCGCCGCCACCAGCGCGCGCGTCACCTCCAGCAGCACCGCGCACCCCGCGCCGTCGTCGCTGGCGCCTGCGACACCCCAACACCCCACATCGTCACACACACCCATTTACATATACCCATTTACATATTATAAATAAAAAAATAAATTAAAAAAAAACCCGCCAAACAACTTTAAAAAGTAATGAAATAATATTTACTAAATTTGCATTTGCATGTGATCCAAATATTACTTACAATGTTTTCTTTGATATATTTACATTGTTTTATAAATTGTGCTTCCCATACGAGGGCTGCTATTTATGTATCCGGAATTAAAAAAAGAAACAAACATATATCATTTAATATGGTTTTATTGCTTTTCAAAATATTCGCCGCGATGATCGACACACTTTTGCATACGCTGGAACCAATTTTCATAGCACTTTTTCCATTCTGATTGAGGTATCTCCAAAACGTGCATTTTGAACGCATCAACAGCCTCTTCGCGGCTCGAAAAACGTTGACCAAGTAATTTGTTCTTCGCGTATGGAAACAAAAAGAAATCGTTAGGTGCCAAATCAGGGCTGTACGACGGATGACCAGTCAATTCGATCTTTTGACCCTCCAAAAACTGAGTTGTTTCAGCTGAGGTGTGACAGCTAGCATTGTCGTGATGTAATATGATTCTGCGTTGTCGGTTGTCCTTTCTTATTTCTTCAAAGACTTCTGGTAAACAAATGGTCGTATACCATTCAGAATTAACCGTTTTACGATTCTCTAATGGCACTGTAGCCACATGTCCATTAATTCCAAAAAAACAGGCGATCATTTGCTTCAAAGTACTTTTTGCACGAGTAACTTTTGTTGGTTTCGGCTCATCTTGGAACACCCACACCGTTGACTGTTGTTTAGTTTCGGGGTCATATGCATAGATCCAAGATTCATCACCTGTGTAGATATTATAAACGGCTTTTGACGTACCACGGTTGTATTTTTTTATCATTTTTTTGCACCAATCGACACGAGCCCGTTTTTGATCGATTGTCAAGTTGTGCGGAATCCAACGCGAACATATTTTTTTTACAGCCAAATGTTCGTGTAATATCTTATGTATGCTCGTCATACTTATGCCTAAGGACGCCTCTATCTCGCGATATGTAACATGACGATCACGCATTATTAGTTCCCGCACAGCATCTATATTTTGTGGGACAACAGCTGTTTTTGGGCGACCTTCTTTATTTTCATCCGTGAGCATAGACCGCCCACGATTAAACTCACTGTACCAGTGATAAACAGTGGTTTTTGATGGTGCTTCATCTCCAAAAGTTGCGGTGAGTTGAATAAAGCACTGTTGTTGATTTAGCCCACGCCGAAAATCGTAGTAAATCATTGCACGAAAATGTTCACGCGTTAAATCCATGGCAAATGAAGACACGCAATTTTCAAAATGACGCCACAATGGAAAAATAATTGACAGTCACATGAAACAAAATGTATTCTTCAACCAAAGAGTTCTATTTTCAAATGTTGTAATTACTTTTTAAATATTGTTCTTGTAAGTGGCCAGTTCCGGATACATAAATAGCAGCCCTCGTATGTGTCAGAATATAAAATAAAAATGGATATTCTGGCATCACATCACACAAAAAAGGACTTTAAATCTTTTTGGAGGTAAACTAATAAGCTCAATCCAAGGCCGTGTATTCCTCTCAATGTTGAAGGCATACAAGAGTCAGCTGGTATTGCGAATATGTTTAGGGAGAACTTTTTGATAGAGCCCTTATCCAGGCCAAATTGTGTATCTCAGCCGCTTGAGTCTAATAACCACTTGCCTACCCGGACATCTGCTCACCCGATACGGTTTACTGCGAAAGAAGTGTCTAACACGATACGCACTATGACGAAAGGTAAATCCCCAGGTCATGATGGAATTAGCATCGAGCATCTGAGATACGCTGGCTCACACTTACCAAGGGTTCTGTCTTTGTTTTACACCCTTTGCATTAGGCACACTTATTTACCTGGCGATTGTATGAAGACGGTTGTTGTACCAATAATCAAAAATAAAACTGGAGATTCAACCAGTAAAGCTAATTATAGGCCCATTTGACGACCTCTGTGGCTCAGTGGGTGGGCTGTTGGCAGCTCAAGCCTGGGGTCGCGGATTCGAATCCCGCCGACGGAACAAAAACTTTTCAAAGTTCCTGGGTCATGGATGTGTATTAAATATGTGTATCATATAATAAAAATCTTAAATATATGTATAGTATAAAAGTATTAAATATATTTCCGTTGTCTGGTACCCGTAACACAAGTCCTTCAGGTACTTACCACGGGGCCAGACTGACGTGGTGTGAAGCGTCCATAGATATTATTATTATTATTATATCGCTAGCCACAACAATAGCAAAGGTCCTAGACAGTCTGCTTGATCAATATCTAGACAAGCATCTTAAGTTGCACGATGCCCAGTTTGGTTTCAGAGCAGGACTTTCTACAGAAACTGCAATTCTGTCTCTCAAGTAGACTGTCAAATACTATACCGATAGAAGCACTCCAGTTTATGCATGTTTTCTGGACCTTTCAAAGGCTTTCGATATGGTGTCCTACGAGATGCTACGCAACAAGTTGCTGGATGAGACGGATCTTCCAATTGAGGTAATTAATATTTTTGATTATTGGTACAAGAACCAGGAGAATGTTGTTAAGTGGTCTGGGGCTCTCTCTAACGTGTACAAATTAAGGTGTGGAGTTAGACAGGGTGGATTAACTTCTCCTCGTCTATTCAACCTTTACATAAATAAGCTCATCGAGGAGCTGAGCAACACTAATGTCGGTTGTTCCATGGGCGGAGTGATGCTAAACAACATTAGTTACGCTGATGACATGGTGCTGCTCAGTCCCTCGGTCAGTGGCCTCAGAAAACTGCTAGGTCAAGCGTATGCAGAGGCCCAGGGACTCAGGTATAACTCTAAGAAAAGTGAACTACTTGTTTTCCAACCCCGTGAACATAAAGTTAGCACAATAAGACCAGTGTTTCTAAATGAAGTTCCACTTGCTAGAGTTCACAAATTTAAATACCTGGGTCACTGGGTAACTGACACGCTTGCCGACGATGTAGACATTGAGAGGGAGCGAAGAGCGTTGGCCGTGCGTGGGAACATGTTAGCTCGTAGATTTGCAAGATGCTCTGATGAGGTAAAAGTGACTTTATTTAAAGCTTACTGCCAGTCCTTTTACACATGCAATCTATGGGCGAGCTACACCCAGCGCACGATAAATGCTCTTCGTGTTCAGTACAATAATATCTTTAGAATGCTGTTAGGACTACCAAGGTACTGTAGTGCCTCAGGCATGTTTGCAGAAATGCGCACTGATGGCTTTACGCCATTATAAGAAAAAGAGTGGCGTCATTAATGCAGCGTGTCCGAAGTAGTAATAACAGCATTCTAAGGGTATTAAGTGATAATCTTGATGGTTTGGTAAGGCATTGGATAGAGGTTCACGTTAAATAGGTATAATGATCATTAAAAGTTCCAATGCCTCACCATTCCTAATACACAATTTGTTACTATTGTTATTTGATAATATTGTGATGTACTAACATAGTTTTAAGTCTCAATTATATTTACTAACATTATGGATTTTTTAAGTGATCTGAAATAAAAAGTTATTATTATTATTATATAAAACTATAACTATGCATATCCACAAAAAACCTAAATGGATATCACGGGGTATAAAAATTTGAAGTGCAAAAAAACGTAAACTATTGTGGAATTATCGAAGATGTCCTACTATAGTGAATAAGCAAAAATTAACTCAGTATACTAAAAGGTTTAAAAAAATTGTAAAATTAACGCAGCGGGCTCAAAATAACCATAATATAGCAAAATCATACAATAAAGTAAAAACTATATGGCAAATCATAAATTCCGCAAAACAAAATAAACCAACAGATACTATTTCAAATATAAAACAAAATAATAATATTATAACGAATCCTAATGACATTTCTAATGCTTGTAATAAGTACTATATAAATAAAGTGACACAAATAAATTCAAATAATCAAACTTTTTACAAACAATATATGACATCAAAACTTAATTCCATTTTTATGAAACCATGTACACCTGATGACATTAAACAAATAATAAAAGGTCTAAAAAACACCAACAGTGTTGGATATGACAACATCTCGACTAAAGTCATTAAATATGTAGTTGATTACATTAAGTCACCAATTAGCCACATTTTAAATTTATCTATTGAAAGTGGGATATATCCAGAAAAATTAAAAATAAGTACAATCAAACCAATATTTAAGAAAAATAATAAAGAAAATATTGAAAATTATAGGCCTATAGCTCTAGTACCTGTTTTTTCCAAGGTGTTCGAAAAACATTTATATAATACTATTTACAATTATTTAGAGCAACAAAATATTCTAGCTAAGGAACAAAAAGGATTCCGAAGAGATCCATACTAATATTATAAATGCGAAAGTGTGTCTGTCTGTCTGTCTGTCCGTCTGTCTGTCTGTCTGTCTGTCTGTCTGTTACCTCTTCACGCTCGAACCGCTGAACCGATTTTGCTGAAATTTGGCATGGAGATTCTTTGAGTCCCGAGAAAGGACATAGGATAGTTTTTATCCCGGAAAAATGTACGGTTCCCGCGCGATAAACGAATTTTGGCGCAACGAAGTTGCGGGCATCTGTGGAAATAAGCGTGGTGGCCACAAAGGAAGATCTTCCGACCGAGCGAGGTGGTATGCCCGGTCAGGCCGAAGCCCGCGTGATACATTTCAGCTGTCGTATATATACCGCCGCGCTCAGAAAACTTCGATAGCGCGATGCAGGAATGTTAGGCGAATTGTGGGTACCGCCACATCACTCCCCCCCGAAGACCGGAGGTCGAATCTTGAAGCCTTGTCGCTTGAGTCGCCAGTGCCAGTGAGAGTCCCAGTGAGTCGGAACTGTTGCAGTGAGTCCCAGTGAGTCGGAACTGTAAGCTGCTGCACGGGATCCAGTGAGTCGGATAAGCTGCCGTGCGGGGCCGATGCTACGTGCTGACCAGGAGAGATGTGCTCTGCTTGCTGACCGGTCGGTGTAGTGAGAAAGCCCGATGATGCCGATGCGGAGTCGCCCAGGCCGCGGTACATTGCGGCTAGTGGACGAGGTACCCGATGAGGCGATGCTGGCTGGCGCGGTGCGGAGGAGCGGGGAGTGATAATGATGAAGGAGGCGTGTTCTGTCGAGGGTCACCAATGTGGGAAATATGTGGAGGACAAAGGAAGATCTTCCGACCGAGCGAGGTGGTATGCCCGGTCAGGCCGAAGCCCGCGTGATACATTTCAGCTGTCGTATATATACCGCCGCGCTCAGAAAACTTCGATAGCGCGATGCAGGAATGTTAGGCGAATTGTGGGTACCGCCACACATCATCTAGTAAAACCATAAACCTTGCTATATATGAATTTCTAGATGTAGTTATGTCGAATGTTGATAAAAGGACACCAGTTTGCGCCTTATTTATGGATATGACGCAGGCGTTTGATTTTGTAGATCACAATATTCTGCTATTTAAGCTTGAAGCGTATGGCATAAGAGGTAACACATTAAAACTCATAGAAAGCTATTTAAAAAATCGCACTCAGTATACAAAAATAGTAAAAATTAACGCTAAAACAAAAATAGAACAAATATACCTCTCAAAAGCCCTAAAATTGCTGTACGGTGTGCCACAAGGAAGTATTTTAGGTCCACTTCTATTTATTATTTATATCAATGATCTCCCTAAAGCGACTTCCAACCCAATAACACTTTTTGTTGATGACAGTACTGCTACAATCAAATGCAAAGATAACAAAACATATGAACTAGACATAAAAAACACGCTAAGGGACATAATTAAATGGTTAGACTGAAATAATATAAAAGCTAATCTAGAAAAAACAAAGCTTATGCATTTTAAACAACGTGTTAATGTTCCTAAATTTGATATTAATTATAAATCTGAGTCAATCTCTGAAGTGCAAACTACCAAATTTCTCGGACTCACAATAGAGAGTAAACTATCGTGGAAAGCTCATATCGAACAACTCTGTAAAAAAATTAATAAATCAGTTTATGCCCTTCATGAATTAACTCAAATTTCAAGTGTCAGTACAATAGTAACTGCATATAATGGATTAGTGCAGGGGTTCCCAATCTTTTTCAGCCTGCGGCGCACTTACAAGTCAATATTTTGTCACGGCGCCCTAGCTATTACAAAAAGATACAGTACTCCCAAAGTAATAATGCGCATAGAAATCTTCGTCACTGTTCGGCAACGGTCGTATGTCCCGAGCGTCGGAAGACGATATATATATATAGAGTGGTTAAGTGCATTCATGCATAATTTAGTAGAATTATGTGCTTTGTTCTAAAAGAGATAAATATTGATTTATCAGTAACGAAATTTGATTCGATAATTCCATGTAAGTAAATAGTGAGGAAAACCACACGATTGCGATTAAGCTACAATATTTGTTGGATTGATTCACTTCGAAGATGTTATAGTACTTTTGAAGTGTCTTACCGAAGCTGGTGTAGTGATGGAAGAAAAGAAGGTTTAAATAACACAAGTTTTCAAACACAGGTTTACATTAAAATCTTAGAAATCTAATCATTAAAGTCTCAATTCAAAAGTATTTACAGCACTGATGTGTTTGAGTTTGGTGGTTTCACAGACAGCTTATTATGATATGGGGCGTTGTCAATTACCAGCACACTATTAGGAGGCAAGTTGGGAATCAATTGATTGCGTAGCCAAGTTTGATAACGCTCTGCGTTTATTTCTTTATGATAGTCACCTTCTGTGTCGACACATTTATGTAACATTAGAGCCCCTGGGACGAAGCCTTTTTCATTGCCTGCGTGTACAATAATTATTCGCTCTCCTTTGGAAATGGGTTGTTTGATACCTTTTTTGCTGCTATCTTGCCAAGTTTTACGCTTAGTATGTGATGTATGCACGTATGACTCGTCCATAAACACTATGTTTCTACCAGAATTCCTCATCTGTTGTATTTCTCTGAGATATTTGATCCTTTTTAAACGTATATCATGCTTTTCCATAAGTAACCGTCTGTTATTTTCAGTTTTCAGAAACCTAAACCCCATATCTTTCAAGATCAGCCTTAAAGACTCTGCACAGCCTTTGAAATTAATTGCTTCGATCAACTTTTTTCTCAAATTATTTATAGTTGGAAGTTCTTTGAGCGTCAACTGAAAATTGTATATCATATTACGAATCACACAGTAGTCGAAATCATCAAGCCCTAGCCGAGATCTACTTTTAGGTTTTCCTTTTTTCGGTGTGGAAAATTTCATTGATTGATTCTGGTTTTTTTCTTTTAAGATATTACTTAAAGTTCGTCGTGAAATTCCTGTAGCTTTTGTAACACGGTCCTGAACTTTTTTAAAATAATCATCATGGTCTCTTTTGAAAACATTAGCTTCATTTAAGAAATAAAGGTATACATTAAATACCATTTGTCGGGCTTGTGACTTAAGCGGCTTTCCACGTTTAAATTTATCCATTCTGGAAGAATTCGCCTGAAAGAAAATATTATATGTTAAGAAAATATAATTTTTATTTATCTGTTCTATTATTGCATTATGTACTAATATACTTTATAATATTATTTATTCCTATATCTATTTGTTTATTTATGCATGTGTTTATTTTTTTGTTTATTATTATTAATTTGAATAAAATAATTAAAGTTGAAATTAAGTTTACCTTTAAAAACAAAACCAAGAAGGGTGTGTTGTAGCAGCTCTATATAATTCCACACAGAAAGAACACGTGCAGTCACCACCAATATATAAAGACGACTGACGGACCTATAACTGACCGGCGACCGCCGCCGACCGCTCGAATTGTTTTCGATTGTATACACATGATATTGACTCCTATTCCTTTCGAACAAAGTGGAAAATGCAAACGTTAGGCGTGCGTAATGCGTCGTTTAGGGCTCTTACGATTCAATGATTCGGGTGTTTCCGGGAATACGACCACTAGCGGAGATCTGCATGCGCATTATTAATTTGGGAATACTGTACATAAATATTAAAATTTAAATAAACATATTTACTGATTATTAAGTTAGTTAAGGATAAGCAAGTAGATAAGTAAATAATAATAAACAAATATTTAATCATCTGCTTGCTTTGTATAATTCATATTATAATTTTATTTTATAATATTTGTGGTTACGGATAATGATGGAGGATCGACTTGCGGCGCCCCTCTTGCCTTTCCACGGCGCACCAGGGCGCCGCGGCGCACAGTTTGGGAACCCCTGGATTAGTGGTTTCGATACTAAGGTATGGCATAGTATTTTGGGGAAACTCAACAGATGTTGAAATAGTTTTTAAGGCACAAAAGCGATGTGTAAGAGCTATGTTTGGGCTATCACAAACCGATACTTGCAAGCCATTTTTTGTGAAATATAAAATTCTCACTCTTACAATATGTCTGTATATTTATGAAGTTGCAACATTTGCTAAACAAAATCCAAATCTTTTTGAGCTAGCATCGATAGCGAGCAACAGGCGTCAACGTGACACATACCGCCTATGTAATCGTATGACAAATACCACGCTAATGCATAAAAGTGTTTTTCATATGGCTCCTGCGATTTATAATAAATTACTAAAAGACCTAAAAGCAATGAATCTTAAAAAAATTAAGAAACAATTGAAAAGGTTTCTGATAGAAAAATGTTATTATAATTTATTAGACTATGTGAATGAAAAAATCAATAATATAAATTATTTATTACATTATGAAATCAATTATATTTTATATTACTGTTGGTTGTAACTAAATTTGAAAATTTTAAAACTATTTTAATGTATGACATCTATACTTATAAAATTACATGTCCTGACTGACTGACTGACTGACTCACTGATTCATCATCGCTGAGCAAAAACTGTTAAAGTCACAGCTACGAAATTTGGTGAGTAGGGTTGTTTTATTAAGTAGACACCCACTAAGGAAGGAATTTAGAAAATTTTACCCCGAAGGGGGTGAAATAGGGGTTGAAAGTTTGAATGAAAGTCCGTCATTTCTTGAGTTAGAAACATGAAACTTTATTTTTGGGTTACTGATAAAAAATGAATGAATACGTATTTAAGCGTTTTTGGAAATTCTACCCCCAAGGGGGTAAAATTGGGGTTGAAAGTTTGAATGAAAGTCCGTTATTTCTTAAGTTAGAAACTTGAAATTTTATGTTTGGGCTACTGGGCAGTTCCATGTAAGTCTACCATAAACTAAGAAAATAAATACCTGATTTTGGTATTAAAAATACTTAATTATAGTCACAACATTATGCTACTATTAAGATTTTATAGAAGCAACAATTTCTAAGCATTACTTTTCTAGCAAAGCTGCCATTTATGAGATGATGTCGTGAGCTCGGCTGAGTGTGGTTTTACATGATGAAGTTCTGACTTAGTTTTCACGTTATGTATTTTAAATTCATGTCATATTTTGTTACACACTGATTGTTCACACAATTAAATACCGATATAGCTATTGAGATTCGGGAAAATTCAATTTTAAAAAGATATAATAGGCTTGTAAGATCACAGTGTCGAGTTGTAGTGTCGGTCACATAAAAAACATTACTTTTGTCTTTAACTACAGTAAAATTACTTTTACATCAATAAAATTAGAAACTTTCCTACGTGACGGCGTTACTCAAATGATACTGGCATTAAAAATTTGTCATCTTTTTTATAACACCTAAACTCTAAAAAATATTTTTGTAGTGTCAGTCACATTATAGAGTTGATCACGCCCAAAAGTAGCGTTTTGATTGTTAGTTTTGCTGATAGATGGCGGAAATAGCTATAGAAAGCAGAGAGAGAGAAGCAGAAAGCTAAATTATTATTTTAAGAACCTGCCAGACCACCTTAAAGTCAAATATAATCCAAAATTTAGCGATGTCTGGAAATGGGAAGCAATTGTCATAAAAATTTGGCAGTACAATATGAGATTCTTACAGATATCGCAAGAAAATAAGATAAAATTATTGATCTTAAAACTTTATTGAACGTAAGGTAGACCTGCAGAACTGGAAACTTTCTAAAGTAACAGCGACTTTCTAAAGTAACCGAAATTCCATAGTGTCTGGTCGTTCTTACCTCTATAGGGCACATATAAAGGAAAATTTTTGGCTTAAAAAAATTACGAAAGTCTGCCTATCGCTGGCTCTTTGGTTATTATGTTAATAGTTTTTGAGAAGATTTCGTGTTGAATTATTTTTTGACAAATTATTAGCCATTTCGTTTTTGTGATGTTCAAGTTCAAAAAAGCATTTTAATGAATTAACTAATTACTGATTTGCTTTTATATAATTTAAGAGTTCATATTGTACGTGCTGAGATACATAAATTTTAAGGTGTCATGTAACTACCGACTTTTACCTGCACAAAGTGAGTGTAGTGTCGGTCACGTTTTGGGCTGTAGTGTCGGTCACAATTTCTTTTGATAATAAATATTTTTTACATAACTTACAGGTTATAGGTAACCATTTTATAATAGATTGTTTCATGCACTTTCGATAAAAATACAAAGTAGAGTTATTTAGCACACAGAGAGGAAGATTATTGGTGTTTACAAACACTCTCGGAAACGACTTCCTTTTGCATGTAGTGTCGGTCACGTTTATCTTTGACTAAATAAATGCTATTTGAAAACAACAGTGTATACCATTTTTTTCTGCATAAGTTAACTTGTTTAATCTGCTACAAAGCCATCTTAAAATTGATATTAACAACATGATAGTAACCATAATATATGACAAAATAAAACGCAAGTCGTATCAAATGTAGAGTCAGTCACATATGGAATTGCCCTACTGATTAAAAATGATTGGACACGTATTTAAGCGTTTTTAGAAATTCTACCCCCAAGAGGCTGAAATTGGGGTTGAAAGTTTGAATGAAAGTCCGTCATTTCTTGAGTTAGAAACATGAAACTTTATTTTTGTGCTACTGATTAAAAATGAATGGATACGTCTTTAAACGTTTCTGGTAATTCTACCCCCCAAGGGGGTGAAATTGGGGTAGAAAGTTTCAATGAAAGTCCGCCATTTCTTGAGTTAGAAACATGAAAGTTTATTGACGTTTGCGTTTGACGTTTGCTTAAATAGGGTCCAGTTTTTACTCTTTGTATAAGGAACCACAAAAAGGGGAAAACTATCCATCTTTGTTATTATACTATGTTAACGCGGACGAAGTCGCGGGCAGCAGCTAGTGGAATATAATATTGAATTGAATGAAATGAATGTAAATAAAATTTAATGAATGACTTATATATTTTATGACTTACATTTTATGCTATGTATATTGATCATAATGAATACCAATTGACAATTTTAATGAAATGTTTGAATGAAATGTATTATTATTTTCTTTATGATTCTTATTTATATACTATATTCTGTTTTTTTTGTTTTAATATTAAATTTTAATTGACTAAGTAAATTGTAATAATTATAATACAATTTTATTCAAACAGAACACTTTCTATCAATTTTGTCTTAATGAAATGTGTTTTTTATATATTTTATTCAAATTATTCTGTGTGTGATCACTGATCACTGATCAGTGATCACTGATTACTATAAATTTTGCATGCCTATAGTTATTAGGTAGAAAGACTGAAACCCAACCCTGTATAATTATAACATCTTTTGTACGGTACTTTCTGCAAATAAATGATTCTTATTCTTATTCTTAAGTTTAGATAATTCCTAAGTGTAAAGTGATAAATTTTAGTCCATAATAATTATTGTTGTCACAGTGTGTCGGGGGACCGCCAACAGCGACTTTTGCATTTTGTATCGCCAAGTCACTGATTGTCTCGATTTGGTTCGCTATGAACTGACCCTTAAACTATAATATTGTTACGGATACGGACAGTTGTTTACCTCTGCGCGTACTTTCTAGAAAAGTCCAACCCTTGTTTATGTGAATTGCGTGTTTACGTAAACAATCCAGAATGGAACGTTCCAGAAAGCGTCGCGGGCCATATAAAAGGTAAACAAGCCGGCAGTCAATTCTGTTTTATCTGAGCGATCTTCGAGGCGACTTCGAAGTGAAAACAAGTGATCAATAGTGAGTGATTGTGATAGTGAACCTACGACTCGGCTAGGACCTAGGACAGTGATAGTGCTCAGTGATTTGGATCTAGTGCTTAGTGTTTGGACTTAGTGATTTGTGTGAGCTAGTGTTTGTGAAAAAAGTCTTCAAGAGAGTCACCAGGTCTTTCTCTCCGGATCCAACGAACCCTAGCACGTAACAATATTATGTGAAATCAAATATCTACATTAGCGGTCCCCCGACACACCTTGACAACAATTACGGACTAAAATATCATTTTACACTTAGGAATTATTTAAAATTAAAGTCAGTAAATATTATTTCATTACTTTTTAAAGTTGTTTGGCGGGGTTTTTTTTAAATTTCTTAATTTAATTTTATTTCATGCTAATTAAACTTGTGTTGGTTATAGTCTAGAATAATTCCTATCAACAGGATTATATCCCAATGAATACCATTTATGAATGTCCTCTTGGATGAGGCCGTCAATATGAGTCCAAATATGAAAGCTCCACTTTGGGTTCATATGGAGCTCGGTTCCTATAGAATCCAGGTGATGCTGCAGCAAGCAGCATGCAAATATTTACTGTTTATCTACGTCTCACTAGTTGTCGCAATTAAAATGAGCCCAAACACGAAACCATTGCTATAAGTTGGTGAGGAGTTGGGTATCCTATTGAAAAAAAAATACATAATTATCTATACCTATATAAAAAAAATACATAGTTATCTATACTAATATTATAAAGCGGAAGAGTTTGTTAGTTTGTTTGTTTGAACGCGCTAATCTCAGGAACTACTGATCCGATTTGAAAAATTCTTTCAGTGTTAGATAGTCCATTTATCGAGGAAGGCTATAGGCTATATTTTATCACGCTAAGACTAATAGAAGCGAAGAAATAGAGGAAAATGTGGAAAAATCGGGGGGAAATTTATGTGAAAGGGCTTATTTGAACGCGCTAATCTCAGGAACTACTGGCCCGATTTGGAAAATTCTTTCAGTGTTAGATAGCCTATTTATCGAGGAAGCCTATAAGCTATATTTTTTTACGCTAAGACTAATAGGAGCGAAGAAATAGAGGAAAATGTGGAAAAAAACGGAGGAAATCATTTGAAAGGGCTTATTTGAATGCGCTAAACTCAGGAACTACTGGTCCGATTTGAAATATTCTTTCAGTGTTAGATAGCCCAGTTATCGAAGAAGGCTATAGGCTATATTTTATCACGCTACGACTAATAGGAGCAAAGAAATAGAGGAAAATGTGGAAAAAACGGGGGAAATCATTTGAAAGGGCTTATCTCTCGAACTACTGGAGCAATTTTTCTGTTATTTGGCACAGATAAGAAGTAGACCACGTAAAGGATCATAGGCTATTTTTTGTGGACTAATTTGTCTGTGAAATGTCTAATTTACGCGGGCGAAGCCGCGCGGAACGTCTAGTATATTATAAGTGTACGACATGATGTTTTTATTTATTACTAGATTTTTCTATGTATTTCTACGAATAATAGTGTCGCTAGCTTCGTGTCGCTAGCTGCGCAGTGTATTTCATAGAAATACATAGAAACCAGTAGTGTCGCGACGACACGTCGTCTCCGGTTGCTTCATGTCGTCCGCTGCCAACCGGCACCTTTATTGTCAACGGCTTTATTTCGTGAGTGTTGTGTTTCGTTGCTATTGTCATATTTTAGTGTGCAAAAAGGAACCGAATTCAAAAAGTATGGGAGTTACGTTTCCGTAGTTTTTATTATTCGTAGATTATTATCAACACATTTTATTAGCACGACATCTTTGATGTATCAAAGACTAAATAGATGATGATCTGCAGGTAGATTATCATCTACCTAGTCATACTACATTTCATATCGACTATGCCCACTCAAACTACGCCAAACACAGCTCTTTATATAGACGAGTGACTAAGTATTGCAATAAAGACTTTTAAGTTACAAAATTTAGTATAATCATGTATAATCTAGACAAGCTACGAACACGCTGATTAATATGTATTATGTGGTACACCTCCAAATAATTTCATTTTTCTAGATGTACCATGAACACAAAAAGTTTGGGGAATACCCTAACACTGGTTTGGAAGTTGGAATATGTCTCGTAGAGTGTTATCATTGAGATAGTCGGCCTGCGAGTGCGACGGTCTCGGGAGCACACACTATTGATTGTTGATAATAATTAATAATTGACACAATTACTGGATTCGTGCGCATTACATTATTACATTATTACTTATTAGTTATTAGTTATGAACGACTAAACGATGAAGCAGCGCGCTCCACTTTACCACCAACTCTCGACCGAGAGCTTACTTATTGTACTTTAAGGATGTCTTGTAATTAAATAAGGTTTTTTTGTATTAAATCAATACTATTATTATAAATTGAAAAGAGTGTCGGTCTGTTATCTCATATAATATCTGTTTACGCCCAAACCGTTAGCGGTGGTAAAATCTGTTCAGACCGATTTTTCTTAAATTTGGTATAGAGA
Organism: Polyommatus iphigenia; assembly: GCA_963422495.1. NCBI lineage: Eukaryota > Metazoa > Arthropoda > Insecta > Lepidoptera > Lycaenidae > Polyommatus > Polyommatus iphigenia. The sequence continues at coordinate 160,424 of OY730180.1, forward strand.
TACTTAAAGTCCCGGAAAAGGACGTAGGTTACTTAACGCCGATAAACCTCGGTTTGGCGAGGTTCAATTATAGTAGAATTAAGTTTTATTTAATGAAAGGTCTAGTTCCTATATTATATTAATAGTAATATAAGAACTAGATGACGCCTACAGTACAGCAGTTCTCGTATAAATTATCATGCCCGATAAAACTAGGAAATAAAATGAAGTATCTAACTCCCAAACGAGTCTTTATTTTATTAGAACCCTCCTTATCGAACGTTGCGTCCTGTCGGTCGACACTCGACGATAAAATATAAGCCGAATACAATAGCGACGGCAACACAACTCAACGACAGAAAACGAGTTTTCATTGGAAAAACTAATTCACTTCACTAAGTACTTCATTCTCCATTGAAGTAATTAGTTGTCAGCGCACCGGCTTGGTAAGTTTAGTAATCTGTGCCGACTGCCGGCGCCCAGGGCTCTGAGAATATTTAAACCGTTCGCGTTTGTATACAAAACTCGCAAGGTAAAAATATTACAGCGGTATTACTCGTTATATAAACGGATAGTGATTACCGCGGACGAGAAGAACAGCTGCACTCGTTATTATAGATTACTAGATGATGCCCGCAACTTCGTTGCGCCAAAATTCGTTTATCGCGTGGGAACTGTACATTTTTCCGGGATAAAAACTATCCTATGTCCTTTCTCGGGACTCAAAGAATCTCCATGCCAAATTTCAGCAAAATCGGTTCAGCGGTTCGAGCCTGAAGAGGTAACAGACAGACAGACAGACAGACAGACAGACAGACACACTTTCACATTTATAATATTAGTATGGATAAGTTGTACATAAGTTAAGAGTTAACACGCGTCTCGCCTCAGGAACGATAGGGCTGCTCCGAAAGAAAGCCATAGGAAATGAGGCACTACCAGCAACAGTAAAAATTCGTTGAGAATCTGAAAGAGAGAGAAAGAAAAATCCTCTGCAGCGGTTACAGTAATTATTATTATGCAGCAGGACATAAGCACTAAAGTAGATTATAGAATGAACTGCTATATAGCTCGGGCTCGCTTGCGGAGTAGGTCTTTTACTTTGCATAACCTTCTTGATACGAGTAAACCTAGGTATATAGCTTGGCCCTATCACCTGTCACAGTCACCTAGTACCTTGTCCTAACTCCGCTGCTCGTAAATCGAACCGCGATGGCCCCAATAGAGCACATCTGGGACATTAAAATCTTATTGGGGCCTGTCCTAGTTCCTAGAAACGGTCGGTGCATCCGATTACTACCGCAAGTCCCAAATAACGCGAGTGTCGGCCGTAACAGAGGTGACATTTATCGCAGGTCGATAACCCCAACGCAATCACTCCCAAAATCCGAGGTCTGAGCAAATAAATATCTTCAAAATTATAAACGAGTGATTATATTATTTTATTTATTTTTATTACTCATATTATTTTTTAAATTACTTACACAAAAATTATAAATTAAAGTAGAGGGTAAATTCAATGGCGATGACGTAATAGAGCGAGCGAGAACAACGTGGGGGAGAGCCTGCGCCCTGCGGTACCCTTGGAGTGCGGACAGTGGACACTCCAGTCCACTACAGCCTACAGGCTACATGCTACAGCTACGACGACAATAATAATTATTATAAAACTGTGTCTGCAAAACGAAATGACCTCATACAAACTGAGCATTAGTGTAAGTTCTCACATACGGTTTTGCTCGATCGAGCAATCACGTAGAGTAAAAACCAATGCTCGGGCTTTCGTCCACACATTTAGCATTGCTCGATAGTTTTACTCCAGTTCGAAGGAAATTAGCTACGAATAATAAAAACTAGTGTCAAAAAATTTGTCAAGCCGGCTCGATTCGAGCCTTCAAACTGGCTCGATGCGAGCCTTCGAGCTGTGAGTTTTGCGGTCCACACAGTGGTTTTTACTCGATTTCGAGTAAAACTATCGAGCAAAACTGTATGTGAGTACTTAGCATTATACGATACTCGTTAAGTTATAATACTACAATTTAAACCGAATTGTAATACATGAATAAGACATAACTATTTATTTATAACACGGTCACATTAACTTGACGCATCGCTGGAATGCAATAACATGCCCGCTCCATAATGACGTCATCAAACCATGCGTCGAGTTAATGTGACCGTGTTATACAGTAATTACAAAACCTTCATTTAGTTTCGAAAAAAATGCTTCTTAGATATTTATTGAAAGGACAAGACACTCTTTATCTTTCGATTAGATAGGAGTAATATTAAGTACAAGAGTAGGTACATGCATTTATAAGAGACGTAAATATATGCTAATTTAAAAACGAGTTTTTTAGAGTAATTAATCGTTTCAAGGTAATGCCCTACTTGGAGCAGTGACGTTAAGCATTATAGTGTCGATAACATCTAAGAACCAACCAAAATAAGTATTAAATTATTGTCAGATTTCTGTAAAAAAATCCTCGTTCGACATGCGTCATCACGAGAATTACAAGTCAAAGGTCAAGGATTTGTAGCACCCGGCAGACATCAACTTCTCGGTTTCCACATCTGTAGGTTTAACTTTAAACTGTTCAATTGTAGAGATAAACTACGATAACAAGGCGCGCCCCTCCAAATTACTGTTTCAATGTGTGTAGTTACATCCTTATGAAAGAGTTTGTATGTAGTAAGTATTCAACCAATCAACCAGTACTCGTAATATTTCACTTAATGTCAATTATTACCAAGATTTGTTGGTCAACTAATCATAACTAGCCGACCGCGCAAGACAACGCACTTCAAACGTTTTGAATTTTGGAGGGGCGCGCCATGTTATCGTAGTTTATCTCTAATGTATTAAAATTATCCTTGATGCGAAATCTGATAGCAAAAAAAGGATATGGGCGAACAGCCCATTGACGACCTCAAATTGTCTGAATAAAAAAATAAAAAAAAACCTGTTCAATTCACTGGTCGTTAATTACGTGGTCACTTATCCTCTAGGCTAGGATAACTAGTTATCTCTTAGAGCTGGGTTTACACGTATTAAGTAGATAAGTAGTTAACTAAATTTTAACTTAAATTTAGTAGCAAGTAGCAAGTTAAAATTTAGTTAAGTACTAAACAAGGAAATTAGAATTTTGACTATTTTTTGTTAAGTTGGCAGGCGGGGCTTGTCACTTGACACATTTCGGGCAAGCACTTCAAATTAAGTTAAAATTTAGTTACTACTTATCTACTTAATACGTGTAAACCAGCCATTAGTATCGACCTTGACGAGTAATATAACTTTTGAAACATTGCACTGTCACATACAGTCTACAGGACTCAGGAGATGTATAAGGCAAGAAGGGGGTAATGAATGACCCCAAGGAAGGTCTTTTGTCTTATGGAATACATTTTTATGTTTTTTTTTTTATTATTTAGATCATTAGTTCATTGTGGTATAATATTATAATCTTATCTTACTATAGGTTCAAAAACATTTAAACATTTTATCGGATGCTGGAGCGCAGACTTAGTTTGGTCTACAGAAGTGGCACTCAACCTTTTTTATGGGCCACAAACACGTTTTGGTCTTGGTGTCGCGGGCCGCAACCGACATCAGACATGTTTAGGGTCAAAATAACGTTCTTCAAAATAAGCGACTTTGCACTGTTTTGCCGGTAGGTGCCGTTTCAAAACGGTTTGACTAATAGCGCGGGCCACTGATAAATGTTTGGTACCCTACGACACAACTCAGGTTCATGTATATAACATCCTATTAATATGAGGACATAATGAGACTCACCGGGACTATCGGGAACTGTGTCGTAGTGGCAGTTGAGGAGCAGCGCGGGCCTCCCCCCCGCCGCGCCCCCCGCGCCCCGCGCCCGCGCCACCACACCCTGCACGCCGCGGTACATGTTCGTCATACCTGCACAGTGCACACAGCACAACACACTGGGAGTCAGTAGGAGATGGTTATACGTTCATCAGAACAAAAAGTGCAGCTAAAAGGAAACAAATTTCAGTAAATGTTTTTCTTTCTAAACGGGTAATATTTTATGGACAGGTAATAATTTACAACCACAAACGTTTATCGTGGATTGACAGCAGAAGCCAAACATACCCTTTGCTAAAATATCAGGCAGGCTCGCAGCGTACGAATTTAGAATAAGCAGGTTTGAAGCATTTCCATTCTATTTACTCGAGCTGGCTTATGAGATACTAGATAACGCCCGCAACTCCGTTGCGCAAAACTGCATTTATCGCGTGGGAACCGTACATTTTTTCGGGATAAGAAGTACCCTATGCCCTTTCCTGGGAACCAAAGTATCTCAATACCAAATTTCAGCAAAATCGGTTCAGCAGTTTGGTCGTGAGGAGGTAACAGACAGACAGACAGACTACACTTTCGCATTCATAACATTAGGTAACGTGGATGTGATGATATATCAGGGTTACCGTCAATGAAGGTGAGTGAGAAGGCGCCGTCAGCCCGCATGACGTCGATGTCGAGGCGGTTGTGAGGGGAGGCGGCGGCTGCGACGCCCCGCAATGCCTCCACCAGCACCCGCACCGCCGACACCTCGTTCTCGTAGCTGCCCGCCACCTGCACGCACACACACACACACACAGGGTTAAATAATATACTTATTAGGTACTTTACAAATGGTAATTGAACCTAAGCCAGATCAGGGAGGGTTCGTTCGCCTGGCGCCACAGAGCGCGTACTTACCCAGATTATCTCTATATAACGTTGCACTAAGAAGAAATGCATTAAGGGCACAGAGCATTATTTGACACTGTTTTAACTCCATCATGCCCGACTGGCCCAAAATAGGTCTATAATATAATGCCCAAAAAACATTACTCAACAGAAATTTTTATGTCATATTTGTAGTGTAGTTAAGAATAATCAGAGAAGGAAAGTTAGTTTTATTATCAAGTAATTTCTTCATTTGCAAAAAAAAGGTCAACAGAGAAGCGAGAATTCTTACCCTGGGTCCCATAGAAGTGAGGTTGACGAGATGCTCGTGTGCTATCTCGGCGATGAACCTGTCCGGGGGGGCGGAGCGGTCGAGGGGCTCGGGCAGGTAGGTGTCGGCGTACTGCGCCACCATCAGCAGCGCCACCGTCGTCGCCAGCGCCGCCCCCACCCACCGCATCTTCACCACGCCCTCCCTCACTACATTCTCCTTCACCACTCTGTCGCCCTGCAACATGATGCCAATAGATTGACATGTTATTATCACCCTGTACCCGAGTCTGTAATAAAACTGAGTGAACTAAATTGAGCATGAGATTGTGCACTCCAGGAATACCAGTGCCTGAACGAAAACAAAACAGCAAAGCAGGCATGCATCTTAGCCGCTTGGTGGACAGGGATATTATATTACTTCCATAGTTATGCCACGCCGGCGGGTTACTATCCCTCTGTCTTATGAATTTTCAATCAAGTTATGTGTCCTGATGCAAGTAAAAAAATTTTACCCATCTCAAAAAAGTGCATGAAACTGTTTAAGAAGTTTACACTTAAAGCTAACACAAAAAACAAACCATAAAAAAGGAGACATGAAAAGCGAAATATTTTTTTCATTTCAGGGGGATGAGCACTATAAAAAAAATCGGTTGTCTGTAAAGTCGGTTTACTGACGATAGTTGAACGTGACAACGTCATAGCCTTAACCCCTCAGTTCCGGGAAAAATCTATGCAAAAAAGTTGGCAGGTCAATGTGCAAAAAAAATGGCGCCCGGCCTACCCTCTTTGTAAAATTAATGTAATATCCTTACATACAATCCATATTTTATGTTTTTGTGAACTACATTATAATATATGTTAAATTTTCTATCTATCAAGCCATCATAATATAGTATTTAGTCCGATGTGATATTAGTTTCTCAATTATAAACTTTCGAAACTTTAATTAGTGACTTGTTCAGAAGAAATAAACGAATACTTTATTCTTCATATTTAAGTCATACCTTGACACGTAGGAAATAGAGCACAATTTTGAATAGCTGAAATAATACTAATAGCTCACAGATTGTTTATTTATTTTTCATTCAGAGTGTGGTCAATGTATCAAAGGTCATAACTAACCAAACTTCTTCATGCAAAAGTATTCTCTAAGTCATCGAAATACGTAATATAATCGAAACAAAGAGCGCGGCCCAGGTGGGCCTTACGGTTGTTGAGAGACTTGAGAGTGTAAATGGAACGCCTCAGAGCTGTCAGCGAGGTAACGCCGCATGAACTGTCATGTTTTTCGGGCGCGCACCCCATATCGAATTATAAGACGTTATCACGTCAAAAAGGTTGAAGAACACTGAACTAAAACTAGACCTTCCGTTTATTGGGGTCTTTTTTGGGACCTTAATTATTTATTCACAAGAATAAGAAGAATAAGAATAAGAACAAAATCAAAGCGCACGGAGTGCGCAGGCCTAGTTCCAGCAGGTCGCGCGCATGCCGTGCATCGCGCGCATGCCGTGCACTATTTACACGAACCGTTTCGACGCACTTTTGACCCCCCTGTAGCTCAGTATCTATTGCAAGTGCAAAGATAAAATTATACCTACGTAATTATATACTAGTACTTACGCAGTATACCAAATTTCATAGATATAGCTTCGGTAGATCCTGAAATATCTCCCTGTAAAAATAGCTAATTTTGGCACTCACTCACTCACTGACCGGTAATCAAAACCTCCAGGCCACTTCCAATTGTCCTAGCGTTATGAAATTTGGCACACAGGTCGTGTGTTATATGTAGATTAACAAAAAATTAAGAAATTTTAGAAATCGGCCAAGCGTGAGTCGGCTCATCTACGAACTTTAGAGGCTACTTCCAAATATCCTAGCGTCATGTAATTTGGCACACAGGTCGTGTGTTATAAGTATATTAACACAAAATTAAGACATTTAAGAAATCGGTCAAGCGTGAGTCGGCTCATCTACGAACTTGAGATAAAAATTCTTATGTACTAGTGACACAATGAGAATACGATGAGGAGGGTGGGAGGAGGAGAGGGGTATAAAATATTGTTATGTATAATGCACACTGTATAGCTTAATAAATAAATACTGTTTACTTAAAAATTTGGCTTCAATTGATAGTTTAACAAATACCACTAGCGGCATCTATCGAAACTATTGTTTACATCGGGCGTGGCACAAAAAGAAAACAATAAACATAGGTATGACTTCTTGAAAAAAAGTATTGAAATCCCACCAAAAACATACCTGTTAAAATAGGGCCTAGTTCCTATAGGCTGATTTTTGGCCTAAAAAAAGAGTTGAAATCTAATCCAATGCCAAGTTCAGATGCACTTCACCGATCATAATCATCTTCATCAACAGCCTGATCCAAAATACTTCTAAATTTGAACTTGGCAGGTTTTTGTGCTATACGTAACACTTGATTAATAATAATTATATAATTAGATAATATTTATAGAATTTAATTAACCTGCCAAGTTTAAATTAGAAGTATTATGGATCAGGCTGTTGATGAAGATGATTATGATCGGTGAAGTGCATCTGAACTTGGCATTGGATTAGATTTCAACTCCTTTTTTAGGCCAAAAATCAGCCTATAGGAACTAGGCCCTATTTTAACAGGTATGTTTTTGGTGGGATTGTGTTTAAGCTTAGCAATTTGAGCTTGAAGAGGTAACAGATTGACACACATTTGCATTCATAACATTAATAGTCAGGGAACCCTAGAACAATTTTTTTTTATTACTATCAAGCTAATTTTTTCTAAGTAGCTTCATTTTGATAAGACAAACAACTTTTTTATTTGCGAAAAATCTTGAAAGTGGTAGCTAACAGAGATAGAAAAGATTTCATACTTTGATTTGTTGGTCCTAAAATATGGATTGTTCTATTTGTAGGACAATGTTAGTCTTAAATTATATAACTATTAACCTACCAATATACAAAAAATCTGCTGGTTAGGGTTCCGTTTTAGGGTTCTGTAATCAACAAAACTTGGTTGACTATGGTACCCTAAAACGGAATCCTAACCAGCTGATTTAATTAAAAAAAAAGACGGGTTGCACTCCGGGAGTCCGGCAGAAGTGAAAACTTGATTATTAACGTTGTGCATTATTTTTTTTAACCCATTTTTTTATGAAAATCGATTTTTAAAAAATCGATTTTTTAATTAATTGAAACCCTTACAATTGATTAAATTTTTAACCCATTTTTTATGAAAATCGATTTTAAAAAAATCGATTTTTTTAATTAATCGAAACCCTTACAATCCATTAAAAAATATCGACAATCGAAAAAAAACAATTGATTGTTCGATTAATCGATTTTGATGTTACAACACTACTCTCCAACCGTCTTACGGTTTTTCGATCAGCACGAGAATCTGACGCGAGTTCCACAGTTTTTACCCATCCCACAAAAGTGCTCAATGCCGCTAAAGAAGTTTTCACTTCAAAAATTGTTCTAGGGCTCCCTGACTATAAGGTTGGTTATGGATGATTAAGATTTTTTTTTCCCACTGAATGTAGTGTAAAATACCATAGATAATTTTGATGTGACCAACCAAACCATATCCAATATTGAATAAAAGCACCCAATTCATTTTAAAATCAAAGCTTTTGTAAGAAAACTTTCAGCATATTGTATAAGAATAACAATAATAATTAGGGCAATTTAATTGTAATAATTAAAGGCTATGGTAATGTTTTGTTAAAATTGTTCTGGCAGCAGCATCGATTGTAGCAGTGTGTGCAGTGCTGCAGTAAACTTTTAAAGAATCGATTTTGGGGTAGCAGCTAGCAAGCTCTAGTCTATAGGTAAACGAGAGGTGCATGTTATGTAAGAAACAAAATAAATACATACCGCTTCATCGTTTTGTCCATAAAATAATCTCATGCTTTTGTATGTTTTTAAACACCTAACATAAATTAATAATAATTTAAACGTACACGAAGCGTACCCATGTGTTTTACTACAATTTTAGTTTCATTACACATTAATATAAATTTCAAGAGGGAACATTGGATCAAAATGTTTATTACTTCTAAATGACCGGCGGTTCACTAATACAGGGTAATGTGTGTCCGTCTTTTTAATTATTACTAAATAATGAAGATTTCCGACCCATCATAATGCATACCTCGATCGCTCATGTTTTGAATTTACATTGACATTTGACATTGACAATATTTTTGATATATTGACTTTTCTTTTTCTTCTTTTTTGGCAACTTGACACAAAGGATGTGTATGTTGTGCCACAGACAAGGTAAAAAGGTAAGGAATATGGCGGGAAAACCATATTCCTCCTATTATAATTTTCATCATCGTTTTCATGTATCGTCAGGTCTAAAGTCTAGTCAAAGTCTAAGTAAAAGTCAATACAGTCACAGGAGTCAAGTCAGTCGATTCAGTAATGTGGTAGACGCTTTACTGAAACTTCGATGGAGTTTTGGAGGGAACACAAAATAGCACGTTTCTGGATATTACATCACTTTCCTACACTTGTGCATGAACACGAATATCTAATGGTTAATATTCTACCAATATTACACATTAAAAACCCAGCTAACACAATTTTAGGAAAATAATACAAAAACACAACAGCACTCTTTCACATGCCCGCCAAAACTCTGATATATTGACATATGGATTGACAGTTCAATTGACATGTCAGTGTGAGTGTCATATTCTAAAATACCTTGTCACATTGAGATACAATATATTAGGAGAGAGCCTTATATCGGTGTATAAGCGTCAAAAGCGTGTAATGTTATGCCCTACTTACTCGGACATAACAAAGGAGTCGGTCTGCATATTTCATGTAATAAAAGTGTTAATAAAGGTTTTTAGTGAACATTTTATGCTAGATATTGTTGAGTTTTGTGGTTCCACTAAATAGTAAACCATAAGGATGGCCAAATAATGCCTTAAACACGTGGATTTAACATTAAATACGTAAGTTTTGAACAACGTTTTTTGGGCTTTTCAATCGGTATTTTTGTAAGCTAAAAAGATAATTTATAAGTTTAATAATCCCTTATTCGTGTTATTTAAGGCATTAGTGCTAAAAATGTCACATCAATTAATAATTTGTCTACAAAAATTGCATAGCTTTTTACGTGTGTTTACGGGTTCTCATTACTTGAACTATAGTTTATCGATATCATGAACTAAATGACTTTCTTTTCTGTATTATAATGTGCTTCGAAATGATCAACAAATAGAAATATTCAAGAAAATAAACGCACACTACTTGTATGAAAATAAGGACAAAATGGCCACGCGATGACGGGCTAAGGTTACATCTATACTATATTACTTTATCTATGCCTTGTCATGTTCTAAAATACCTGGCCTCAAGGGAGGCCATTTTTAAAAGAAGAAGAAAATACCTGTCAGATTTCTAAAATCTGACAGAAATTGATCGGTATTGCATGCCTGGGCCGCACCTGCGTAGTGCTTCGCGCTTAAAACGATACCATTGGACGATCTTCGTGTATCGTCCAATGGTATCGTCTCATAGCACGAAGCTTCGTACGATAGACGCATGTGCGGCCGCGGCATAGAATATGACACTCGCTTGACACACAAAAAAGCCGCGCATGCGTAGTTGAAAAAGCAAACGAACACGACTATTGTGTATAAAAAAGTAAATACCCATATACCTATATACCTATGTGATATGTCAAAACAGAAATGCAGCATTGCAGCCAGCAATCTAGTGTTGGGTAGGACATGAATTTTATACGAGGATGGAGGTGCCACTTTTTCGTACTGAGCCGGCACAGTGTCCCACTTCGAAAGAGGCGAGGCGTTTGAATCGTAGCAGTACGTTTGACGTGCCGCGACTTGTGTGATGTGAGCCGTCTTGAGGCGTGAATTTATATTTAATTATAATATAAATATATTTTCCCCCTAAAAAATATATAAATATAAATTCATAATGATTTAGAAATAATATACTGTAATATAATATGTTTCAAAATCTTTTGACGTGACAACGTCTTATAATTCGATATGGGCTGCGCGCACGAAAAAACATGACGCAATATGCGGCGTTACCTCGCTGATCGCTCTGAAGGCGTTCCAATATAAAGCCTAGTATCCTGACGCCTGAGCACGCTCGAACCAGGGATGAGACGTATTTACGTTACCAGCAGGGCAATCGCGTTATTTTTAAACGTTTCAATTCAGGTTCACATCTGCTTTGGTTGTGGTTCAGTTACGGCTTGGTTCCGCTGCATCTGAACAAATTTCAGTATCGTGCTATCGTTTCAACCGTAACTCAACTTTAGATGGAACTCGAACGAAGCGCAACGTTTGACCTTTAGACAGACATTGTAGCGGACTAATCAGCGCCCTTCTGATTTAGTTTTGATTGGCTTAAATATGAACAAATTTTTGACGTGATAACGTCTTATAATTCGATATGGGGTGCGCGCCCGAAAAACATGACAGTTCATGTGGCGTTGCCTCGCTGACAGCTGCTCTGAGGCGTTCCATTTATCCTCTCAGCAACCGTACTCAACCCACCTGGGCCGCGCTCTTTGTTTCGATTATATTACGTATTTCGATGACTTAGAGAATACTTTTGTATGAAGAAGTTTGGTTAGTTATGACTTTTGATACATTGACCACACTCTGAATGAAAATTAAATAAGCAATCTGTGAGTTATTAGTATTATTTCGGCTATTTAAAATTGTGCTCTATTTCCTACGTGTCAAGGTATGACTTGTGCTTTGTTCGAAGATTTTACTGGATTTCGTCTTTGTTCGAATGTATGTAGCGTTTTGTATTGCGAATAGTTTATTTTACTCATTATAAATATTTGTAGACAATCATTTGAAAGAAATACATCGAAATAACTTTAGGTTACATTCGAAAAAGTTTGTTTCTATTTATAGAGATTCGGAAGCGAGGGTTAAGGGGTTAAGGATAGTTGAACGTGACAACGTCATACGTTGTCACGTTCAACTATCGTCAGTAAACCGACTTTACAGACAACCGATTTTTCTAATGTGTTAATTGGTCAATTGACAAATTGTTTATTTAGTCACCAGCTACACGGTCAATTTTTTATCAATCTGATCCATCAATCTGGTACGGATTGACGAAAATTTGATCGTGTACGCCACGAATTGATGGATTGATCGTATTTTTAATATGAACTTTTTAAACCCATCAATATTTCGTCAATCAGATTGATGGATCAGATTGATGAAAATTTGACCGTGTAGCCTGTGACCATATGGATGAATATGACACGGGTGAAGTTGTGTAGGTAGAACTTATGAATGTGAATAATGATTATTACTTGGAGTTTTTAATTTACGTAGTTAAATTCATAATATTGTTTTACTATATGTATTTTACAAACGCCATATAAGTGTTGAATAGTGACTTGTGATTTGTGACTTGTGACAAAAGTAGAAAATATTTACGTAAATAAGTAATTAGTAATGTCAAAATTCAATTCACTTTTTACAAACTAAAATAGTCCGTAGTGTTATTTTACAGCTTTGAAGTAAAACATAAGCTTATATTTGATTATAGCTTATGTTTTATTTTTCCATCGATTTTCGTCAATAGACACCAAAATAAGAAACGTTTCAGAAACGTGCGAGTAAAAGTTGCATTGTATCAACTTTTTGTTTTGACAGCGTTTGCGCTCGGGCTGAGGTTCAGTAGAGTGCGTTTCATCAAATAGTTCCTTTGCCGTCATGTTGGCACTTATTTTTTTTTTATTAATAAAATTTTACGGGCCTGGATTCTAGTCCTTTTAGCCCAGTCCTTAAAATACATTTCATTGTTTTTAACAACAAGTAACTTAACTTAACATTACACAGGGCATTACGGAATTAAAGTTTTTTCCCAACATTTTTTAAAAAGCTATAAAGCGGACCATAAAAAGTATTTTTTTGAAGTTAATCTTTCAAAGACAAGTTGTCTATGTTTATATCACTGTCACTGTCATCTTTGTCCAAAAATTCACTGATTTCACTACACATCATTAAGCGTGCCTTATTATGTTTTCCACATCGAAGAACCAGATGATTAAGAGTCTCTTCTTCAACGCCGCAGTCACAAAATGAGGTATTCACCATCTTCAATCTGTAGAGATGAGATTTAACTTGGCAATGCCCAAATCTCATCCTGTTCATAGTAACTATAAATGATCTAGACATTTCTTTCAATTCATGGTACCACGGTTTGGCGGGCGGGACCTTTTGTATATCGTAATACCATTTTCCTTTTTCAGACGACGTTTGGGTAAAGTATGCCTTGAACAACTCTCCCAGGCAGTCTTTCACAGGAGCATGTATATCTGTATACGGTATGTGCTGGAGTTGACTGTGGTCTTCGTCTGGATCTCCTCTTGTTGCTGCATCAGCTTCTTCGTTGCCAGTAATTCCAGAGTGAGAAGGTACCCAAATGAATTTAACATTTTTACTATTATTATACATATGGTACAAAGTTTGCTTAATTTTTAATATTAAATAATTTGTATTAAATTTTAAAACCCTATTTTTAAGTGCAGTTATAACACTAAGTGAATCAGTTAAAATCAAACAATTGCTTTCATTAATTGAAGATATATACAATAATGCTTTATATATAGCATAACATTCAGCAGTAAATATACTACATTCATACGCTAATTTTATACATTTTTTAATTTTTTTCTGAGGATCATAATAGGCTGATGTAACAATATTTAAGGTTTTCGACCCATCAGTATAAATTCTGTACTCATTATCTATAGTATTGAGAAGATCATTTTGATTACTTATTTGTTGCTCACATATTGTAACATCATGCATGTATGCATTATATTCAATATTATACATAGGCCAATGATTTTCTCTAAATATATAATTTCCAATATTTAAGTAAATGTTTATCATAATCCTTAATAGTTCTGGCAATTTTCTAGAAATAATGTTAGAAACATCAGTATATGGACCCACATTCATACTATTTGTTGGAACTATAGGAAGAATTTTATTTAAAAGATGATTATTTTTAGAGGCAAATACCTTTAAGCAAAATCGTTCAGCAATTTTTAGCCTTATAATAGTTAGTGGAGGTATACATGTCTCGGCCTCCATGATATGTATAGGAGTAGAGCACATTGCACCTGTTATGACTCTAAGAGCTTTATTTTGAATAACATCTAATTTTCTTAATAAGTTATAATTACAGTTGTAATATGCTAAGGTGCTGTAATCAAAGTGACTACGTACTAAACTCTTATATAACATGGATAAAGTTTTAGGGTCGGATCCCCAGTGTACTCCTGCCAAAGATCTAATTATGTTAAGACCTCCACAAGCTTTTTTGATAATTTGTTGGATATGATTTTCAAATTTTAACTTATTGTCAAGATATATCCCCAAAAACTTTTTTTCGCAGACCCATTTGAGACTGTTGTTGTGAAGTTTAACGTTAAATAAACTTCCTGGATCTGATTTAGAGAAAATCATGGCTGTACTTTTTTCCAAACTTATCCATAGCTTTAATTTTCTAGTATAGTAATTATATACTTGTTCTAATGCCTTATTTAATATATTTACAGCAATATTTACATCCTTATGACTACTATACACAACAATATCATCTGCATACTGTAGAAATTTTACATTACAACTTAAAAGATATTTACACAGTTGACTTGTGTATATGATATATAACAGTGGCGAAATAGTGGCACCTTGCATTGTGCCTTTATATATATGTCTAGGTCCATGTAAAATGTTATTAAATTTGACATACATTGTTCTCTTAAATAAAAATTTAAAATCCATTCACAGACTTTTCCGGGGACACCTATATCTAGCAAGACTTCAACAAGGATAGTTGGATCAACATTATCAAACGCCCCCTGAACATCGAGAAAGGCACAAACAGTGGAAGAAAATGAGTGAAATGAATCTTTAATATCCCTTAATAATGCAACATAGCTTTCTACACAACTTTTACCTTTACGAAAGCCATACTGCTCCTTTGGTAAGATATTATTTGATTCAACATACCAGTCTAGTCTCACCTTAAGCATGTATTCAAATATTTTACCAACACAAGATGACAAAGATATAGGTCTATATGAGTTACAGTCATTTTCCGGTTTTCCTGGTTTAAGGATTGGTACAATACATTGTGTTTTCCATGAGTCTGGTATAAGATTGTTTGTCCATAATAGATTATAAATATCTAATAATTTTTTTTGGGCATCTTCATGCATGTAGCCTAATATTTTGTAAGGGATATCGTCTAAGCCTGGAGTAGTGTCTTTTCTAGATTTCAAAGCAAATTGGAATTCTTGCCATGTAAAAGTATTACTCAAAAATATGCTACTTGAATTGCCTTCCTGGATAAAATATGAATTTAATAAATTACTGTCTATATATTTTTCAGGTGGATCATCGGGTGCATACTTATCAAGAAAAGATGGAATCCATTCACTGTTTTTTGGTTTACTAACAGAAGAAGCTCTTTTAAATCTGCGGATATAATTCCAGATGACAGTAACAGGTGTTTGTCTGTTGAATGATTCACAAAGGTTTCTCCAACTATTCTTTTTCTTTTCCCTTAATAACTTTTTTTTAATTGCATCTATTTTTTTATACTCAATTAAATTTTCTATAGATGAATGTGTTCTATAAAAATTTAGAGCAGCTTTACTTTTTTTAACTGCTTCTAAGCATTCATTATCCCACCAGGGAACTGGTTTTTTCCTAATGGTTGGGGAAGTTATATTTAGTTTTGGAATACATGATTCTTTAACTGTATTTAATGTAACACAAAATTTATTATAAGTAGATAAAGGTTTGTTGTAATCAATAGTAAATGACCTGAATGCCTTTTCAGTTTCAGATGCAAAGAGCTTCCAATCTGCCTTGTCATACAGAAATCTTTCCGTTGGTTGACCAACTTCAAAATCTTGTGGATGGAGTTCAATAAATGTGAAAGTGGGATAATGATAGCTGCCCATTGGATCATCACTAACGCTCCAATGGCATAGAGGAGCGATTTGTGGGCTAACACAAGTAATGTCAATTGAAGATTGGCTATTACGCAAACTACCTACTGTTGTTGGAGCTCCCGAGTTCAGGATACATAGGTCACACTCATCTAATAAATCGTAAACATCTGTACCTCGAGGCTTGGTTTGAAGACATCCAAAAGCAACATGATGAGCATTTAAATCTCCGGATTGTATTATCGGTTTTGGTAAACTATTAATAATTTGTTTAAGTTGTCTAGATTTGAACCTTCCTGGTCTTGGTGGACTATAACTACATAAGATAGACAAATTACCAATATCAGTTTTAAGAACTATAGCTGCAGATTGTAAATCTTCATAAAAAGGCAGATTGACAGTAATGTATTTGAAATTATTCCTAATGAGTATGCCGACTCCACCACGGCCATTAAGGCCATGTTGGTAAATAAAATTATAGCCTGTTATTTTAAAATTATGATTTTCTTTTAAATGTGTTTCATTTAACAAACATATATCAATGTCATTTTGGTCCAAAAAAGTAATAAGAAGAGGTTTTTTGCTATTAAGATTTTCAACATTAAATTGGCATATTTTAAAAAAATTACTATCCATGTTTAAGGTTATTTAATAATACTTCCTTTATTACTGATGTTGTAATTTTTTTATTACTGTTACTTAAATTTACTAATGTAGCTACTAAAGACTTTAAAATGTTATCGCTTTTTATTATACCTTGTATTAATTCCTCATTAGTTATCTCATGTTTTTTGTGTGGTAAAGCCGGGAAATCAGTACTGTAATGCGCCAAACTGTAAGTGTGGTCAGTGTTTTTAGTCACATTTGCGTATGCCATTTTATTTTGTTTTTCCAATATTTTCTTTTGCTTTACCGGACAGTTTCTAGATATAGCAAGATGTGGTCCACCACAGTTGGCACAATGCAGTGCCTGATCATCAGGGCACTTAGAATAATGATGTTCCTTTGAACAAATCGAACATTTTTGGACACATTTACATATCTAAGCATGGTGATTAAATTTAAAGCACTTGTAACATTGCAGCAAAGGAGGGTTATATTCATATACTTTATAATTAAAAATATCTAATGAGACAGATTGTGGTAGTATATTGGAGAGAAATGTCACAGAAACCGTTTGAAACGGTTTCACTTTGCCATTAACTTTTTTGGTGAACCTTCTCACTCCAATAATTTCATAGGCAGAAGTTAACAGCTTTTTGAATAGGTCTTCATTACTTATCCTAGTCAGTACATACCGTAGTACTCCAATAATTTCATAGGCAGAAGTTAACAGCTTTTTGAATAGGTCTTCATTACTTATCCTAGTCAGTACATACCGTAGTACTCCTATCTTTTCGATGCTCCTAGCTGGGATGAATGCTTTGAAATTATTTTTTCTATGGAAGTCTTCATTGAGCAAGTAATTATTGGCATAACTTGCCTGGGAGAATCCTATTGTTATTTTATTGGCTGCTACTCTTTTTATTCCGGTTATTCCTTTGATTTCTTCTTTGAATACGGATGTTAGTGTTAACGGATTTTTGTTGCCGATATTGCTATCGGTTTGGGTGGATTCGGTATATACTATATACTCCTGAGAGTGGGACTTCTCAGGGAACAAGCGTCTGTAGCCGGGTTTACTATACGGGATGTAAAATGATTCATCTAGAACATCTCTGTCTTCGTCAGTATCAGGCCCTCGCGGCCTTTTTCTGCCGGGTTTCCCAGGGGCTGTCCCCCCCAGGATCCTCCATTTCAACATCTATTATTCCACCGTTTTGCGTTGTTTTATTGTTAAAATGCTTTATATAAACTATTTTAAATAATTAATTTCGCAAAAGTTGAAAAAATACGACTTCTCTTTTTAAAAAGCCCGCCAACTTTTTCGTTGGCACTTATGCAAATTAATGTTGCCACATTACCCTTACTGTGCTACCTTAAATTAGGGAAGATTATGTTATCACAAAATGCACTTAAAGAAAATTGTACATAATTCTAACAGCTTTCGCCCGCGGCTCTGCCTACGTTAACGTCTATCCCTCGGGGACCGTTCTTTTTCCCGGGATAAAAGGTACCCTATGTCCTTCTCCATACTCCAGAGTTCCAGACAACGTGTACCTATGAAAGTTTTATGATGATCCGCTTAGTACTTTATGTGTGAAGGCGTAACCAGCAAAGTCACTTTCGCATTTACTAGCTAAAAGCCGAGCTTTGTGAGGGCTCGCGTCATCACACCTTCACTGACTGATGATAACACATTTACATGTAAATACTAATTTAAAGCACAAATCAATAGGCGTGATAGTTTGTCCGTAAAGTGTACCACAAAATGTACAGGTTGTGAGAAGTACTAGGGCTCGCTTCGCTCGCCCTGATAATATTATTATACTAGCTTTTACCCGCGCCTTCGTTCGCGTGTATGTAGTTTTCCTTACTAGAAGTGCGTTTCATCAAATACGAGGGCTGCTATTTATGTATCCGGAACTGGCCACTTACAAGAACAATATTTAAAAAGTAATTACAACATTTGAAAATAGAACTCTTTGGTTGAAGAATACATTTTGTTTCATGTGACTGTCAATTATTTTTCCATTGTGGCGTCATTTTGAAAATTGCGTGTCTTCATTTGCCATGGATTTAACGCGTGAACATTTTCGTGCAATGATTTACTACGATTTTCGGCGTGGGCTAAATCAACAACAGTGCTTTATTCAACTCACCGCAACTTTTGGAGATGAAGCACCAACAAAAACCACTGTTTATCACTGGTACAGTGAGTTTAATCGTGGGCGGTCTATGCTCACGGATGAAAATAAAGAAGGTCGCCCAAAAACAGCTGTTGTCTCACAAAATATAGATGCTGTGCGGGAACTAATAATGCGTAATCGTCATGTTACATATCGCGAGATAGAGGCGTCCTTAGGCATAAGTATGACGAGCATACATAAGATATTACACGAACATTTGGCTGTAAAAAAAATATGTTCGCGTTGGATTCCGCACAACTTGACAATCGATCAAAAACGGGCTCGTGTCGATTGGTGCAAAAAAATGATAAAAAAATACAACCGTGGTACGTCAAAAGCCGTTTATAATATCTACACAGGTGATGAATCTTGGATCTATGCATATGACCCCGAAACTAAACAACAGTCAACGGTGTGGGTGTTCCAAGATGAGCCGAAACCAACAAAAGTTACTCGTGCAAAAAGTACTTTGAAGCAAATGGTCGCCTGTTTTTTTGGAATTAATGGACATGTGGCTACAGTGCCATTAGAGAATCGTAAAACGGTTAATTCTGAATGGTATACGACCATTTGTTTACCAGAAGTCTTTGAAGAAATAAGAAAGGACAACCGACAACGCAGAATCATATTACATCACGACAATGCTAGCTGTCACACCTCAGCTGAAACAACTCAGTTTTTGGAGGGTCAAAAGATCGAATTGACTGGTCATCCGCCGTACAGCCCTGATTTGGCACCTAACGATTTCTTTTTATTTCCATACGCGAAGAACAAATTACGTGGTCAACGTTTTTCGAGCCGCGAAGAGGCTGTTGATGCGTTCAAAATGCACGTTTTGGAGATACCTCAATCAGAATGGAAAAAGTGCTATGAAAATTGGTTCCAGCGTATGCAAAAGTGTGTCGATCATCGCGGCGAATATTTTGAAAAGCAATAAAACCATAATTCATGAAGCCCCAAGCGGCCACATCCGGCCGCGATAACAATGAAAAAGCTATTGTGTCTCATTTTGCCACGACTGATGGGTTAAATGATATATGTTTGTTTCTTTTTTTAATTCCGGATACATAAATAGCAGCCCTCGTAGTTCCTTTGCCATCATGTTGGCATTCTCTGTTAATAACGTAAACACGGTAGACACGCTCTGCATGTATTCATAAGTTTTACTAAGGGTGATTAAACTGACGCTGGTAACCCTATTTCACTAAGCCGTAATGGCGGCAACCTGAGTTTAATGGAATTATTGGGGCCTAGTTACGTTTTTCACGTTCACAAAACTCTTTCACTCTTAGCACCATCATTCTTTCACCACTCTTTAATGTTTTCGGCATGATTTTCTCACGAAATCACAGTAAAATTATGAAAACTCGCAGAGCATGTCAACCTTGTTTACATTATTGACAGACAGGAATGCCAACAAGACGGCAAAGGAACTATTCGATGAAACGCACTATAACGTCTCAACTAGCTGTCAAAACGTTAGCGCGATACTTGCGCGATACCGAATCGTTCCAAAAGTCGATCAACGTCCGAGTTTAATTTGCGGTTCAGTTGAAAAAATTTAGCGCGATTGCCATGCAGGTTTTAATACCAGGTTTTCACTTCAAAGTACGGCGCCCTGGTACGCGCACAAAATACTTGCAAGTATAAAAGTACGTGCTTAGACGCGAACTTGAATACTTTCATAGGAAAACAATCTACATCGTAATGTGAATTACGATGTAGATTGTTTTCCTATGAAAGTAAACAATCGCATTTACGAGAAAAAATACTTCATGCTTTAAAGTATTTTTATTTATTAACACGATTTTGCTCCTTAATCCCCATAAGATACAGATTGAATTCCTATGCAAGTATTTTCAGGGCGCCTTGCGGGGCTCGGTGCGTTTGCATTTGCGAGTCGCAACTTGCTACGCCCGGCGCCCCCCGAGGAGCGGGTTGCCACTTGCCACTTGCTATGCCCGAGTATTTCCGAGTTCCGACGAAGATGGTCGAAGTGTTACCAACTTAAGGGTTTTCCCCCCAGATTTAGGGGGTAAATAAGTGAGCGTAAATAAGATGGGAAATTATGGATCTTGTGTGACATTTAATCCATCCAATAAAATGTTAAAATTTATTCAATGTCAACATGTATGATTTAAAAAAATCGGAATCTTCAGACGAAGACAAAATATTTAATGTATTAAATATTATGTAACTTTGGCGTAATAATAAATAAAACAACCAGTGAGTGTCAGCGAAAAGACGAAAATTTATTCCATTGAATTACATACACCAAATGTTGTCGGGTAAGCGATAGCGTGATCTAGAGGCCTAACAGCGACATCTGTTATCAAATCGCGGAACTAAATTTACTTACAAAATATTATGAAGTTTACAAAGCTCAACAAAGGTAGTTGTCACGTTCAACTATCGTCAGTAAATCGACTTTACAGACAACCGATTTTTTATTAAAAGATAATATTATTTCGCCTTCGTCTAAAGATTCAGATTTTTTGAAATCATAGGTACCGTACATTGTGTTGACATTGAATAAATTTAACATTTTATTGGATGGATTAAATGTTACACAAGATCCATCATTTCGATTTAATGTAAACCGGACAATAAATTTAAAAAATTAAAAAGTAAAAAAATCCCTGAAAATACCCCTAAATTCTAAAAAATTCAGACCACCGGGACAATCATTTTGAAGCGGTACATGTTATTATAATGCTGAGCCGCCGCGCTCTTACATTTGCCGTCTTGTCCCGGACAATGTCCTAAAGCGCTTATTCCATTTCACTAAAATTAGAAGTCCTAGCTAGGATCCTAAAAAATTTAGTCAAGTGAAATAACATTTAGAAAGCTAGGATCCTAATTAGGATCCTAAATCGGAAAAATTGTGGTAACTGACTAAATCAGTGTTGTTTATAGTTTCTCCCTAATGTAACGCATTTCCGGGGACACTTTTTACATACAGATATATTCCTCCTTTCATCTACACTCCATACCACAGACTAAGGATATATATATATATATATATATATATATATATATATATATATATATAGATGTAACCTTAGCCCGTCATCGCGTGGCCATTTTGTGCTTATTTTCATACAAGTAGTGTGCGTTTATTTTTTGAATTATAATAATATTTGTCGATCATTTCGAAGCACATTATTATACAGAAAAGAAAGTCATTTAGTTCATGATATCGATAAACTATAGTTCAAGTAATGAGAATCCGTAAACACACATAAAAAGCTATGCAATTTTTGTAGACAAATTATTAATTGATGTGACATTTTTAGCACTAATGCCTTATATAGCACGAGTAAGGGATTATTAAACTTATAAATTATCTTTTTAGCTTACAAAAATACCGATTGAAAAGCCCAAAACTTACGTATTTAATGTTAAATCCACGTGTTTGGGGCATTTTTTGGCCATTCGTATGGTGTATTATTTAGCGGAACCACAAAACTCAACAATATCTAACATAAAATGTTCACTAAAAACCTTTATTAACACTTTTATTACATGAAATATGCAGACCGACTCCTTTGTTATGTCCGAGTAAGTAGGACATAACATTACACGCTTTTGACGCTTATACACCGATATAAGGCTCTCTCCTAGTTATTTATCTCAATGCTCCATACCAACACTACAGCAATCAGCTGTCAAATCATTTGACAGCTGACTCAAATGTCAATGCTCATTGCTCAGTTGCTCAGTTTATAATTTGCGAAATGTGGATTTGGTATAAAATCCAAATGGGATTTTAAATGTTTACCCTATTGTTTTATTGATATAATATTGTTATTGTGAAAAGATTTACGTTTATTACACCGATTGGAATTGAATTTAATAACAAACAATTTATAATCTATTGTCACATTTTCTGAGTCTACTATTACGAGTTACGACAGAATCATGTCGAAGTGGGTCGGTTTCGCCGTATCGGTGAACTGTGGCGAGCCCCTGGGATGCTATCAGGGTACAATACTGGAAGCAGACGGCAATACAATCACACTCACCAAAGCTTTCAGGAATGGGTTTCCTTATCCGAAATCTCAAGTGACATTAAAGTATGTAGAAATCTGTTGTACATTTTTTAAATATTTATAATTTGTTAGGACCACTTCGATTTTATTCCTTTTATTTTGTAGCGCGTCTGATATCAAGGACTTAAAGATCATAGAGGAGGCCACAGAGCAATCGTCCGAGAAAACTCACAGCACAGTTTCTATCACCAAAACCAGCAGAAAAGGCCAGAAAGCAACAGTGTGTGAAAATTTACAGGCTATTCCTGTTGAAACAGGTATTTACAGGCTTTTTCTGTTGAAACAGGTATTTACAGGCTATTCCTGTTGAAACAGGTATTTACAGGCTATTCCTGTTGAAACAGGTATTTAATGTTGTTTGGCGCATGTTGTTTTAAGATGCGATCTGTCTAAACGTTTGTTGGCAATTTAAAGGTAATGAGCAGAATGCCAACAATACTCAACATAAGGGGTCAGGTGCGAGGAGTGCTGCATCGGGTCCCACCAGAAGTAAACCCATAGACATCCAGGGGACCAGACACAATAAAAATAATAACCTGTCAGGTAAATTCTAATTTACTCATAGATAAAGTATTATAATATATTACATAAAGTATTTAAATATAGATGGAGGCTTAGTCCGTCATAGCGTGGCCATTTTGTGCTTGTTTTCATAGAAGTAATGTGCATGTATTTTCTTGAATATTTCTATTTCGACCTATGCGTAGAACAAAGTCCGATCTGCAAAATCACTATTTTTCAGTATAGCAATCAGAAGATTTGCAAGTTGAAAAACTTGAATAGCTTAAAAACTGTAAGACTTATAATTTTGAATTTTTTGTATGTTATTAAGAAATTCCTCTTTATTTACGTGGTATATATTATTTTTAATAATTCATTATATTAACTGTGATAGCAGGTCCGATGTCAACTTAAGACATTTTATAGCCGAAAGACGAGGGTCCATATTGAACACCAGACATTGTTTTATGGAAACTTCTGAATGAAATTACGTTTTATATTCATATCACTCGTTTTTTGTTGGAGTTATCTGTCATTTTTATGTCCTATGTAATTTTCCTTATTTTTTTCTTAAAAAAACGTTTATTGATTAAAAATCTCAAAATAGGTGGTGGGTGTTTTGAACAAAATTGCTAACATTAAATCATAGTTGGCACTAAGAACCCTGTAAGATTTGTTAGTGCCAACTGAATATTTCGACTGCTCCTTTTTTTAACTGGGGGCAAAGGAGCAAATGGGTCACCTGATGGAAAGCAACCACCGTCGCTCATGGACACTTGCAACATCAGAAGAGCTGCAGGTGCGTGGCCGGCCTTTTAAGAGGCTCTCTTCTTGAAGGTTTGTAGGTCGTACAGGTCCGGAAAATTTACAGATGGTGGTAGTTTGTTTCAGTTTACTGTGAAAGACTCATCAAGGTGATGAGGATGGTATATATTCCCATGGAATGATGGAATGTTGCAGGAGGCACACCTCCTCATCGCGAACAATAATACTCCCTGTGTATCAGCAGATAGAAGATGGAGAGCGAAGACACATCTCAGCGTAATTCCAAGGGGTCTAGACTCTAGCTTGTTTGAAACACAATGGCTGTCTACAATCCAAACAGCCCTTCGTTGGTTACTATCCAGAGGGAATAGTTGGTATTTTGTTCTCATCTTTGGCCCCTGCCCCAAGATGAGAACAGTATTCCACGTGAGGCGGAATCTTCACCTTGTAGAGTTTTAGGCGTTGCGTCAGACCGAAATACTGTCTCGCTCTGTTAAGAATACTAAGCTTATTCAAGGCTAACTTGGCCTTACCCGTTTATCGCCCGAGAACTGAACATTGACATGAAATCCTTTCCCGGGATTCAAAGTATCCCCATTTTAAATATCAGAAAAATCGGTTTAGCGGTTTGGGCGTGAGGAGGTAACAGGCGAATAAACAGATAGATAAACACACCTTTGCATTTACAATAATGTAAGTATGGATATATATATTATACTTGATTTATATTTCATGATCTCTTCTTTCGGCCAGGAAACTTAGGAACTAGTACTAGTAACCTAAGTGATCCTATTCCTATAGTCGTATTCCTCATGTCAGAGGGTCGTGACCTCCCCTTTTATAACCTTCCTGCTAATTATATTACGCCAGCTTTTCCTGTCTTCGTCTATTCGAAGAGCGTCGTAGACGATTGACTCAATGATTGTGGTGTGGATTTGATCGGACTAACGCATTGGATGCCGCCTCGGTTCTTCGCCTCCAGTCTTGCCAGTGCCTCCTTCCTTTTTGGCTATGTGTCCATAGTATTCTAAGATACATTAATTATTTGAGGCATGTGGTACAGAGCCTTGTTTTTATGTTCAGCTTAGCCAGAATGGATGTGTTGGTTCTCAAAGCAGTCCATGAAAGGCGCATTTTCCTCCATCATTACATCCCGAAGGCGTCGATTTGTCTGCGGTCTGTAGACTTCAGATTCAGAGTTCAGAGAGAGTTGGAAATGGCGTAGGAATTTGTACTGACAATTCTTGACTAACCAGAGTACACATACTATCAGTTTGAAGACTGGTCACGGGCCATACAAAT
Organism: Polyommatus iphigenia; assembly: GCA_963422495.1. Lineage (NCBI taxonomy): Eukaryota > Metazoa > Arthropoda > Insecta > Lepidoptera > Lycaenidae > Polyommatus > Polyommatus iphigenia. The sequence goes on from OY730180.1 coordinate 185,783, forward strand.
TTTACCCATGGCCGACACGAATGAAACGTATCCCATTGCTTTCGTTATATTATGGGTATCCAAGATATGTAATTTTTATATTCAATATCAGTGGCTAACATGTTATTTTATTGCTTTCTTTTTTTCTTCAGGCAATCAGGCACAGTATGAAAAGTGCAAATATTAAGCAATGTTATTCAATATCATTGCCTAGCATGTAAATCAGAAATGAAACGGATATCCGGCAACTATCCGGTATCTGGCCTATCCGGCGGTCTTAATACTATCCGGCCGAATACCGTATAGCTGCTATTCAGCCGGATAGGCATCCGGCCGAATAAAAAAAGACCTGGATAAAAAAATATAAGTAATTTTAAGTAATTATTTACTTTATTTAGTTAGTCTTAAGAAATATAAGTAGTTTTAGTTTAAAGTAGAAAATGTATTAATTATAATAGTCTATAGTACTCATACTGCACTAAGGGCAAATTATGGTGAATAAAAACCAACTTCTCCGCATTGAGAGGTAGCGGCACAGAAATGTATCAAGATAGAACGGCGACGCGCGTTCATTATTAAGGAATCGCGCGTGTCAATTTTTGCTTTGCTTTTAGTGAGAACATATAACTAACCCATGGAAAGAACTCCTTTTGACCGATTCACTTTCGTACTTCTGTTTTTACTATTAGACACTGCACAATGAGGCATTTTTGCACAACCGTTCCGGTGTAATCAAGTCGAGACGTGCGAGCTGACTGAATGAACGTTTAACGAATCTTGCCCACTTGAGCAAGATTGAAACACGCGTACTCCACCCGCTTAGCCGTTCTATCTTGATATTATTTTTGTGGGTAGCGGTTTCGCTTCTCTTCATAAATAAGGCCAGCTTCAGAAAAAGTCTTTCGCTGTACACACTGCTACAAGGTGCTGAAAGTATCTGTGCTTTGCACCAAACGGCTAAGTACCACCGGATATTCGGCGGCCGGATATCCGGCCAGGTGGTTGGTCGAATATCCGGTATCTGGTATCCGGCCAAACTACTATCCGTTTCATCTCTAATGTAAATGCACTTATTAGATGTAAAATGCAATCACGACATGCTTCTTGAAAAACGTAGTATTATAGTCAGGGAGCCCTAGAACATTTTTTTTATTACTAACAAGCTAATTTTTTGTGAGTAGCTTCATTTTGATAAGACAACCAACATTTGTATCTGCGAAAAATCTTGAAAGTGGTAGCTAGCAGAGAGAAGGAATTTCATACTTTGATTTGTTGGTCCTAAAATATGGATTGTTCTATTTGTAGGATAATGTTCAGGGACCGCGGAAGTACTTTATGACGGGGGGGCCAAGGGACAGGCAGGGGGGGGGGGGGGGTGGGACTACGCTACACGCTAAGACTAATAGGAGAATGTGGAAAAAACGGGGGAAATTATTTGAAAGGGCTTATCTCGCGAACTACTGGAGCAATTTTTATGTTATTTGGCGAAGATAAGAAGTAGACCACGTGAAGGATCATAATTATAGGCTATCGATTTTAATCATTTTTTCAGTGGCTAGGGTAAATGACTAGTAGATTGGATTTGTTCTGTATTCTGAGATTGGACACTACCAGTCATTGGAAAAAGCACAAAAACACCATATTTATTAATGTTTTATATTTTATACCCGTGCGACGCCGCGCCGGGGCGGGTCGCCGGGCGGCGGGGTACTCAAGATGCATCTCGGTCTCAAGACACGGTTCAGGCTCTGTGATTGGTTGGCTGTCAAAATTTGGACCAATCACAGAGCCGAACCCCGTCTTGAGACCGGGTCGCATCTTAAGTAGGTACTGATCAAAAATACGGGCCTAGGATTTTCTTAATCTGCCCCCCCCTATATGTATAGAATAAGAATACTTTTATTTCCAGCATCACACGAAACATCATAATAATTAAACAGTATGTAACAGTGGTACAGGTAGAAGGTACGCCCATGGGGCGGGGGGGGGCAAACTTTGGGGGTTTAGTCACTCTCTTCCTTCAGCCTCCGGCCCCAACTTCCTCCAGTCAATTAACTACTTATAAATTATAAATATGACATAACGGAGATGACTAGGTCAAACAAATAACAGTTTCATATAGTCAGTTGCAGAAAGTTTCATTCCAGTTAAAGCTTCTTTAAATCTATTGCTGACTCTTTCTTTATCAACAAGATAAAAAGGGTCAGCAATAGAAGAAGATTTATTTTTAATGCATCTTTCTGCAACCGACGGTCAATGAATAAAAACCATTTTTTTAAATATTGCTTTATTGCATAATGCATTCATTGGACGATACCAAAAACGTTGCGTCTCTCAGCCGCCCTTGCAACAAATTAATTTAGAATTTCATTTAAATCTAAACTAAATGTTTCAGCCTTATGCACGTCCAGTATTGCTAGATAAGGTAGTAGATAAGTAAGTCTTCTTTGCTTCATTGGTAGTCGGAGGAATGTTCCGACTTCCGATGCGTTGAACTTGAAGGGTTCTTAGCGAGTAGAGACCTTTCGTCCATGCAACTAACAATAAAACGGTCCGAACGCGAAAAAAAATGTTGCTCATTTGTTGGCCATATGTAAGGTTGGGTCGACCGTGTCTTAAGGCCGTCCCCCGAGCAAACGACCTTGGCCATACATTTGCCGCGTTGCCGAGAGCGCACCAAAACCCAATTTTTTTTACTTATCTTAGTTCAAAATTGACCTAAAAAAAATTTAAAACGGGGAATATGTAGTTTATGATATTGTCGATCTATTGGCGTGTGTTTCAAATAAAAGTAATTTGTAAATCCTAAGGAGATGCTGAATGTATGCTTGAATTTTAATAAATTGGTTTTACTTTGGAAGCTGATATCATGAGTATAATAAACAAAAATAGAAAATTTAAAACGGGGAAAGGAATGTCGATATACTGAAGATTATTGCTGTATTTTTATTATAACTTTGTAGCTTTCAAATTATGAGTATAGGGCTTGAAATACGGTAAATTACGGTATCTCCGTGAGGAACGCCCTTAAGTTGCAATACTTACAAAGTTTTTTAACGTTTTAAATTGAATAATGCTTTTCGGGATTCTCATTTTAACAAGCTAATAAACCTATTTTAACTTTTAATGAATAAGGCTGTCAGTTTTTTTAGTTGTAAAAATAAAGATTAAATATTAAGTGAATGAAGTTTTAAAAAACATTTTTTTATGCAGTAAAATTGGAGGGGGCGCGGCCCCCCCTATTTGATTTTAGGGGGGGCATTTGGCCCCCTCTGCACCCCACTTCCGCGGTCCCTGATAATGTTACTCTTAAATTATATAACCTACCAACATGCAAAAAATCAGCTGGTTAGGGTTCCGATTTAGGGTTATGTAATCAACAAAACTTGGTTGACTATGGTAGGGTGAATCCACAGATTAATATATGTAGCAAGCTAGGTGAATCTACTCAAAAAGTTATTTTAGGCCAAAAATTGTGTTTTTTAAAAAACCCTTAAATATTGCTCTGAATGTTTCTGGTATTAAAAGGCACCGAAATAGAATTCCCTTTCTGTAAGAGTCACGAAAAAAAATTAAATAATTTAAGAGATATTTAATATTAAGTAAAACTGTTGTTCATGACAAAGACGAAATTTGTGGAAAATGACGTGTTTACTTAGAATAATGACAATTTGTTGAGAGTAATAATTATTTTAAAAATCTTATCCATAGTCGTGCAGCGTGCTGATTATATTATTATTATTATAAACGCCTCCGTGGTCCAGTGGTTAAGAGCGTGGCTCTTGACTCAGATGTCGTGGGCTCGATTCCCGCGTTGGAAACATATTGTTAATTGTTATTTCCAAGTTTGGTTATGACATTGCAAGCTGATCACCTGATTGTCTGACACTCAGAACAGGAGAATAAGGTCTGACAAGTAAGATGATCCATGCATCGGATCACGGATGGGCATGTAAAAGTCGGTCCTGCGCCTGATCTCTCGCCGGTCGTGTCGGTCTTCCGCCCCACTGGGTTAAGAGAGTTAAAAGGAATAGAGAGTGCTCATGTGTACTGCGCACACACTTGGGCGCTATAAAATTACTCCTGCGTAACTTGCCTGGTTTCAATAAAACCAGCCACTGTCACCGAAACCGGTGTGGGGGTTATTATTATTATTATTATAAGTAAAAAATAGGATTTTCAATAAAACTTGTATGTTAGTAAAAGTATTGATTTATTATAAAAATGTATTCCCTTAAATATAGCTAATACCAAAACCTACCTTTAAAAAATATATTATACCTTTTCGAGTCATCTGCAATAAAATATTTACACCTGTTAAATAATAATTCTGATATTTATTATTTCTCAAATAATATTTTATTACCAAACGTTCCGCGCAGCTTCGCTCGCGTAAATTAGATATTTCACAGACAAATTAGTCCACAAAAAATAGCGTATGATCCTTCACGTGGTCAATTTCTTAATTCTTATCAGATATCTGTACCAAATAACAAAAAAATTGCTCCAGTAGCTCGTGAGATAAGCCCTTTCAAATAATTTCCCCCGTTTTTTCCATATTTTCCTCTATTTCTTAGCTCCTATTAGTCTTAGCGTGAAAAATTATAGCCTATAGCCTTCCTCGATAAATGGGCTATCTAACACTGAAAGAATTTTTCAAATCGGACCAGTAGTTCCTGAGATTAGTGTGTTCAAATAAGCCCTCTTTCAAATAATTTCCCCCCGTTTTTTCCACATTTTCCTCTATTTCTTGGCTCCTATTATTCTTGGCGTGATAAAATATTCCTTTTAGCCTTCCTCGATAAATGGGCTATCTAACACTGAAAGAATTTTTTAAATCGGACCAGTAGTTCCTGAGATTAGCGCGTTCAAATAAGCCCTTTCAAATAAATTCCCTCAGTTTTTTCCACATTTTCCTCTATTTCTTCGCTCCTATTATTCTTAGCGTGATAAAATATTGCCTATAGCCTTCCTCGATAAATGGGCTATCTAACACTGAAAGAATTTTTCAAATCGGACCAGTAGTTCCTGAGATTAGCGCGTTCAAACAAACAAACAACCTCTCCTGCTTTATAATATTGAAGTATAGATAAAATTTTTACTACTTTTCTTACAATTCTACTACTGCTTTTCGAAAAGGTGTCAAATAATTACCTAGTTGTAATATCGACATTGCATCGATTCGATATATTTATCCCTGTTTTCCAGGAATACAGTTACAGATTTGGTCATTATTCTGAATGATCGTCATTATGCTTTTAGGGCTATTCAGGAAAATGACGTTCAGGAAAATGACGGATTCACTAAATTCTTTTAACATTTAAGTATTGATATAAAGAAAACCAAGAAAATTATTAAGAACTTAGAAATGTTGCGGTCCTTTATAACTTGGTATAAAAGAAAAGTTGTGAAAAACGGACAAATGTTGGCACTCATCGAGAAAGGTAAATGACGTCTTATTTGGAAATTTTTGTAGAACGTATTTCAAAGACTCACCTGCATAAAACGAAGACCTCTATCCACACCAAAGCACTGCGATCAAATAAAGTGAGCCAGCAGATTTTATCGCAAAATAGGTTTCAACCCGTCACGTAGAGTACTTATATCGGCAAGGCATTCAAAACAAACAATGCGCAGGACAATGACGCGAATTTTATGAACATTTTAAAAATAGAATTTTTAGTTATTTAATGTAAGTTGATATGTTATTTGTTGGTATCGAATAGTTTATTAGTTCTTTATCTTCAAATTAACATTAAGTTCTTAATCCTTTCTAGCTCATTTTTTTTATAAATAATAATAAATTGTAAGCGGCAGTTATGGAGTGTAGAGACAGTATCGAAACGACACGCAAACATTTCACAATTTGGTACTTTTTTTATAATAACTTTTGAAATATTAACTCTAATTTAAAATAGTTTTAACAGCATTTTCGTAAGTTAATTAGACATTGAAATGTGTAATGTTACATCAAATTTACGAAGGCGTTTTGGACCCAACTTCAAAAACATGAATTTTGTCTCTCTCAAATATTCGCCCGGTACCCTCAAACGGTTCACATAAATCACACTAACCAGCACATTTTTTGTATATTGGTAGGTTAATAGTTATATGTATAATCCATATTTTAGGACCATCAAATCAATGTATAAAATCCTATCTATCTCTGTTAGCTTTCAAGATTTTTCGCAAATACAAATGTTTTTTGACTTATCAAAATGAAGCTACTCAAAGAAAATTAGCTTGTTAGTAATAAAAAAAATTGTTCTAGGGCTCCCTGACACTTATGTAATGTACAATCCCACCATTGATGAAAGATATTCTATTAACTAGCTGTTGCCCGCGACTTCGTCCACGTTAGCATAGTAGATCACATCCCAAGTAGGTATTATTTATTGTACAAAAATATTCAATGTACAGAATTGACTTTCCATTTAAGAATTTCACGCAACCGTATATTTTCCCGCAAAAAATAGCCTATGTCCCTTCACGTGGTCTATTTTTCATGTTTGCCAAATAACATAAAAATTTCTCCAGTAGTTCTTAAGATAATAAGCAATTTTATATAATTTCCCCCGTTTTTTCCACATTTTCCTCTATTTCTTCGCTCCTATTAGTTTTAGCGTGATAAAATATACCTTATAGCCTTTCTCGATAAATAGGCTATCTAGCACTGAAATAATTTTTCCAATCGGACCAGTAGTTCCTGAGATTAGCGCGTTCAAATAAGCCTTTTCAAATAATTTCCCCCGTTTTTTCCACATTTTCCTCTATTTCTTCGCTGTTATTAGTCGTAGCGTGATAAAATATAGCCTATAGCCTTTCTCGACAAATAGGCTATCTAACACTCAAAGAATTTTTCAAATCGGACCAGTAGTTCCTGAGATTAGCGCGTTGAAATAAGCCCTTTTATATAATTTCCCCCGTTTTTTCCACATTTTCCTCTATTTATTTGCTCCTATTAGCCTTAGCGTAATAAAATATAGCCTATAGCCTTTCTCGATAAATGGGCTATCTAACACTGAAATAATTTTTCAAATCGGACCAGTAGTTCCTGAGATTAGCGCGTTCAAACTATTACTAAATAAGCATTTCATATAATTTTCCCCGTTTTTTCTACATTTTCCTCTATTTCTTCGCTCATATTAGTTTTAGCGGGATAAAATATAGCCTATAGCCTTCCTCGATAAATGGGCTATCTAATACTGAAAGAATTTTTCAAATCGGACCAGTAGTTCCTGAGATTAGCGCGTTCAAACAAACTAACAAACTCTTCCGCTTTATAATATTAAGTATAGATGAATATTACTGTACAGTGTACATATGTTATCATGGAAAGCGAACATTAAGAAGTTGTGCACACGTGATAAGTGTTATTATTATAGCCTAGGATAGGCTAGACATCTCGTTTTCATGTTCATTAGCTAAAGAAAAACTCATGTAGGTATCTATAGGTTTATCTCGCCCTCGGTGTTATAATTATCACGCGTGATAAAATATAACATGCTGCAGAGACACGACGTTTCTAATTGTTTGAAACATACTATAGTAGAAGGTAGTGAAAAAAAATCTTTTTTTTTTAATTGTACCTACCTAGGTAAACAAAATAATATTTATTATGGTTTTGTGTTTTTCTTTAGGCACGGTATAAAAATAATATATTTCTAAATGTAAGTCACAGATATTGAATATAATTACATGCAAATAACGATTCTTATTCTTCGTATTGGCGCAGATTACACGCATCAATATTATCATGATTCCGTGATAATATTGATGGTGTAAGCGGCCGAATCGCAGAATCATGATAATATCATAGAGATTTAAAAAATTCTTGAAATCCACGCGATTCTGGGGGGGCGTGGCTTCCACAGATTATGGTATTCTTCTTCTTTTTTTTCAGTCCAGTTGATTTGCCAGTGACAGGTGGATCGCAAATATAGCAGAAAATTATGTTTTTACCCTTTATAGGGTAAATGACTAGTAGATTGGACAGTACTAGTCATTGGAAAAGGCACAAAAACACCATATTTATTAATGTTGCTTTAAAAACTGACTGTTTTTCTTTAAAAACAGACGTTCTTTTACTTTAAAAACAGGAAATTTTTAAAGCAACATTAATAAATATTGTGTTTTTGTGCTTTTTCCAATGACTGGTACTGTCCAATCTACTAGTTATTTACCTTATTATATATAATATAATAAGGTAATTATTATATACAGAATTCATAAATATAATTTTAATAATAAACATACTTAATAATGAGATAAGGAATTCTTATAACAATAATTATTAGAGCCTGATGACCTCAAGGAGTTTATTGTTTTGTAAGAAACATGCCCATTTTTATGGAATCTGAAAGATGTTTGTCGGCCCAGCAGCGACAGTACACGGACAGTTTTGTGCCTTTAATTAACTTTTTAATTTTTTATAAATAATCTGTGTAACAATTATCTATGGACAATGACATTTGACATTGACGTTTGTGCAAAGTGACTAGTGAAATTTTCTCGAATTCATTCGCCACATTGTCTACGAAGCCGGCCGGCCGGCGGCGGCGCAGAAAAACGCTAATTCGAGAAATATACGTTCGGACAATTATACGAAAAATTTGAGCTCAAAACTTCGTAGAAGAGGAAAGCCAGCCAAAACCGTACGTTTCTGCCCCATATTCTGGTCCTTCGAGCCGGATTCAACGGCATCGGGATTCCCACCACGTGGTCGTCGTCAAGACTTCGAAAAATCGTCGCAGCTACTTCTTCGGTTATACGGTCTGGTCTTATTCCTCTCAAATCCCTTCCCGTTAAACATATTTTGCTTTAAATTCGTACCATTTGCATTTCAGGTCAGCGGCTTAAAAGCGGATCAAAATCGTGATTCGTGCCGGACAAAGGCTTCGCCTTAAACGTGAGTACTTTACACTTATTCTTACACGTAGACCTCCAAAATGTCAACCGAGGACAAAATATCAGTGACTAGATCAGTTTCCCCCGCGGCAATCCGCCAAAAAGATTACGCGGAACTTAAAAAGCAACGTGGCAATGTGAAAGGTCGTATAACTCAGTTTAAGAAATATTTAGATTCCTTACTCCAGGATTCCGTTTCTCAAGTTCAAATTAAGGAAGTTAAATTTAGGATGCAGGCAGCCCAAGAGCATTTTAAAGTGTTTAATAGAATCCAAATCAAATTGAGCTCATTTTATCCGAGTCAGATTACACAGCGAACCTTGAGTATATAGAATCTTTTGAGTCATTGTATTTTCATATTTTAGCCACAGCAGAGAGTTTAATAGAAAGTAACGTGCAAGATTTCAAGTGTAATAATAGTTCAACAGCCCAGTCAAATGTAAAACTACCCGATATAAAATTGCCAAGCTTTGATGGTTCATATGACCAGTGGCTGGAATATAGGAATTCTTATATTACAATGATACACAATCGTTCAGATCTAGACGAGATTCAGAAATTTCATTATTTAAAAGCTTCACTAAGTGGTTGTGCGTTACAAGTTATAAGTGCTCTGGAGTTTACAGCGAGTAACTACACTCATGCTTGGGATTTACTTCTTAATAGATTTCATAATACACGGCTTCTTGTTCATAATCATTTAAAGTCTTTGTTCTCGATACCACCACTCCGGCAGGAATCTCATATTCATATGCGTAGATTAATCGATACTACAACTAGAAATCTCCGTGCCTTACAGTCGCTAAATGAGCCCACAAAGTACTGGGACACCATAATTATATACCTACTTGTATCTAAATTAGATGCATCTACGGAGCGGGAATGGGAAAATTGTAAAGGGTCACTTCTTGATTCAAAGAAGCAACTTACTTTACAAGATTTACTTTCTTTTTTAACCGACTTCCAAAAAGAAAGGAGGTTTCTCAATTCGACCGTATATATGTTCTTTTTTTATGTTTGTTCGCTGATAACTCCGCCGTTTGTGGACTGATTTTCAAAATTCTTTTTTTGTTGTATAGGATATAGTCTGAATTTGGTACCATGTTCCCAAACATAGTGACCTGATGATGGGATCCATGAGGAATCGAGGGAACTCCTCAAAATTTATATGGAAACATATGGTGATTTTAGTTTTATGAGAAGTATCCTAAGCATATGCTACCAAAACGCAAGATTTTGCACCAAGGTATTCTATGGTTCCGAAGATACTAAGAGAACTCCGGATTCCTTATAGATACAAGTTTGGGGGTTAGGCGCTGTTTTAAGAACAGAAAGCATATGCTACTATGCAAATTACATTTATCATCATCATCATCATCATCATTCATTATAATTACCACGTCAGGGTCACCAATCGCCGCGCCGCCACCTCACCGCACCCGTGTGGCTTCTCCCTTAAATTACCTAGTATGCATGTAACTAAAAAGAGTGAAATTATTATTTTTAACAAAAAATTTAAACCGACTTCCAAGGTAAAAACAATAACAATATCCGTATAATATGAACTAAAAAGTATTAAATAATTTTTCCTGTCTAATAGTGCCTTTTTCCGAATTCGGCTAAACCTCAACAGCTATTTATGTACTCAATATTCATCATTTTGAAGTCGGTGCCAGTTCCAAAAGTTTCAAATATTTGGCAGAGGAAGATTCAGCTATCTGGTACCGACTTAAAAATGATGAAGATTGAGTACAGAAATAGCTGTTGAGGTTTAGCCGAATTCGGAAAAAGGCACTATTAGACAGGAAAAATTATTTAATACTTTTTAGTTCATATTATACGGATATTGTTATTGTTTTTACCTTGGAAGTCGGTTTAAATTTTTTGTTAAAAATAATAATTAAGAAACAAATCAAACACTTTAGAAATGACTAGTTCCAATCAAAGTAAGTCACCTCAACCCAAACCATTGTTCAGTGAAGTGAAACATTCACAACCACCTCGTAAACAAACAAGTCATGTTGTAGGACACACTTATACGTCTACCAATTTAAATAAATTTAATAATTCGAAAGGTTCTAGTAAACGAATGTCACAAGATAATACTTGTGTCTTATGTGGTGGTGTTCATCTTCTTTTTATGTGTTATAAGTTTTTGAATCTGTCCATTAAGGATAGATTAAAATTTGTTGAGGATAATAAATTTTGTAGTAATTGCTTACGTAGTGCCAGTCATTCTGCATCAGAATGCTTGTTTGGGCCATTCAAACAATGTCGGGCCAAACATAATACTTTATTACATGTGAATAATAATTCAAATTTAGTCGAACAAAGCAGACAGTCATCTGAATATAGGGGAATTCGTGATCATGAAACGGTGGTCAACCCGTCGACTGCGCTTCATTCATCATCTGCTTGCTACGCGCTTCCACAAGAACATGCTTTGCAACCGGTATTGTTATGCACTGCATTGGTGGATATAGTAGATAAGAATAAACGTACCTTTACTGCCCGTGCGCTGTTAGACAGTGGCAGTCAACATAGTTTTATATTTGAAAAATTATTTATACGTTTGAATACGGAACCAATACAGTCCACTATACTTATTTCGGGTGTTGGTATGTCTACCACACAATCTAACAAATCGTGTGAAATAACAATACGTTCTAAATTAAACGATTATAGTACAATAGTTCAGTGTTACATCTTGAAACACATTACATCAAGTTTGCCTACGACAAACATTGATAATACGAGTAAATTTATACGTTTACCTAAGAATATTCGTCTCGCTGACCCAACTTACAATATTTCTTCTAGTATTGATTTATTAATCGGTGCAGATATATTCTGGGACTTATTACTAAACGACAATAGAATTCGATTAGATAAGGGCCCTATCTCCAAAATTCGAAATTAGGATGGTTATTATGTGGTCCGCTTTATACGTCAGATTGGAAGGATGATAATTTTTCCAATCAAGTTTATTGTAATTTCAATCAAACTTTAAACGATAACTTGAAACGATTCTGGGAATTAGAAAATGTTTCTCAAATACCCAATCCCCTCACTGCAGATGAGAAAATATGTGAGGATCTATTTAAAAATACAACTAAACGTGATATTTATGGTAGATTTACAGTGTGCATTCCCCTGAAGGAATCAGCTGATGTGTTAGGTGCTGTGTTAGCTGATGTGTTTAATTTTTATCATTAGAACGCAAACTTGAGCGCTCACCGGAATTAAAACGTCTGTATCGTGATTTTATTAACGAATATGAAGCTTTAGGCCATATGACTCGTGTGCATAAGGTTGAAAATCCCAATTTCATTCTTCCACATCATGGTGTTTTTAAAGAACACAGTTCAACAACTAAATTGCGAGTAGTTTTCGACGCGTGTGCCAAGTCTAGTTCATCTAAATCGCTTAATGACATACAGTACCTAGGGCCTGCTTTACAGAATTACATCTTTTCTATACTTTTACGGTTTAGGCGTTATAGACATGTAGCAGTAGCTGATGTGGAGAAGATGTTTAGACAAATATTTATAGGTGAAGATCAAAGGTCACTGCAATATATTCTTTGGCGTGACGGTCCTGCAGAGCCTTTAGGTATATTTCAACTTAATACTGTTACCTATCTCACTGCTTCTGCGCCTTATTTAAGTATGCGCTGTATTCGTCAACTCGCACTTGACTGCGATGACGTCATCACATCTCGCGTCATAGCCGAAGATTTGTTCGTTGACGATTTAATGACAGGTGATGATGATCATCAGCAGCTGGTATCCATCTGTGAGAAGGTGTCATCAGTTTTACGTTCGGGCTGTTTCGTTCTTCGTAAATGGGTATTTAGTTCGGAAATTGCACAAGCTCCGGCTATTCAACAGTTTGTCGATGAGTATACGCAGAATAAAACTTTAGGTATAGGTTGGCATAGCGTAAATGACGACCTATATTACACTCCAAAAATAAACGAGTATGAAAATACGCATAAATTATGATCCATTGGGTTTGTTATCGCCCACCGTAATTTATTTAAAAAATTTTGCTTCAAAAATTATGGCTAAGTAATCTGGATTGGGATACTCCAGTATCCCACGAAATAGAGCTTGCTTGGAGCAAATTTGTACTAACTTTAACACGTTTAAATGACCTTAAAATTCCTCGTTATGTGATGAGTGATTACACGCAACACAAAGAATTACATATATTTACAGATGCGTCACAAAACGCGTATGGCGCTTGTGCATATGTACGTACCTTTAATGATGATTCAGAAATTATTGTAAAGTTATTATGTGCAAAGAGCAAAGTTGCCCCGCTAAAGTCTATTAGCATTCCGAGGTTGGAACTTTGTGGGGCCTTAATAGGCGCGAGATTATATAAAAAAATAATTGATGCTGTTCGTTTAAAGTTTTCTAAGGTTGTATTTTGGACCGATTCGACCATAGTCATGGGTTGGATCAGGATGTCTCCACACCTACTAAAGACATTCGTGCAAAATCGTGTAGCTGAAATCAATGAGCTAACTGGCGACTCCAGGTGGTTGCATGTATCCAGTGAGAACAACCCAGCTGATGCGTTGTCTAGAGGTTTAGCGTTTGATTCATTGATAACTAGCAACCTCTGGTGGAGCGGTCCATCTTTTCTAACAATTTCATGATAACTTTAACTCGTTGGATGAAACCAATTTAACTGATTTTGAAAATTTACCCGAGTTAAAACCTAATCTGGTAAATACTTTTAACAGTGTCGAAACCTTTGATTTTATAGAATTTAAGAGATATTCTTCGTTCACTAAACTTAAACGTGTATGGGCATACGTTCTTCGATTCATAAATAACATAAGTAGAATGACTAATATCTGTAAAACGAAACAGACAGGTTCATTAACAGTATCCGAGTTAGAAAAATCACAACATGTGTTGATTCGCTTTGCACAAATACAATCTTTTCCTACAATTTATAATAATTTAACAAATAATAAGCGAATTTCTACATGTAATGTGAAGGATTTAAATCGTGTGGCCGGATTTAACATTTTCTTAGATGATAACAAATTAATTAGAGTTGGTGGCAGACTCCATAACGCTACTAATTTTGATTTCAATAAAAAGCATCCGTTCTTGTTGTGTAGTTGGCACTGGATGTCTACCTTACTCGTTAACCATGAGCACAAAAGGTTGCTTCATGCTGGACCTCAGCTCATTTTGTCCACTTTGCGCGAGACCTGGTGGATATTAAGTGCAAGGGGTCTAGTGAGGAAACTAGTGCGTCACGCGTTACATGCTTTCGGTTTAATAGCAAAGTACCTAAACCCATTATGGGAAACTTACCATCTGAACGGCTTGATGTAGGATTTCCATTTGAGAGGTCCGGTGTTGACTATGCTGGCCCTATCATGATTTTGAATCGTAGGGGAAGAGGTGCTACGGAAATTAAATCGTATATTTGTTTATTTGTTTGCTTTATAACCAAAGCTGTACATATTGAGCTAGTCACAAGTCTCTCTACGGATGATTATATTTTGGCATTAAAACGTTTTATTGGTAGACGTGGAAAACCGGTAGCCATGTATTCTGACAACGGTAGAAACTTTGTTGGTGCTGAAAAGGAAATTCAAAATTTAGTAACCGAAAATTTACAAACGATAAACGATTTTGCTTCATCTGAAGGCATTAATTTTAATTTTATTCCACCGTATGCGGCGCACTTTGGAGGTCTATGGGAGAGTGGTGTAAAGTCGTGTAAACATCATCTTAAACGTATAGTAGGAAATGCTAAATTAACCTACGAGGAAATGAGTACGGTTTTAATTCAAATAAAATCCATATTAAACTCTCGTCCTCTATCACCTTTATCCACTGACCCTACCGAACTCTCCCCTCTTAATCCTGGTCACTTCCTTATTGGCCGACCGCTAACTTCGCTGCCAAGCGAGACTTCTTCTGATGCTGCAGGCCTGACGATCAACCGATACCGGCGCGTGGAGCAGTTGCGGCGGCAATTCTGGCGAAGGTGGTCCATGGAGTACATCGGGGAACTTCAACAAAGAACCAAGTGGAAGGCGAATCAGGACGACATAGACCATGGTCGTCTCGTCCTCATCAAGGATGGGAATCTACCTCCACTTAAATGGTGTCTGGGACGCATTATCCGCACCTATCCAGGTACCGATGGCGTCTCACGTGTAGCGGACATTCGGACTGCAAATGGAACAACGAGGAGGGCTTTCTCGAAGATCTGCCCTTTGCCACTGCAGGCGCCGGACAACGAGTCCTGATGTTGGAAGCCGGTGTTTCCAAGGCGGGCGGTATGTCGCGGCCCAGCAGCGACAGTACACGGACAGTTTTGTGCCTTTAATTAACTTTTTAATTTTTTATAAATAATCTGTGTAACAATTATCTATTTTATTTGAAATTGACGTTTGTGCAAAGTGACTAGTGAAATTTTCTCGAATTCATTCGCCATATTGTCTACGAAGCCGGCCGGCCGGCGGCGCAGAAAAACGCTAATTCGAGAAATATACGTTCGTACAATTATTATACGAAAAATCTCAGCTCAAAACTTCGTAGAAGAGGAAAGCCAGCCAAAACCGTATGTTGCTGCCCCAATGTTTAAATATAAGATACATATAAGAATTTTATTTATTTTTATTTTATTTTATTAGGAAAACTAACAGCATTTAACTATAACAGTGATAATACATACTAAGTAACGACATGCCAATAACAAGTTTTCACTAGTAAATAATAATAAATTTGAGCTAAAATTAACAAATTAACAAAGTCCTGACAAGACACATAACACAAAAGATAGATAATAATAATAAACAATAATCCGTCTTGTTTTGCATGCGTTTAGTTTTTAACGCGCATGTGAGTAGGTATTATTGCTATTGCTGGTTTTCTCTTATAAAAAAAAAAGACGGGTTGCACTCCGGCAGTGCCAGCAGAAGTGAAAACTTGATTATTAACGTTATGCATTATTTTTTTTAACCTATTTTTTATGAAAATCGATTTTTAAAAAATCAATTTTTTTAATTAATCGAAACTCTTACAATCGATTAAATTTTTAACCCATTTTTTATGAAAATCGATTTTTAAAAAATCGTTTTTTTTAATTAATCGAAACCCTTACAAGTTTTTTAACCCATTTTTTATGAAAATCGATTTTTAAAAAATCGTTTTTTTTTAATTAATCGAAACCCTTACAATCGATTAAATTTTTAACCCATTTTTTATGAAAATCGATTTTTAAAAAATCGATTTTTTTTAATTAATCGAAACCCTTACAATCGATTAAAAAATATCGACAATCGAAAAAAAACAATCGATTGTTCGATTAATCGATTTCGATGTTACAACACTACTCTCCAACCGTCTTACGGTTTTTCGATCAGCACGAGAATCTAACGCGAGTTTCACAGTTTTTACCCATCCCACAAAAGTGCTCAACGCCGCTAAAGAAGTTTTCACTTCAAAAATCTTGTACGAGACGACCTTCCTCTAGCGATTTCAACTGTGTACTGACGGTGATAATATTGACAATGACCGTATAATAGGGCGCTTCAGTACTCGTGATCCGCGTGGATTCGCGTGATACTCGAATCATGGTAATATTGATGCGTGTAATCTGCGCCATAAACACTTTTCATACTGCGCCTGCAGAAAAAAATGAACCAATAAAATAACATGTTAGCCACTGATTTTGAATATAAGAATTACATATTTTGGATACCCATAATACCGTCGGTGGCCAAATTATTATACTCACTTGAAAAATACGTTTTACGTAAACAATACGTTTTTGTGCCTCATAAGGAAAAATTTTTATCTTTAAAAAAGTTAATAATTTTTTTAGCCTTATGGTAAGGTGCAGAGTCCTGCATACATATGCAGGTCCCGTCTGGCTGCTATTCAGCCATCTGGGGATGGAGATGACTGTAAAACTAGCAGATATTGGTCTTAACGCATGGTTCCTTCAACCACGTGTAGTCGACCATTCCCGTTTGAGCTAATCTCGCCCCATGTCGTAACCGACGAAGGAGATTTCACTCGTTCAATAACACAGCTTTTATAAAAATTTTCATGTCGCCTTCGGTGAACAAACTAGGGATTTTCCTGGAGGATCTGAATCAATTGGATCATATTAAGGTCACGCCTTTATCTTCATAATTAAAAAAAAGGAAATTAAAATAACTTGTTTTCCTCCTTTCAGTATTCCTCAGACCAGTGTTTTTACATTGTAGCAAACGCCAATCGCTTAGCATGCATGCATCTGGGGTAAACTTAGGTTTTTCGAAGGATGGAAACAACTGAAATTCAGTTTCACCTTAGCATTCTGTTAGATAAAGCAACGCCAGCATCATCTAACAAAACTTTTATGTCTTTCAGGGGTTTTCTTCTGTTCTCAACAATAAAACGCCTTGTTTCCTCTCCTGTTCAAGCAGTCGAAAGCCGTTTTCTACCACATCAACTCGCTATGGGGACAAAGATTTTTTTAGGTTTATCACTTTTTATATTTCAAAGTGTAGACTGGGAAACGCCTACGAGAATTTCTCTCCGGGTATGATTGATATGACTCGAAGGTGTCTAAATTTTAGATTTATTTCTAGCTGAAATGTCTGAATTCTTACCCATGGCTACATCTTTCATTATTTTAACTTAAAATTACATTAAGTATCACAATAAATAACCAAGAAACACTAGAATCATGTGTTAATACCTATTATATATACATTATAATAAAATAGATAAGACATAAGTATTGCTTTTTATAACACGTTTCACGCAAAAAACATTTTTAGCGCCTGTGTCTAACTCCCTCTTGCACGCACTTAACACAGGAAAATATGGCATAAGTGACTGTCGTACTAAATGGTGTTATTATTACAAGATTATTATTGAATAATAAATGTTACTGGCTCACAAAATGTAGAAGACAGCCTAAAGTAACAAAAAATAAAAGAAAATACTAAAACTAACAACATAAAAATAGCTAAACAATCAACCAATACGAATCTATGTAAAAATCTCACACAGAGTAGGTGATATTAATTTGGCCACCCACTGTACAACGAAAAAAATGGAATATGTCTCTTTTGTGTCGGGCCTGGGTCACAAATGACCCGTCGCCTTTCTAAGTCTTCCAGCTGTATTAAAGGTGAATTTTCGAAACTAGAAGGCGCTTCTAAAGAAAGTAAAGATGGTTGAATGCTATTACCGGTGAGGTCAGCAGATGGATTAGGCTCTTCGTTAATTTCATGCCAAACATCGTCCAGTTGCTGGCTTATTTCTCTGCACCCGGAGGCAAAGGCGAATGTTGCGGTGTTATATTGTTCTCATCAAAAGAAATGTCAAAAAATGTATTACACTTTTTACGAGATTATTTTTTATGATTACACGACGAATATTTACCTAACATAATATAAATATTAAACAAATCTCACTTTTTATACTTAGAAACGTATTTTTCTAACCCTCCATAAAACAACGTCTTATATCAATATATGTAGATTTCCCATGACTTCAAAACACTTTTAGTAGCCAATATTAACTATGATCAAACAACTTTTATCCAAGCGAAAATTTCTACGCACATGACGCAACAACAATGTTGTCTCCGCACAACAACGCTCGAAGTGACAATGGTGCGCCACGCGCGCTCCCCTCTCCTCGTCCAATGTACGCTTGGTGTATTTTAAGACGGAGCTTACTTCAAATAGGACGTTTTACGATTCTGTATCTCGGAAAATAAGTAAGATATAAAAATTCTGAAAATGAGAGACTGTAGAGCTTTGATTTCCTATTTCATTTATGCAATAAAATCATTTTTGTCCTATGATCACATATTATAATCCTGAAAAGAAAGTCATTTAGTTCATGATATCGATAAACTATAGTTCATCCCTAAACACAAATAAAAAGCTATGCAATTTTTGTAGCCAAATTATTACTTGATGTGACATTTTAGCATTAATAATGCCTTATATAACACAAATAAAGGATTACTAGCTATTTGACCGAGCATTCGATAAAACACGAATAAAATGACATTTTCTTAAAATGATTCCTAGCTAGATCGATTTTTCGCCCCCGAAACCCCCTATATACTAAATTTCATGAAAATCGTTGGTCAGTGATCGTTTTTCTGTATATAAACGAAAAAAATACCCATTAGTTACTTATATTTTTGAACAAATATGTTTGACCTTAGTTTGACCTTCAATGGCGTTAAATTAGCAATAAATTGGACCAACATTACATTTAGAACTTTTGGTAAGCTTCTCGTATCAGCTTTCACATAATGAGAACTTGCATTTGACGAACCAGCCATTATAAATAAGATTGAAAGGAAAAAAAAACATACTGCAGAGGTTAATTGGCCGCCGATGATGACGTCAGAGCGAAACTTTAAAAATTTATTGAGAAAAAACTAGCCAATGAATTTCAAAATTATTTAATTTATATTTTTAAAATACCCTATTTTAACGAAAGTACATGTGATTTTTTTTGGACAATGCCCATTATAGGTGTTACGTCTCACTAGGTAATGGACAATAACAATAACAACACTTTTCACTAAGTAGGTAAGCACAGGCCAACTTGGAACGTCCGCCTCGCTCGGCAGCTTGCAGCGAAGTGACGCGTCGCCCCGCCAGTTGAGCCGTGCTACCGGTTTATTATTTTAACTAGACATCACATCTCTCCTTTTTCATAATAATTTAAAATCGTATTAGTTATTCAATAAAGATACAAAAGAGCTCATAACAAAGAATTACTTCAATATAAATTAATATTGTTAAAGAATAACTTTAAGGTAATAACATACATAGAATTTAAGTGTAAATAGATCATAATTATAAACGAAACAATTTTATAATATTATCATGAGATCATTAATATTTAACAGTAAGTTATAAATCATAATAAGGAACACGTTACAAATCATTATTTAAGATACATTATAATCATCTAATAATTACATTATTACATCTACAGTAGTGACCAAGTTCTTGTTCGACCAGTTACTAAAATATATTTTCATTTAAAATGCATATTTTGATTAAAAGAATTGCAGTGTACACTTGGTCGAGCAACAACTTTAGTCAATTAACTCTACTCCATTATCATCAATAACCTTCCATTGACCTTCCACTTTCTTTAAATGTACAATATTCCTTCTATATTCCTGACCCGTATCCTCATTCCTCACGTTTATGTCGCTTCCTTCAGCACTTACTACAGTATGCGGTGTTGGATTGAATTCGGGTGTAAGTTTATTTTCTTTTATCAGGTTCTTTACATACACTCTTTCTCCAACTGCCAATTCTCTGTCTACAGCTTTCCTTTTCCTATCTTCTAATAATTTACTTTTTTCCTTTTTTTCTTTGTCTCTATCCCTTATTTCCCCATCATAATTATTGTTTTCCAGGTCATCTAAAAAAGGTAATTTATCCCGGAATTGTCTTCCGTAGAACAACTCGGACGGTGATTTACCTGTTGAAGGATGCGGAGTGCTATTATACATAACTAAATATTTAAGTAAATCATCTTTCCAAACAGATTTTTGACACTGACTAATTCTCAATCGTTTAAGTATGTCTCGGTTCTGTCTTTCGACTTCGCCGTTTTGCTGTGGCCAGTAAGGTATAGTATTAAAAAGTATTATTCCATGAT
This sequence comes from Polyommatus iphigenia, assembly GCA_963422495.1. NCBI lineage: Eukaryota > Metazoa > Arthropoda > Insecta > Lepidoptera > Lycaenidae > Polyommatus > Polyommatus iphigenia. The sequence continues at coordinate 206,353 of OY730180.1, forward strand.
CTGTACAAAAAGTTTTAAATTCCCGACTAGAAAATTGCCTGCCATTATCAGCTGTTATACTGCATGGGTTTCCAGTCCGTGAAAAGATTCTCTTTAATACTTTTATAGTGTCTTGCGAAGATATAGATCGCATAACTTCGATCTCTTTTTATCTGCTATAATAATCAATTATTACAAACAGATAATCTCCGTTCGGTAATGGCCGTAAAAAGTCGACTGCTGTATCAACCTACGCTTTAGACGGGAGTTCTCGTCTTTTCATGGGTACTGGTGTATGCATGTTGACGATACCTGGATGGCCCTCATGAGCAGCTGCGTGAACGCTTTTACGTAATTTGGTGGGAATTACTATTTTGTTACCTCTTAATAAAATGCCATTGTGCAACCAGAGTTCATGTTGAAATAACTTGTAATGGCTAACTGCAGCATCCCAATTATAATTTATTAAAGCATCTTTGACTAATTTGAAGTTTTCATCATCATTTGATGCTTCAATAATTGATTTCAATGTTAATGCAACAGTTCGCGCGTATTCAACAATCTGGTCTACATGGTACTCATCTTCTGACGAATTATCCTTATTTATAGGACCCGTACAAAGACGTGATAATGGATCTGCTACATTCGACTTGCCAGGTTTGTAAATAATTTTATAGTCATATGCTTGTAATCGAAGGACCCATCTTTCGATACGAGCACATGGTTTCGATCTCGTGCCAAATATGACTTCAAGAGGCTTATGGTCCGTAACGAGCTCAAATTTTTTGCCATATGTAGTACAATGTACATATGGAAATGTTCGATTGCCCAGACCAACGCTAATGCCTCCTTTTCTGTCTGACAGTATCGTTTCTCAACGTCTGTCAGACTTTTATTCCCAAAAGCTATAATTCGAGGCCCTTTGTTATCATATTGGATCAGTACACCACCTAAACCTACAAGGCTTGCATCGGCAATTACTTGGGTACGATCTTTTGGGTTATAGTAACCTAGTGTTGGAATCTTTGATAAGCTATTTTTTAACTTTTTAAAAGCTTCCGACTGTTCATTTTGCCAAAAAGATGATATATTAGCCTTTTTATGAACTTTTTGTCGCAGTAACTGTCGAAGAGGTTCCGTCAAGGTTGATAAATTTGGTATCCATTTTCCGACAAAATTTACCAACCCTAAAAGCTTTGAATTTCTTCGATAGTTTCTGGTGGCCTAACTGTTTCTATTGTTTTAATATATTTGTCTAGTGGCTTAATGCCTGATGATGAAAGCTCGTGACCAAGAAATTGTATAGTCTTTGCGTTGAAAACACACTTGTCTTTGTTCAAGAGAACATTGTTGTCTTTGAGTACATCGAGAACATGCCTAAGTCTGTTGTCATGTTCCCGTTTATCAAGCCCGAATACAACAATGTCATCTATAAAATTTACAATTCCCTCACATGGCAGCAACATTTTTTCCATAATTTTCTGAAAATGTTCAGACGCACATGATATCCCAAACATTAACCTTTTGTATCGATAGAGACCTTTGTTAGTAATGAAGGTGGTTATGTTTCTACTAGATTCTTTAAGTTCTATATGATGAAAAGCATTTTTGATGTCTAATTTTGAAAAATATGTTGCTATGCCAAATTTGGGAATTAATTGTTCCATTGTCTGCAAAGGATGATTTTCTCGAATGATGGCTTTATTGGCAGCACGCATGTCAATACAAATACGCACATCATTATCAGGTTTAAGGACAGGAACCATCGGAGAAACCCAACTGCTTGGCTCATTTACGGGTTCAATTATGTCCATTTTTACTAATTCGTCTATTTTACTATTTATTTTTAATTCTAAAGGAATTGGAACTCGTCTGTATGGTTGACAAACTGGAGGTACTGTTTTGTCAATAGTAATTTCAAGCTGAACATTTTTGAGCTTTGGAAATGGTTTTTGTTCCAAGGAATTTACTTCTAAGCCTAATTTTAAAACATTGCTGTGTCTTTGCCTAAAAGATTCCTTGAACCGTTTTTAATAATATAAAATTTTGTTATTAGGGACTTTGGACCAATTTTTATATTTGCATCAAATGAACCTAATACTTGTAGTGGCAGTTCAGCACCATAAGCTACAAAAGTTTTGTCGACTGATTTTCGCTGGTTGAAAACAATAACATTCGATTTTTTCATTTGTTCCCAGGTTTTGTCGTTAATTATATTAGATTTACTACCAGAATCTATTAACATTTTAATATTGGTTCTACCTACCTGGCAGTCAACAGTTGTGTCATCGTCCATATTGAAAATATAGTCTACTGATGTAGGCTCTTTACTTTTGTCAATTTCTAGTTTAGATTTTTTAGGTTTTCTGTCGTTCGGTGGAAGATTGGCACCTCCTTTTCTTTTATTGGCCCTTGTTCTGCAATGTTTCTGAAAATGACCTCTAAAGCCACATTTTATGCAGTTTGCATTTATTGCAGGGCAGGAACTATTATCACCTTTATGATATTTACTGCCACATCGACAGCAGGTATCAGTTTTAGGCTTATAAGTTTGTATTTTATATTTTGTGTCAATTTTGTTAAGATTGGAACCTAATACGCTTTTACTCTGTTTATCGTGGAAATCAGTTAACTGTCTTTCAACAGTTTCTAAAGAATTTGCTTCAGCGATAATTTTTTCAATCGTAGCTGCATCACCGAGTGTTAAAATATTCTTTCTCACTTGAGTAGAATTAAATTTTTCAGTAATTTGGTCAATTAGACTTTCGTATTCTCGAGCAAAATTACATTTTGAACTTTGTTGTCTGAGCCGGATCAAAAATTTGTCAAATTTTTCGTCAGGTTCTTGTTTCATTAAACGAAAGATGTGCCTCTCGAATAAGTAACTCTGCTTTGGTGAAAAGTACTCATCAAGTTTTTTAATCGCAACACCATATACATCAGACTCGTTGGAATCGGTTGCGTGTGATCCGGGAATCGGATCACACGCAACCGATTCCAACGGAATCGGTTGCGTGTGAAGGGGAATGAAATGTATGTCTTGTAAAGCCATGCCACCAGAATGTAGTAATATAGCACGTTTCTTTTTATGGTCATCTATGTTGGACGCTATAAAATATATTTCTAGGGCACGTTTCCATCTTTCCCATCGCAAGCCTATAGAGTGAGGTTCACCCTCGCAATCAAATGGTTTTATTGTCGGAACTGTAATTTGTGACGTCATATTGGACGATCTGTAAGTAAGGGAAAGACGAATATAATGTAATGGGCAAATTGTAAAAATATTTTAACTATTAAATATAAATTATTAAGTATTAACAATGATTCTATATAAGCATTAATTTATTAGAGATTAATTAAGGAATGTTTATTATATTAATGGGTATAAAAGTTTTTAGTGTTTTAAATGAGTTACAAAAAGTGTCTATTTAAATTAATATAATAGCATAATATTAGCTGTTTATCAGTAATCCATAATTGAATGAATTGTCATGTACATATTTTATTATTATCACTAATTACCATGTTTGGTAAACTGTACTTTGTATTATTGTGATTTGTGAAGCGCAAGTTGAATCATATCTATATTAGATAACGATCGATTGCGATAAACAGATGCAAAACTGGTTGTAGCCCGAGCGTAACTTGTATTCAATCTTAACTATTTGTGACAATTAGGTATTACGATGTTTGTTGACCCACTTTTAAATATTATATTATTTCTTCAACTACTTGAAGAATACTTTATTTAAACGGGTAGGCACATAATAATATCATGTTAACTAAATTATTTCTTTAGTTGGAACTATGATCGAATATATCGATGGCACGGCAAATAGCATTTTACAGACAGTTATATTATAATGGTCATAAATTGGATTTGAATGTGAAATAAACCTTGCAAGTTTATTTACAATAAACATTTTGAGGGTAGGCGATATTATGCGTATGCGCGGAATTAACTTATTATCTATTGTACAATTGATTAAACAGTGTTATAGACGAGAAACCGAAATTCTTTTTACAGTGTTTTAAATTTAAATTGCGCATGCACATAGTACTATTACGCTACTCTTCTCTTTTTTTTTTTTTTGACCAACTTCTGTAAGGAATTTAAATATTTTATAATTTATTTACTGCGCTTTTACTCGTCGCCAATGTTACGTCTCACTAGGCAATGGACAATAAAACAACACTTTTCAGTAAGTAGGTAAGCACAGGCCAACTTGGAACGTCCGCCTCGCTCGGCAGCTTGCAGCGAAGTGACGCGTCGCCCCCACAGTTGAGCCGTGCTACCGGTTTATTATTTTAACTAGACATCACAATAGGTATATAATATACAAGAATTGCTCGTTTAAAGATATAAGATTAAACTTGTAAATTATCTTTTTAGCTTACAAAAATACCGTTTGAAAAGCCCAGAAAACATTATTAAAAACATACGTATATAATGTTAAATCCATGTGTTTGAGGCGTTCTTTGGCCGTTCTTATGGTTTATTATGTAGCGGAACCACAAAACTCAACAAGATCTTGCATAACACTTTTATCACATGAAATAGGGAACAAATATAATGACCACCAAAAAATGCTCTGATACCCTAAACTTGTTTACCAAAAAAAGTTACTTAACACCAAAAAAAGAAAGTCTAAAATTGCAATACTACCAGCTATTTTTGTAACGACTACACTTCAAATTGTAATCGAACGCCAAATATAGTAAATGATCACCAAATATTATAGTAAATGATCACCAAATCCTTGCGAGCAAATCAATGCGATATTTCTGTCCAAATAAATCACTACGATTGACAAAAAATGTAAGCATATAATTAACAAGGAAGTATTATAACTCCATATTAATGTTATATTCGGCAGTTTGGACCTGAAGAGATAACAGACGGACACCTACCCATTCCAATTTAAAATATTAACATGGATGATAACATTTTATATACTAATAAGTAATATTATAAATGCAAAAGTGTATCTGTCGTCTGGCCATAACCTCTTCACGCCCAAACCACTGAACCGATTTTGCTGAAATTAAGTATGGAGATACTTATACCACAGTCTTACACTGTACTTATACTGAGTCGCGTTATCAGTATATTATTATTTATTAACGATAGTTAAATAACGAGATGTAATGCTTTTGTTTCTCATTTTAAAATTAAAATGTAGTTAAAATTTGGTTTTTATTATTTACTCTCCGGAGCAATGATTTTTTTTTGGTTCATTTTTCTTTAATAGGATAGCAAAATGAAAATACTTTGTTTATAATTTTACATTAAAATGCTAGTATGATGTTGGTGATCATTTACTAATTCTGGTGATCGTTTACTAATTTTGGTGATCATTTACTAATTTTGGTAATCATTTACTATTTTTGGTTTTAAGATGTTAAATCTTTGGTGATAATTTTTCATTAAAATGCTAGTATAATTTTGGTGATCATTTACTAATTTTGGTGATCATTTACTATTTTTGGTTTTAAGATGTTAAATCTTTGGTTATCATTTTACAATAAAATGGTGGTCTATATTGTGGTGATCGTTTACAATTTTTGTCTGTGAAATGTGACTATTTCTGGTGATCAGTTAATTATTTTATTTTATTTTATGATACTTTGAAAACTTACAGCTATTATTACAATTAAATTATAAGACGGAATACATAATAAGGAGCCAATTAGAAGTTTTCACTGATAGTAATAGTTTACAAAATATGAACGATACGATATGAATATGAACGATAGTTTACAGAATATGAATACCTAGTACTACTACAACAAAATTTTAAACATTTTAAACAAAAAAATATCAGTTATTTTAAACAAGTATATATATATATATATATATATATATATATATATATATATATATATATATATATATATATATATATATATATATATATACCCCCAGGGTCTTCAACTTATCTCGCTCCTGCGTCACCTTTGGCATTCACTATATATATTCATTATATTATATTCATTATATTCATTATATATATATATATATATATATATATATATATATATATATATATATATATATATATATATATATATATATATATATATATATATATATATATATATATCCATATTAGAACACACTGAATTAAGTTGCTTGCTTGCACGACACATGAAAGAGTTCTGTCTGTAGTAGGTGTGGGTAGTGGGTAAGAAGATAGGGACATAATGACGATAGGACTTAGTAGGAATTTTAAAAGACAACTTAGATAATAGGTTGGGGCAGTCTAGATTATTCGAAGAAATTTTTAATGTAAGGAGGTGGTGTTTGGTACAGATAGACTTATAATTGGAACTACTACCCCGTTGATTAATCTTAGAACACAGGTAACGTATAAATTTTCTTTGGATACTCTCAATTCTATTAATGTGAATTTTATACCTAGGGTTCCAAATTTGGGAGGCATACTCGAGGTGACTTCTAACTAGAGAGCACTATAGAACCTTGATGGTTTTAGCGCGAACAAATTCTTTAGAAATTCGCTTTAAGAAGCCAAAAGCTTTAGATGCCTTTGATATGACATGATCAATATGAGAGTTAAACGATAGTTTCGAGTCATGAATAACTAAAAGGTCTCTTATAGTGGTAGTTCTGGGCAACGGATGATTCTTGAGATGATAATCGTAAGTAATATTATTTTTCTTTCGCGTAAAGGTAACAACGGAACATTTTAACGGGTTAAGGTCTAAACGGTTTTTGACACAATAGAATGCCCATGAAATATCCAGACCGACTCCTTTGTTATGACCGAGTAAGTCGGACTCAACTTGACTCGCTTTTCACACTTATACACCGATAAAAGGCTGTCTCCAGTAGTCTACCTCATTGAATTTACTGGACATAGATATTATGTTTTTTTATGTTATCCCACTGCTGGGCAAAGGCCTCCCCCAGGGTCTTCAACTTATCTCGCTCCTGCGTCACCTTTGGCATTCACCAACCAGGACTTGTTGACACTTTTCTGTCAAGTGTAATTTTGACACAATAATTATGGTGACTTTTGCTATTTAAACATTTTCAGGTAGCTTCGGCAACCCTAGCTGCTCGACACCTAAGGGTCAGCGCGGCGGCGGGGGCACGGCGGGCGCGGGGGGCGCTGGCGTGGGGGGCGGCGGACGCGACCGCGCGCACCGCCGCAACGAGGCGTGCTTCGGCGACGCCGCCGACCCCGCGCTCGCCGACGACTTTGACTTCGAGGGCAACCTCGCGCTGTTCGACAAGCGCGCGCTGTGGGAGCGCATGCGCGCGCGCCCCGACGTCGTGCGCGCCGCCGACGACGCCGCGCGCTACCGCCACGACGAGAACGTGCTGGGCGCCGCGCCCGCGCCCGCCGCCATCGCCTTGCGCGACGAGCTGCGCGTCGGCAGCTACAGCACCGACGACGGCGCCACCGTGCCCGCCGCCGCCGACCGCCTGCGCCGCGACCTGTGGCGCGCGCTGCACCACCACCGCCTCGCCGACTCCGCGCTGCTGCTGCTGGCGCGCGCCGCCGCCGACCTCGCGCTGCGCCTGGCGGGCGGCGGCCGGCGCCTCGAGCCGCGCAACGCGCACCAGACGCCCGTGGCCGTGGCCGCGGTGGGCGCGCACTCGCTGGGCGCGTGCGGCGTGGCGGCGGCGCGCCTGCTGGCGTCGCACGGGGTGCACGCGCATGTGCTGCTGGCGGGCGGCGCGGCGGACGGAGCGGGGGGCGCGGCGCTGCGGCGGGAGCTGGCGGCGTTCGCGCTGGCGGGCGGCGCGGTGCACGCGAGCGCCGAGCGGCTGCCGGCGCCGGACGTGGTGGTGCTGGCGCTGCACGAGCCGGCGGGCGGCGCGGAGGGCGGGGCGGAGCGCGGGGTGGCGCTGGGCTGGGCGCGGGGCGCGCGCGGCGCGGTGCTGGCGCTGGAGCCGCCGGCGGGCGGGTGGGGGGTGGAGCTACGCGCGTCGCTGGTGGCGGGGCTGCCGCCGGCGCCGGCGGGGCTCGGCCGCGTGTTCCTGGCCAACGTGGCGCCGCCGCCGGCGCTGCTGCGCGAGCTTGGCGTGGAGTACCGCTCGCCGTTCGGCGCGGCCTCCGTGCTGCCCCTCAACTGACCCGGCGGTCGGTCGACGTCGGCCCCGCCCCACAGTGGAAAATTTGGGTCCGTATCGGATCAAAAATCTGTAACTTCAAGGTTTTTCATCGTATTGTATTGAGATTTGGCACATGTATACAGTGATATACAAAGATTTCAAAAATAATCAATTTTTGTATTTTTTTTTTCAATGTATACATATTTATTTTAGGTTAAAAAAAAAAGAAAAGAGAAAAAAGTAATACGAGTAGTTATATGTTTATTTTTTATAAATAAGTACTAATATGAGTAAAATTAAGAAAACTTAAACAATTACTTATCACACAAGCATAATAAAAAACATAAAATTATAAAATCGTATAGTACCTATCTATGCCTCACACTAAACCAATTTATTTCAGATTAGACAAATCGTATAATATTATTGGTTTTATATAACTAGGTTTTAGTTACTTATAATGTTATATCTAATTGTTATTAAATCCTTGGTTTATTTGAAGCTTACATGCTTTGAGAGAGGCCTCCTCTGTTTTCCGGTTATTCTTCCATCTCTTTCTAACGCTATATCTTCTATCCCTTTCCAATTCCCCTACCAACACCAGCAGGGCGCGAGATTGCAGGCTCGGCGCCATCCGCCATTGGCGTTCTGTTTTCCGAAGCGACAAGAACGAAATAATTAAGTGCTTAGTCATAGTGAAATTTGATTCTAAAAATAGATTTAAGTTCATTTGTTCGTTTGTGCTGCAACTTGTGAAATCAATTCACGTAAGTTCACACAATTATTTCCATGTTGATTTTAAATTATTTTAACGGTGCTACCGTTCGAATCTAAGCACATATCAATTTTAAATTATTCTAACGCTTTCTAGATTTTGAATTTAGTTTTCATACTGTAGATAAGTGTAATATTAAGGGTTGTGAATATTCAATCATAACTTTTATGCATTTAGTGATTTAATATTTTTTTCGTTTTTCACAACTACCTTCAATTTTTGGTCCAGAAAAGAAAAATTCTTTCAGACAATGGACAACACTGCGGACAATATAGCGAACGATATTTCTGAATCAGGAATAATTCCTAGTTCGAACAAAGCCGATCACAGGCGTCGGATTAGTACTAGTAGCAGTTCTAGCAATAGTTCAAGCTCCTCAAGCTCGTCCGCGTCGTCGGGGTCCGATCGTAGGAAAAAACGTTCCAAGCGTAAAAGTAAAAAGAGTAAACGAGATTTCGAGGATAAAAGAATCACTAACTTGACAAATGAATTAATTGAGTTACGTAATCAAATTTCATATCATGGCGGCTTGTCTAACAATTCGTGTGAAATATTGCCGCAACCGCCTGCACCACCTCGTGGCGAGGCTTATGACAGCGATGTTTTAGACGACAGTGTAAGCGGAATTATTTATAAGGATGTTGACGAAGTCAGTTTGTTACCAGATAATGAACACCAACGATTTAAATTTGACCTTGAAATAAAATTAAAGGAACCCGCCGTTCCGAATGTTCCTGATTATAACTCCTCGTCAAAGAAACGAAAATTCTGACTGTCGGATCTTCAAAGCAGGGAGGTTGCGGGAGTATCGTCATCGTTGGGCGAAACTAGGTGCCCCTCAGTCTCTGCTTCGTATGATAAAAGGTTACCGTATACCTTTCTATCAAAAACCACCGCTAATGACACCCCAGTTGTTAGGCAACACTTTTGTGACCAGAGAGTCCGAATCAATGACTGCTATAATAAGCACAATGAAAAATCAGGGAGTAATAGAAGTGGCAAAGCCATCGCCGAGCTTCCTGTCAACGATGTTTCTTGTGCCCAAGAGCGACGGATCCGATCGTCCGATATTCAACCTAAAAGCTCTGAACGACTACGTAATTACAAAGCCGTTCAAGCTTATAAACAGGTTCCGTGTGCCGGGATTTCTACAGCCAAACGATTGGCTGTGCAAGGTAGACATCTCGCAGGCGTACTTTCACCTTCCAATTACCACGGGTCACAGAAGATTTTTACGCCTAATCTATCGAGGACAGCTTTTGGAAATGACTTGTCTTCCTTTTGGCCTCAGCACTGCGCCCAGAGTTTTCACATCTCTGACGAATTGGATCGCGGAGACTCTTCGGAACCAAAACCTGAGAGTAATCGTCTATTGCGACGACTTTCTCATTGCTCACCAAGACAAACTCATTCTTCAGGACCACTGCCAAGCCTTAATCAACCGTCTCCAGTACCTAGGCTGGCAGATAAATCAGGAAAAATCTCTGACTCAACCCCTGAAAGCTCTAGACTTCCTGGGCATCACGTGGAATCCTTGGAACAACACAAAATGTCTTCCTGTAGACAAAATTCGAACAATCAAACAGAAAATTTCATGTGTGTTATCCCTGGGCGAAACATGTTTGGAAGACCTACAAAGCCTAATAGGAATGTTAAACTTTGCGACGTTCGTTGTACCCAGGGGCAAGTTACACCTTCGAGCGTTACTCAGGTTCCTCAAACCCTTATTACGCGCACCAGCCAGACGAATGGTGCACATTGCAAGCGAAGTGTCATCAGAACTAAGATGGTGGTTTCAGGAATGTCATCGCACGACTGCAATTCATCTCCCACCACCAACCCATTTCGTGACAACAGATGCTTCCGACGTAGCGGTTGTTGCAGAACAACATCTTCACTGCAACATAAAAGAAATGCTGGCGATTTTAAAGGTCCTCGAGAGTCACGGTCACTTATTAGCTCAAACAACAACACTCTTCCAGTGCGACAACAAAACAGTTGTAGCTTATCTGCGAAACGAGGGGGGGATGAAATCATTCCCACTAATGACGACGACTTACAGAGTGTTCGAGCTTCTGGATCGCTTTCAAATAAATCTGACAGCTCAGTACCTTCCCGGCATATTCAACAGCACGGCCGATCACCTATCGCGACACAAGATGCCATTGGAGTGGCATCTGGTACCGACATGCACAGAAAAAAATTTCATTAAATTCGGGACACCGGTAATAGACCTACTAGCATCGAGTCGAGCTCACGTGGTCTCCAATTACGTATCTCTGGACCTGAACGACGATCAGGCAGTATTCCACGATGCATTTTCCCGGAGGTTGAATTATCACCTTGCGTGGCTATTTCCACCCCCATATCTGATATCGAAGGTGCTATCCCACCTCAACTCAGCGCGGGGACTATATCTGATCGTAGCCCCACGTTGGAATCGTGTATTTTGGAGAGCAGATTTGAAGAGCCGTGCAGTAGCAGCTCCGTACTCAATCAAAAATCTTGCTAAGAACCTGATAGATACTGCGACAGGTCTGCCACCAACCAGATGTCAGGAAATGACTCTAGAGGTCTGGATATGTGGGGGTGGTCTATGAGCTTAAATGATTGGTCTGAGAATCAGGTACAATTACTCAGGTCTTCTTGGAGGTCTTCGACTCTTAAAACCTATGAGGTTGCTTGGAGGAGGTGGATTGACTGGGCAAGCAGTCATAATATTGATCCTCAACACCCTAGCGGAGCAGTCTTAGCAAGATATCTCGCAGACCTGCACATTGTTAACAAATTGTCATACAGCACAATCTTAGTGCACAAGTCTGTGGTATCGACTGCCTTATCTAAGCCTATTCTTAGCAATCGCTTTGTTTGGGATATTGACAAATTGGCAACCTTTCTTTCTAATGTTAACATAGACAAAAGAAGTGCTTTCTCTGTTTCGAGACATACTGCAACCCTGCTTCTTTTATGTTCGGGTAGACGTGTGCACGATTTGACCTTATTGGCTGTAGATTCAGACCATTTGGTTGAGGATAGTGACAGCTTAATATTATGGCCTCTGTTTGGTTCGAAGACCGACAGTGCTAATTATAGACAATCTGGCTGGAGGCTATTGCCAAACGCTAATAACAATAATTTAAATCCAGTCTTTTGGGTAAAGACGTTAGTGAATTTGCACCATGAGAAACGAGCATTAATTAAATGCTCAAACCTATTTCTTACGATTAGGGGCCAAGTTAAAGCAGCCAGCAGAACTATTATTGCGGGTTGGATTAAGTCTATGCTAGCTGATGCGGGCATTAGTGCTCCCCCTGGCAGCATACGGTCGGCTGTTGCATCCAAAAACTGGGCTAACAACTTGCCCTTAGACGAAATCCTCGCTAGGGGTAATTGGCGTTCTAGCAACACATTTGCACGCTTTTACAAGCGAGAGATAATGTTAGCTTCTGCTAGCAATGATACTAATGTCACTGACAATTTCAGTTCTTTAAATTAAAACCAATTAATATTGTTATCTATTTAATAATAATATTAATTTCTGTTATTGCAATAATATTTGGAGCAGTTTTCGTCACTGCATTGATTAATGATTAATATTTTTATTAATGTATCCTAACTATCTTGATTAATTAATGTGACATCACCCTTATTTTCTTGTAATAGGTCTGTAGTGTTAAATATTAGACACTACTATTAAAATGCATTAAACTATGCATTAATTATATAATATTTTTCTTTAACTTAATGTTTTACCTAAAGTATTCGAACTACTTTGTGTTGAATTTATTTTATATTTTATCATTAATATAGTATTTAAAATAAATAAAGAAATCATTAATATAGTTATTACTTTTTCATACCTTTATATTGTCATTTTTTACTCTCCAATGTGATTCCAATTCCACCTTAAAGGTACCTAGGCTCATTCTCAGCCTATGTTGGCATATTATAATTTTATTGTTCCACATTGGTAACCTATCACATAGGGTTCTAAAATTCACATTGGCGTTGCCCAACACCAGGCGATAACAAACACGTCTCAAAGCATGTAAGCTTCAAATAAACCAAGGATTTAATAGACGCGTTTTTCCTGAAATAAAAACGCATATTAAATACTTACCTTATTTGAAGCTTACACAGTAATTTCTGCCTGGTGCTTTCGACCTCAATGGCGGATGGCGTCGAGCCTGCAATCTCGCGCCCTGCTGGTGTTGGTGGGGGAATTGGAAAGGGATAGAAGATATAGCGTTAGAAAGAGATGGAAGAATAACCGGAAAACAGAGGAGGCCTCTCTCAAAGCATGTAAGCTTCAAATAAGGTAAGTATTTAATATGCGTTTTTATTTCAGGAAAAACGCGTCTATTATCCTCGCTATTCCTAACTAAAATTACTTCCGGTGTAAATGTAGGATCACCTTCAGGTACCACCTTCAAAAGACTTAGCGCCTCTTCATCAAGATCCTTCACATTTCTCACATAATGTTTTAGGCCAGTCATTAAAGCCAAAACCCGAAAGAAATTAGTAACTTGATAAAATTTTAGGGGGTTGTTAAAGAAGGTAAAATAACTTAGCGTGTGATTTTGCAGCGTTCTGGGGTGTACGGAAAGGGTTGAAAAGGGGTGAAAATGGTTTTTTGTTAATAACATTGCGTAAAAAATTAGTAACACGCTGCAAATTTGGAATTAGGTTGTTCTTACCGTTTTGTAACGTGTATTAAATTTGCAGCGTTTTGCAACATACGGAACATTGTTTATTATTAAAAAACAATAAAATTTGTTAATAACAGGGGTAAAAAATTAGTAACACGCTGCAAATTTGGAATTAGGTTTTTCTTACCGTTTTCTAACGTGTATTAAATTTGCAGCGTTTTGCAACATACGGAACATTGTTTATTATTAAAAAACAATAAAATTTGTTAATAACAGGGGTAAAAAAAAATTGTAACTCGGTGTAAATTTAGAATTAAGTTGTTCTTACCGTTTTGTAAAGTGTATTTTGCAGCGTTTTGCGACATACGGAACATTGTTTATTACTAAATTGCTGTACATTTGATATACGTTAGAAAACGGTAAAAACAACTTAATTATAAATTTGCAGCGTGTTACTACATTTTTTACCCGTGTTAATAACAAATTTCATTGTTTTTTAATAATAAGCAATGTTCCGTATGTTGCAAAACGCTGCAAATTTAATACACGTTAGAAAACGGTAAGAACTACCTAATTCCAAATTTGCAGCGTGTTACTAATTTTTTTACCCCTGTTATTAACAAATTTTATTGTTTTTTTTAATAATAAACAATGTTCCGTGTATTGCAAAACGCTGCAAATTTAATACACGTTACAAAACGGTAAGAACAACCTAATTCCAAATTTGCAGCGTGTTACTAATTTTTTACGCAATGTTATTAACAAAAAACCTTTTTCACCCCTTTTCAACCCTTTCCGTACACCCCAGAACGCTGCAAAATCACACGGTAAGTTGTTTTACCTTCTTTAACAACCCCCTAAAATTTTATCAAGTTACTAATTTCTTTCGGGTTTTGGCTTTAATGACTGGCCTATTTTCTAAAACTTGAAATGTATGGATCTGAAGTACATAGAAGCGTTTTAGATACGTCTTCATTTGTAGCTATACGGGAACATTTTCTGGCATGGTGCAGGCGCATATTGCTGTAGTCTTCATTGCGCGACTCTTGTGCATCTTCCGACAGTTGCCCAATAGGAAAAACAGAAAAATGTTTGATCACGCTTTCTCCGTGTATAGGTAATTTGTGCACGGAGGATGGCATGAAGTACCAATCATAGTTACTAACATAAATTCGCGCAGTTTCTAAGGCATAAATTCCAAATTTTTCGGGATTGATCTTCATTCCAGAAGATAGAGCTTGTAAAAAAAAGACGGGTTGCACTCCGGGAGTGCCGGCAGAAGTGAAAACTTGATTATTAACGTTGTGCATTTTTTAACCCATTTTTTATGAAAATCGATTATTAAAAAATCGATTTTTTTAATTAATCGAAACCCTTACAATCGATTAAATTTTTAACCCATTTTTTATGAAAATCGATTTTTAAATAATCGATTTTTTTAAATTAATCGAAACCCTTACAATTCAGTCTTACGGTTTTCGAGTTTTCGAGTTCGAGTTTTCGAGTTCGAGTTCGACACAAAACACTACTCTCCAACCGTCTTACGCTTTTTCTATGGTTTTTCGATCAACACGAAAATCTGACGCGAGCTTCACAGTTTTTACCCATCCCACAAAAGTGCTCAACGCCGCTAAAGAAGTTTTCACTTCAATGATATACAAGCGTTTAATCAATGTTTCATCAACACCTGTTATGTTCGCCGAGCAAGTGTAATTGTAAAAGAACATTCGTGCTGTATTTCCATCACTTGAGTTTCCACTTAATTGACGAGGTTTGTCGATAATTAATCCTAGCTCTTCCCTGAAACGTTTTTGAACAAATACCTTCTTTTCTTTCTTCAATTTCTTTTTTTCTTATGTTGTAGCAGACCAAGTCTTAAAGTCAAGATTGTAGCAAATGTGTAGGTAATACCATTTCCATGCTGCGAATTCAGGCATGCAATGTGGATAATCCATATTGGTAAGCACTTTCATTTTCAGGTCTAGCAGTCACTTTTAATAGGTCAATTCATAAGTCGAGGAGTAGCCCCACATATCGTGCACGTAGAACCCGATGGAGTTTCTGTTAGGACCTGAGCCACCTTACCATCAATCATTGTTATAAAAAGTTCGTGCTTCACATTTACTGCAACATCATCTTTGTTTATTAATGACGGGCGTAAAGATTCAATTTGTCTGGTAATTTCGTCTACAACTGCCTTAGTTTTTTCAGGAGTTTCTTTACAAAATTTAATAGAAATGGGTCTACAATAACGAACAGATGAAGGTACTGGATTTTGCCAAAAAAACTTTTGAGAGGTCATCAATTAATCTAATGGGAACTAATGAAGTGACGAACAGATTGGCATCTGAAATAGTTTCCGATTCTTCTGGCAGTTTCTGCTTGTATCGACTTTGGCCAGATGAACCATCACATCCCCATTTACAGTAAAGGATTAAATTTCTGTGTTGTTCTTGAAAAACTGAATCAATTTTTAAAATTCTGGCGACTGTGTGGTCCAGTAAGTCTTGTATATTAATCACTTTAGCATAAGTATTTGTGATTTCGATTGTAGAAGATGGTGGATAGCAAGTTTGTTTTATTTCTTGTATTTTGTAATATTGGGGAAACATTGTACACTTTCTTTCGTTGGTTAAATTTCTTAGGTACATATATTGTGCTTTAGTTAGATCCAAATCAATAAAAGCACTCAATGCTTCTTTATCAGATAAAATCTTCATTTGGTTTGACTCTTTCCAAATAGTCGAGAAAACTTTTTTCTTTTCGCTCTCAGAGTTTCTTAGCTCTTCAACAAGATGAGCCTCTGCATACTCACCTAAGGCCCGCAGTCCTTGCAAAAACGCGTTACAAATGTGCTCAAACCCATATTCTTCTAGTAAAAGAGTGTTTTTCCTTTTCTTTGTTGATTCTGAGGAGTCTCCATAAGCAATGCACGGCCTTCCTCGTTTATCAGAAGTTGATGTCAGTGAATGTGCTTCAGACTGACGGAAACTGTACTGAATATCCTGACTCAGCCAGCTTGTATTATTTCGAATTTTTCCGTGATGCTTGAGCCCAGCGCTTATTGAAAGAAGGCAGAATATTTCTTTGAATGTCACCAATTACAAAACACAAGTTGTTTTCAGAAACATTTAATGTTTGCTGTAGAACTATGGACAACGATTCCAAGGTTCTGCCACGCTCGATATAGAGAATGATGAAATCGCCCTTAGTACAGTTGAAAGTTGACATTTTAATGGAAATAACCAATTTAAATAAGTGTCACTCAATATGAAATACACGCTGAAGTGTGCAATTTGAAGATATTTGCTTCCCCTTATATACTGGTTTTTTAGATATGAAATACGTACTAATATCAATGTTATGCATATTTACTCACGTACGACGAGTGCAAAATAGATGATAAGCTATTGCTATCAAAATATTGTGGTTAATATAGTTTTTGTAAACTATGTCAGCAGTTACCGCAAAAGATACCGAATTATCTACTCCGACCTCTATCACATTTTTTCCCATAACTTCCAGGGTCGCAAACTTCCGCAGCTGATTTTTGAAGTAAAAACTTCTTTAGCGGCGTTGAGCACTTTTGTGGGATGGGTAAAAACTGTGAAACTCGCGTCAGATTTTCGTGTTGATCGAAAAACCATAGAAAAACCGTAAGACGGTTGGAGAGTAGTGTTTTGAGTCGAACTCGAACTCGAAAACTCGAAAACTTGGAAACTCGAACTCGAAAACTCGAACTCGAATTGTAAGGGTTTCGATTAATTAAAAAAAAACGATTTTTTTTAAATCGATTTTCATAAAAAATGGGTTAAAAATTTAATCGATTGTAAGGGTTTCGATTAATTTAAAAAAATGGATTTTTTAATAATCGATTTTCATAAAAAATGAGTTAAAAAAATCGATTGTCTGTAAAGTCGGTTTACTGACGATAGTTGAACGTGACAACGTCATAGCCTTAACCCCTCAGTTCCGGGAAAAATCTATGCAAAAAAGTTGGCAGGTCAATGTGCAAAAAAAATGGCGCCCGGCCTACCCTCTTTGTAAAATTAATGTAATACGAGTATGAAATATCCTTACATACAATCCATATTTTATGTTTGTGTGAACTACATTATAATATAATATGTTAAATTTTCTATCTATCAAGCCATCATTATATAGTATTTAGTCCGATGTGATATTAGTTTCTCAATTATAAACTTTCGAAACTATAATTAGTGACTTGTTCAGAAGAAATAAACGAATACTTTATTCTTATCTCAATGATAAACTATACTAACTATTTTTGTAAACAAATCGACGAATGATGTTGAGATGTATAAAAACAAACTACTTGAAATAGGACACTCTTCTGCAAAGAAAAAATAGTCCGCAAGCAAACATCGACCTTAGTGCTATACAAATAAATTTCAAAATGGCCGGCAGAAAGCCCTTAAACATATTGTGTCAAATGTTTATCGGTTACCTGCCGGTCTGTGTGTTTAATAGGGCAATAAATAATTTCGTACAATAGTGACTACAAGCTTTTAACGTAATTTATTTACAAACATAATAAGCAAATCGCTTCCGAATCTCTATAAATAGAAACAAACTTTTTCGAATGTAACCTAAAGTTATTTCGATGTATTTCTTTCAAATGATTGTCTAAAAATATTTATAATGAGTAAAGTAAACTATTCGCAATACAAAACGCTACATACATTCGTGAAATCCAGTAAAATCTTCGAACAAAGCACAAGTCATACCTTGACACGTAGGAAATAGAGCACAATTTTGAATAGCCGAAATAATACTAATAGCTCACAGATTGTTTATTTATTTTTCATTCAGAGTGTGGTTAATGTATCAAAGGTCATAACTAACCAAACTTCTTCATACAAAAGTATTCTCTAAGTCATCGAAATACGTAATATAATCGAAACAAAGAGCGCGGCCCAGGTGGGCCTTACGGTTGTTGAGAGACTTGAGGGGATACATGGAACGCCACTACTACCATCCCTACACGTAGGAAATGGATCGTTGGCCCAGGACGCAAAAGACAAAGCCGACCTTCTGGGCAAGCTCTTTGCGTCAAACTCGACCCTGGATGACGGGGGGCAGAAACCGCCGAGCATACCGCGATGCACGAGCATCATGTCGGATATTCGGTTTCATCAGCGCTCAGTGCGAAAAGCCCTCCGTTCCCTTGATATCCAAAAGTCGAGTGGGCCTGACGGAATCCCGCCTATTGTGTTGAAAAAGTGTGCTCCAGAGTTGGCTCCGGTCTTGACGCGTCTTTTTCGGCTCTCCTATTCCACTGGCATCGTCCCGGCTTCCTGGAAGGACAGCCTTGGTGCACCCGATCCCCAAAAAAGGTGATCGCTCAAATCCTTCCAACTACAGACCAATCGCTATAACCTCTCTCTTCTCGAAGATAATGGAATCCATTATCAATAGCCAGCTTCTTCGATACTTGGACGGCCAGGGATTACTAAGCGACAAACAATACGGGTTCCGTAAGGGTCGCTCGGCTGGCGATCTCTTGGCGTACCTGACTCATCGTTGGCAATTGAGTCGAAGGGAGAGGCATTGGCTGTTAGTTTGGACATTGCGAAGGCCTTTGATAGGGTTTGGCATAAAGCGCTGCTATCAAAGCTTCCATCATACGGGCTGCCCGAGAAATTATGTAAGTGGGTCACTGGTTTCTTAGCAGACAGAAGCATAAAGGTCGTAGTTGACGGCAAATGCTCGGAAACTCAGTCTGTTGATTCTGGTGTGCCTCAGGGCTGTGTGCTATCGCCTACTCTATTCTTACTGCATATCAATGACATGTTGCAGACCAGCGGCATTCATTGCTATGCGGATGACAGTACAGGTGATGCTGTATATACCGGCTCCCCCAATATTTCTCGGCAAAATGTCACTGAGAGTCGAAACGAACTTGTGTCTAAGGTGGAGAATTCATTGGAGAAGGTCTAAGAATGGGGTAGACGTAACTTGGTCCAATTCAACCCCGCCAAGACACAAGTCTGCGCGTTCACCACTAAAAAGTCACCAATGGTCGTATATCCTCGTTTCGAGGGCACATCTTTAACCATCTCCCCTAGCATTGAGATACTAGGCGTCAACATATCGAGCGAAGTCCAGTTCCGATATCATCTAGAGGGTAAGGCCAAATTAGCCTCGAAGAAGCTTGGTGTTCTTAACAGAGCGAGACAGTACTTCAGTCCGGACCAACGCCTACAACTCTACAAGGCGCAGGTTCGGCCTCATATGGAATATTGTTCTCATCTCTGGGCAGGGGCGCCAAAATACCAACTGCTCCCTCTGGATCGTATCCAACGAAGGGCCGCTCGAATTGTTGATTGCCATAGTGTTTCAAACAGCTTGGACCCCTTGGAATTACGCCGAGATGTAGCTTCGCTCTGCATCCTCTATCGGTTGTATCACGGGGAGTGCTCTGAGGAATTGTTCGGAATCATACCACCTGCAACTTTTCGCCATCGTCCCACGCGAAAATCATACCATCCTCATCACCTTGATGTGTGGCAGTCTTCCACAGTGCGTTTTTCGCGTAACTTTCTGCCGCGCACTGTAAAATTCTGGAACGAACTGCACCACGAACAAACGGGTCACCAGCAGTATTTCCGGACCTATACGACCTGCAAACCTTCAAGAAAAGAGCGTATTCCCTCTTAAAAGGCCGGCAACGCACCTGCAGCTCTTCTGATGTTGCGAGTGTCCATGGGCGACGGAAGTTGCTTACCATCAGGTGACCCGTTTGCTCGTTTGCCCCCTTATTTAATTAAAAAAAAATATATCGAATTATAAGACGTTATCACGTCAAAAATGCACAACGTTAATAATCAAGTTTTCACTTCTGCCGGCACTCCCGGAGTGCAACCCGTATTTTTTTTTAATTTTTCATTTATGAATAGTTAGGCTATCAAATAACACATAAAGTTGCTCGTCGGGAGACATCGGTAAATGTGAAAACCTTCGACAAAAAAAAGAAAAGTGAAAAATAGGGTATGTCAATTTTTAAGTACTTACTCAAAAATAAAAAGCATATTAAAAAAAGTTAATAGCTCATTATTAAGAACATAAAATATCCTTTTTAAAAATGTATAAAGCCGCATGCATGTGCTAAATACTTTTTTCACAATATTCATTTGAATTATGTGTATGCAAACATTTGAATGAGCCATCCGCTACTTCAACTTACTTCAACCTATGAAAAAAAAAATTATGCAGTTTTAGTACAAAAAAATGTCTGATTTAGTCGTGTGCGTACAAGACAAAAAAACGAGGAATACGGCTTTTGCTGAACCAAAGATTTCCTTTGGTAGGATTGATCTTCATATACCTAAGATGGGTTTACGATGTGGAGCCACCTGAATATTTCATGCAGGTGGGGGAGGGGGTTTTTTTTAGCTTTAACAATATCAATAACTGCGTGGGATTTAGGTATATAGGCGAGTTTGGTATCATTTTCGATTGAATCGAATGTTTAAATGCCAGTTTTTCAATAATATTTAGATAAAATATAGTAAAAATTAAATAAAAAATTTAGAATATATTATTTTCAACCAACGAAAACGCTGTTTACAGGGCTTAATTAATATAAGGAGGCTGATAGCCGCATTATTCTGCATGCCAAAGACATGGTGATGAATGGAGCAATAAACATATTAATATTACTAGGTGTATCGCGCGGCTTCGTCCGCGTAAATCTAAAATTTCACGGAAACCGTATATTTTTTACAAATAAATAACCCATATCTCACGTAGTCTACTATATTATATTCGTGTCAAATAACATAAAAATTGCTCTAGTAGTCTGTGAGATATTAGCCCTTTCAAATAATTTTCCCCGTTTTTTTTTACATTTTCCTCTGTATCTTTGCTCTTGTTGGTCTTAGCGTGATAAAGTATAGCTTATAGCCTTCCTCGATAAATAGGCTATCAAACACTGAAAGTTTTTTTTAAATCGGACCAGTAGTTATTGAGATTAGCGCGTTCAAACAAACAAACTCTTCAGCTTTATTTTCACATATTCCTCTGTATCTTTGCTCCTATTGGTCTTAGCGTGATAAATATAGGCTTTAGCCTTCCTCGATAAATAGGCTATCAAACACTGAAAGATTCTTTTAAATCGGATGAGTAGCTCCTGAGATTAGCGCGTTCAAACAAACAAACAAACTCTTCAGCTTTATAATATTACTAGACGTTCCGTGCTGCTTCGCCCGCGTAAATTAGATATTTCACAGACAAATTAGTCCACAATAAATAGCCTATGATTCTTCACGTTCCTACTTTTTATCTGTGCCAAATAACAGAAAAATTGCTGAAAAAATCGTGAAATAAGCCCTTTCAAATAATTTCCTCCGTTTTTTTCACATTTTCCTCTAATTCTTCGCTTATATTAGTCTTAGCGTAATAAAATTTAGCCTATAGCCTTCCTCAATAAATGGGCTATCTAACGCTGAAAGAATTTTTCAAATCGGATCAGTAATTACTGACTCATACTAAGATTAGCGCGTTTAAATAATGCTTCTTCTTCTTTTTACGTTGTTTAACATCTTTATCGTGCAAATATGAGTCCTAAAATGAATTTAGCATTCTTAAGTCATCCGAATATGGTAACGAACTTGGAATAGTACCAAAATTAATGCCTCTATACAGATTGAGACTCTATTTTCCTCCAGAGCAGAAGCTGCTAAAATTAAAAAAAACTAACATCAAAAATCGCGGTGGCTCCACATCTTAAATCCATCCTTGGACCATAAGGACCAATCCTACCAAAGGAAATCTTTGGTTCATTAATAGCCGTATAATTCACCGTACACACGCAACTAATTAGGATTATTTGGTTATTAGAGTATCGAATGCAATAAATATTTCATTCAAATTGTGATATTTTTAAAAACCATTTATGATATGCTCTAGTTCTACCATTTTCCATAGTGCGCCCGCTCGATCGCCGAACACTTTTGCGTGGTCGCAGCCCCCGCAGCCCCCGCCGCCCCCGCCGCGAGTCCCCGCCCCCGCCCCGGCCGGTCGCGTCCTCGCCCCGCCGCCCCTCGCTAGCGCGCAGTGTTTCCCCGGCGGTCTCCGGGGCGGGTTCCCTCAGCGCGCCGCTCTCTCGGCGATGCGGTTTCCCGTCAATCCACTCGGCCGGCCTCAGCGGCCGGTCCGGCTGGCGGGGGCGGTCGCCGTGCGGCCCGCGGTCGAGAGACTCGGCAATGAGATTATCAACGTGCACAGCACCGACGTGTACCTGGTGAACTGGTGGCTGCTCTACTGAAGCCGAGGGGCGACCGTCGACGTCCGCGGGTGGACCCGACGCGACGAGGTGGCTCGGCCCCGGCATCAGTATTACGTCGCTCAGCCTCGAATGTGAGTCTGTGATGCCGTACTCAGGAACGGACTCGAATTTTGTCGTTTTTAATTTTTAAATATTATAATGCATTTCAAATAAATAATTTTGATGAAATTTCCGCTTCTTATTGTCTTTACATAAAATAAAACAAAGTCGCTACGCAAAATAACGTATATTTAAATGTTAAGTGAAATCCCAAGTACATAAAACGTTAAAAATATAGCCACTATTGAAATCTGTTTACAATATGATGCAGACCGCGCTGCGCGTGCGCCGCCGCGCCTGTACCGTGTCTCTGTACCCTCGGCTAATTTTGATTTAATTACATACCATTAAAACTGCAAACCAATAATACTTACGACTTATATGACTAATTTGGAAGTAATAATTTATGAACCTATAATAATTGAGCGCTAAACTACTGAAGTTGGTTTTAAGATATGAAATAAAGACTTCAAGTAGTATATAGACCGGCCGGGCGCGAGCCCCACGCGCAGCGAACGTCAGCTCTACACTTGGTATGACACTGCAGTATACTGTAAACACAATTTTACACAATTACAAAAAATAGGAATTAGGAACCGTTCCATACAAAATAATTACTATCGATCACATCGGAAGACTCGTATTAGTTTTATGCACAGAATAGGGGCAGGCATTTTAATTTTAAATAATAAACCATTCGGCACCTCCCAGTCCCTCGTAGTAAAATTGGCCTGTTATTCGAGGTTATAAGTCGAGGCTGTAGTATGAGCCTTGTGTGTGAAGATTAAAAATAAATTGTGCAATAACGTTAGCGGCCGACGTCCTACAACCTCAGAGCCAGTCCACACGGCGCGTTGCGTCAGCGTCGCATCGACGCAGCGCTGCCGTTTGACGCATAGCCGGCCACACGGGCGCTACGTTACCGCAGCGTTATTACGAAGCAGTCTTAACGTCAACACCCCCTCTCGCTTCGTCTCGGGGGCTGCTGTCCGTCATGTGTGCGTTGCGACGACGCAGCGCGCCGTGTGAACACCTTGGTTATTTGTATGTAAAACAACGCAACGGCAGCGCAGCGTCGACGCAACGCTGACGCAACGCGCCGTGTGGACTGGCTTTATTACAATTTGTATACATAAATTTCTAGATATTTTAATTTAAAGAGACGATGAAACAAAAATCATATAATTCATATTGTCACTAATTGTATACATGTACAAAACATAGAAGTTAAACATTTTATCATTCTAGAGTTTGACATTATTGACTTTAATTAAACAATGAAAAGGATTAAATTGGAATGTTTGAAACAATATCATGAAGATGAAACATTGTGTAGAGTGCACAGATATTGATAAAAACAATAATAGAAATGTAAGAAAGAGAAGACCTGACATTGTTTCTCTCTCTCTCTCTCTCTTGTAGAATCCTACTGAGCTGACAAACATCACAAGCTATAATAACACACATTTATAAGTACAATAAGGTGATTAGACATTAGTTATTGTACATACATTGCCATTTGCCAATAATATGATAGTGTAGGTTCAACACACACATAGTACAACTACATAGATTTCGTAACAAAGTGAATTTGTGAACGGCATATGGGGGAAGGAAGACAATTAATCTTTAATAATAATGACATAGACGTAAATCTAATAAGACAGACATTTGTTATTTGGCTCACATTAAAAGAATTATAACATTAAAATGCAGGTAGGATACGACCTTTTGGAGTTGCGTTCAACGGTGATGGTATCAGGTATTCGTTCACACGCTTTCGCGAAACGCTAACGTCATGCGTCGCCCCATTCCAAAAGGACGTATCCCAGCAACATTTGAATTTGATAAGTGTACAAAAAAGCACACAGAATACAGATGCATTTGTGCAAGTTACTTACTAAAACAATACACCAATTAAGCAGCCCAACATCAAATAAAGTCAGAGGGTAACAACAGGGACATTGTCCGCATGCCATAACCGGAGTCCATACAGGGTGACCATTATCACAGTTAAAATTAAATTAAATAATATTGATTAATGACTATTGAACTTTTTTGCTTGTGTACTGAAAATAGTTTACTTGAATTTATAAGGTCACCATGTATTGAGCGCCAGGCCACCTACTAATTATTATTTATTTAATTTAAAAAGTAGAGACGCTGCCGCGCTCTCAGATATAAAATTTACATCTCACATTTCGCACTCTCGAAAATTAGTTTGAAACGGTGGATACAAAATATTGAATTTATTACAAATGTAAAAAATACAAGACATACGCTCATTTTGCGGTTTAACTTTGAACAAACATTATTGTATTATTGTTTAAAGTTAAACCGCAATTCAAAGAAGGAGGGGCATTTCGTACCCACCAATGTAGCACGTTGAGACATATACCAAATGAAAGGGCTTGAAAAGTTGAACATTTTAGTGTATGACGAAAAATCTCTAAACCATGGGAGAAAAAAGTTAATGAGGGTAGAAGATAAGAAAAAATCACAAAAAACACCCTGTATTATTGCATCAATTTATAATGTTGCTGGTAAGGAATCATTTCTGGAAAGTAATCGTATATGACAAACTTAAGAAAAGTGTTATATTGTAATATATTGTTTCACATTTTTAAGAAATGTATGGGAAAACAATAAAACCTTAAAAATCTTACCTTTCCTGGATTTTACGGTATATTGTTACTTTGGAAAAATTAATTATAATAAGCAATACTAGCGAATGGTGCAATAATACAGGGTGTTTTATTTTTTCCTAAGAAAAAAAAAACATCCTTTATTATTGCACCATGCGATAGTATTGCAAATTATTAACAATTTATACAAAGTGATAATTAACGAAAAAATCAGGCAAAAGTGTGACATTCAGCATTTTATTGTTTTCTCATACATTTCTTTGAAACATGAAGCAATACTTGAAATACAACACTTTCCTTGAGTTTGCCATATATAATTACATTTAAGAAATTATTCCTTACTAGCAACACTACAAATAAATTCAATAATACAGGTGTTATTTTTTCATTTTCGGAAAAAATTAAACATCCTGTATTATTGCGCCATTCGCTAGTATTGCTAATTATAAAACATTTCTTCAAAGTGATTATATACGATAAAATCCAGGGAAGGTTAGATTTTTACGGTTTTATTGTTTTCTCATACATTTCTTTAAAATATGAAACAATATACTAAAATATAACACTTTCCTTAAGTTTGTCATATATGATTACTTTCCAGAAATGATTCCTTACCAGCAACACTATAAATTGATGCAATAATACAGGGAGTTTTTTTGTGATTTTTTCTTACTTTCTACCCTCGTTAACTTTTTTCTTCCATGGATCAGAGATTTTATGTCATACAAGAAAATGTACAACTTTTCAAGCCCTTTCATTTGATATATGTCTCAACGTGCTACAGCCTGGGTACCCCATACAAAAATGCCCCTTGTTCTTTACCCAAAATGACTGTACTCGTACAACGTATTATTGCAGTTTACTTGTCGGTTCCGGAACATGCTGTCATTATTACAGTCACACACGGGCCCTATCACACCGGTCGCTGCTGTAACCTCATAGTAAACAGATACTGATTTTATATCCAGTGCTTTTCAACCTTTTTAAAGTTGCGACTCCCCACACCCTGCTTTTTTATCGTGTATGCTTATTGACGTGACAACGTCTTATAATTCGATGGAGCCGGCTGCACGCATGAAAAAACATGACTCATGCGGCGTTACCTCGCTCTGAGGCGTTCCATTTAGGGCTTGAAGTGCAAGCGAGAGCGCGGAACGAGCGACAAAGAGGCACGTTGTCACGTTCAACTATCGTCAGTAAACCGATTTTACAGACAACCGTTTTTTTTCATTAAATTTCTCCCACCTAATATTTCAATATTTTTTTATATTACTATTTTTTACAGAAATAGTTCCCCTGATCTCTGGCGACCCCCAGGGGGTTAAGAGTCGCGATCCACAGGTTGAAAAACACTGATCTACTGCTGTAACCGTTGTACTCACGGGGCGAAAGTGCCTTCTCCAGGCCCGTTCGCGACGACCGGACCCACAAGTATAATACTCACACTCACAAGACTATCGCTCGTGATATCAAATCTCTATTGATCAATATTTAAGTGTACGTTGTGCGCGCAGCTTACGATTCCTATATAAAATATATCAAAATTTGCAATAAATAGGTTTGGATATAATTTATTGTATTCGATAAACCGAGCGTCCGGGATATGTTCCACTAACAAATAAAATATGGCAATAACCCTGTACCGTTACTCCGGGATCGGCTTAGCGTCCGCGAGCGGACTGATACAACGCGTTACAAAATATTCAATACAAAAACTAGAAGTCGTAAAAAGCCATGATTATGTTGATTCTACGCGGACAGTGACTAGCGAGTGCGGGACACGAGGACGCGCGCGGCCGCGTGACGTCGCACGACACGTCAGCGGTGACGTCACCGGGCACGCGAAGCCGGGCCGGCGAAGCTTACTACTGACATCGACAGCTACTGAATAGAGATTTAACATCATCGGCTCACAGACGACATCACAATACGGAGCGCGCGCGGAGCCGACCGCCCGCCGCCCACCGCCCGCCGCGCGCCGCACGCCGCCGCCCGCCGCGCGCCGCACGCCGCCGCCCGCCGCGCGCCGCACGCCGCCGGCGAACGCGCACGCACGCACGCGATACCTCATCGCATCTACAGACTTAATGTACTTCGAGACTTGTATACTTTCGCTTATATAATAAGTGAAAATGTTTAAAATAAGTAGCTCTCGTCTACAGTCTACACTGTCTAGCAAAGTATTTGCTTCGGAATAGCTGCTACGATACTCGACAGTCGAGGAGGGGGGCCACTCATGTTCCGCCGCATCTACGCGCCGCGTCAGGCGGGGACGCGGGCGAGCACCGCAGCACCACAACACAGTATCGGTTCGAGTCCGTCGGCTCCCGGCACGAGCATACCGCAACACACACGCGAGGACCTCGCCTCGCGGGAACGACACCAATTTGCTAATTAACTACTATGTACAAACCGAACACCTCCTATAAAATATATAAAACATCGAAAGCACGGCGGACGCGAGCGCGGGACGTTCGGGGACTAGCGGGCGGCACTCGCGTCGCTGGGCTCGCGGGGAGTTCACGCGTCGCGCTCCGCCTCCGCCTTGCGGGCGTGGCCGTTGGCGCGGGGCGGGTCTGGGGGCGGGTCGGGGGGCGGGGCGGCGCCGTTGCAGTCCCGCAGCAGCGCCAGCGTGCGCTCCCGCAGCCGCAGCAGCTCCTCCTGCACGCGCTCCGTGATGGCGCGCCGCGTCTCCTCATCCGACGCGTTCACGCTCCGCAGCCTGCGACGAGAGAGGATAAGTCAGCGGGGCAGACTTTCGGGGTGATCTCAACGGGCACGTCGTCAAAGAAAACTGCTCGAGCACCATACAAACCCATCCCTGGTTTAATAAAACGTTGACGTGTGACATTCGTAGCGCATGGTCAAGGTTAATTTGTTTACGATCTTATCTCCGTAAAATAACAATGCCGGTTTGTGTAAAGTGTTCCGAAACCGTAATAGACGCAGTGTTTTGTGTTAAATGTAATGGCGATTATCATTACTCCTGCGCCGGAATAACAGAAAATAGCTATCGCAAAATGGGAACCGAGAAAAAAGCAACATGGCGGTGTTTTGCGTGCAAAAATCAAACATCTGCGGACAACCTTTCACTAGCTGACTTATTGAAAGAAATAAAGTCCTTTCGCGAGGATTTCAAAACACTGAAAATGGAATTCAACACCATAAAAACAGATATCCAAAGTACCGTTCACGGAATCCAAGATCTCCGTCAAAAATGGAACGACTTAGATTTACGCTTTAATTGCGTGGAAGGAAGACTGTCTTCGGTGGAACAAAACATGCCTACAATTAATGTTTTGCAAAAAGACCTCACTCAAGCAAACGAAACCATATTGGAGTTAACTGCACAAAATAACCTCCAAGACCAATTCTCTCGTTTGAACAAATTGGAGCTATCAGGAATACCTATTCGGAGCGGGGAAAATGTTACCAAGATATTCAACGATCTATGCCGACTAGTAGGTTTCACACTGCTGGATACTGATGTGGACACCATACATCGCGTTCGTCCTCACCCTCACGCCGGTTTCGGAGAGCAAAGTCAAGGGAGCAAACAACCAGCTCGCCATCCATCAATTATTATACGATTCACACAACGGCAGCGAAAAAATCAGCTGCTGGCGGCGGTGCGGGCTCGACGCGGCCTGACAACAGCGGACATCGGGATCCCTGGCCCAGCTTCCAGCCTATTCCTGAACGATCATCTAACTCCGACTAACAAACTATTGTTAAAACGTGCTCGTGAACTAAAAGTGCAATATAACTATTCTTATCTATGGGTGAAAGACAGTAAAATATTTATGAGAAAAAGCGATAACTCAGGTATTCTCCGTATTTATAAAGAATCTGATTTTCTAAAGGTTACTAACCGACTTCCAAAAAACGAGGAGATATGTTCGGCTGTGGATTTTTTTTTAATTTATTTTTTATTTTCGTATGTTCAACGATTACTCCGCCGTTTGTGAACCGATTTTCGAAATTTTTATTTTGTTGTATTAGGTTTCACTCCAATTTGGTACCATATATACAAAAGTGGTGACCTGATGATGGGATCCATGAGTAATCGAGGGAACTCCTCGAAATTTATATGGAAACATATGGTGATTTTGGTTTTATGAGAAGCATGGACCTAAGCATATGCTACCAAAACGCAAGATTTTGCACCGAGGTATACTATGGTTCCGAAGATACTAAGAGAACTCCGGATTCCTTATAGATACAAGTTTGGGGGTTTAGGCGCTGTTTTAAGAACTGAAAGCATTAATGCTACTATGCAAATTACATTCATCATCATCATCATTACCACATCAGGGTCACCAATGTCACCAAAATTGAACATAACAAATTCATCCTTAAGTATAGAGCATAAGGCACACATTTGACATTACTTCTGAGAAGTAAGCTGCTTCGATAATACAAGTAACATACCTGTCTCACAACAACACATGAAAACAACCTAATTTCAACCTTTTGCATTGCGTTTAGCGTTCATAGTACAATAACTGTCCTGACTCCTGCCGTCTCGCTTGCTACAATCTGCTAGGGCTGTCAAGCGAGCGGCGCAGCGGCGCGGGCCGGGTACCAGACCGGTCACCGGGCGCGCACTAGCGGCCGAGCCGCAGCGGCGACGGCCATCGAGATAGATATATCATAATTATACCTTAGTATGCAACCGCCATAAACAACGCGCACCTGGGACCCAATTCTCAGAATGTGAGAAAAGTTCATCTTCGAATAAAATACCGAATTATGAGATTTTTACGAGCGTAACACAGTTTGTATATTCTCAAAACTTCACATTCAAAATATTTCGTGCAAAGATCGCTCGAGTCGAACGAGTGGGACCGGTTATTAATTATAGATGTCCGAATTCGTATAACACCACAATGTGGCCGCTTGGGAGTTGAAGCGTTTGAAACCGGTTTCCTGCACGATACTTGTGAGCTTGTAATAAGATACCTAGAATAATATAATACAGGTGTATTATTCTACGTACATAGTACCTACGCGATAGTTTACTAC
The DNA here is from genome assembly GCA_963422495.1 of Polyommatus iphigenia. NCBI lineage: Eukaryota > Metazoa > Arthropoda > Insecta > Lepidoptera > Lycaenidae > Polyommatus > Polyommatus iphigenia. Next base: position 236,858 of record OY730180.1, read on the forward strand.
TTACTAGGTAACTAATAACTAAAAAGCATGAACGTAGAAAAAAAGGCGGACGGAGTCTTGTTATATACAAAACTGTGTCTTCACTTTTCTTCTGAGTCGGCCACGCACACATTCTGACGCCTGTCAAATGGTATGGACTAGCGCAAGAATGTGGGCGTGCGGACCGTGTACATACAGCCAGCTGGCCGACACTGAACGACACAGTTTTGTGTATGATGGGACCCCGTCCGCCTTTTTTTATACGTCCATGCTAAAAAGAGTGAAATTATTATTTTTCACAAAAAACTAAAACCGACTTCCAAGGTAAAACAATAATAACATCCTTATAATATGAACTAAAAAGTATTAAATAATTATTCCTATCTAATAGTGCCTTTTTCCGAATTCGGCTAAAACTCAACTATTTCTGTACTCAATCCTCATAATTTTGAAGTCGGTGCCAGTTACAAATGTTTCAAATATTTTGGCAGACTAAAGATTATTATTATTATTTTTTTTTTTTCATATTTCATTTATTGCATTTAGCACAATCTTCTATTGTCACAGTGTCAAAACACTTAAATATGTTTACTTTGAAACAGTATATTACTCTTATAATGTTTCAAAACTATACTTTTTACAAAATAAACCTATAAAATATGACGGCGCTGCCGAAATAGTTGTACTTCAAATATGATTTTTTGGTACTTAGATTAATATTGTAATTGGTAATTTCCAAACGAAATAGAGTTATCGCTCTGACGTAAAGCTAAACACTGAATAGGCGGTCAATTAAAATGGTACTGGCCGAATATGGCAAAACTGTGGTTTATTGTCTATGGATAAAAAAAAGAAGGAGAAGAAGAAAATGGGTTCTAGATTAGATTCCGTGTTGGAGGCGCTCGCATTCAAGTGTTTGGCGGACGCCATAGTTTCAATTGGAAATTATTACGACTAATTGTGGTTGTTTCATAATCTCTAATAGTGGAAGCTCAATAAGAATTACAATAGAGGGATTATAAGGTGTATTTCGTACTATTCTCCCTCGCCCGTCTCCCACGCCACTGTCTTGAACTAGCATTTTACAATGAAGACCTATCCTGACAAAAGCCAAGTCCCTTTAAATATATTATCTATTGTGTACAACTTGTAAAATGTCATCTTGTGTCTTTAATCTTCTATTGTCACAGTGTCAAAACACTTAAATATGTTTATTTTGATACAGTATACTACTCTTGTAATGTTTCAAAACTACTTACAACTTCACTACTTACAAAATAGACCTTTAAAATATACTTTCTATTGTGTACAACTTGTAAAATGTCATCTCGTGTCTTTAATATCAACTATTTTACCATTGATAGTCGTAGACTTTGTTTATTGCAGAACTGAATCACCACTTTCATACAACTACTTAAACATTAAACAAAATACTTATTTCTTTTATTTTATTACTCCACATAAGTCACAATTATTCATTCAAATAATATGTCAATATATTAAACTGTTACTTTTAATTAGTAAAATATTTCAACAGATGTTAAGTTATAAGCATACACTTGGTTGCAAAACATAAACCACATTGCCCATTATACAAATTAATTTGAATAAAAGTAATTATATATCATAATGTCACAAACTAAATCTCTTAGCATTTATTACCAAAATGTGAGAGGGTTAAGAACAAAGTCACATTCCTTTCTCGCTAACGTCCTACGCACAGACTATGTTTTTATATGTTTAACCGAAACATGGCTCACTCCAGATTTTGATAATGCAGAATACTTTTTCAGTAACTACAATGTATATAGGCGAGACAGACCTCACTCTAACAAATTAAGGGGTGGTGGAATATTAATAGCTCACAAGAAGGACTTAGTTGTGCAGAGACTTGACCATCTATGCTCCACAATGGACTCTGAGGAACTATGGCTGAGCATTGAGCTAACAACTACTTGCACCGGAGCCCAGCCTGCTCCCCGTAGCTCCACACCGGTGTCACCTCTGGTATGTTGCATGTTGCTACTTTCCTCATAATAATAACCATTTATTTTCACTTCGAAATAACTTTGATAAAGTACAAGAATTAATACTTAGGGATAGTAATAACTGTAACCTTCTCATACTAGGTGATTTTAACATCTCATTTGCAGACTGGTCTTCAGATGATTCTCACAATATTAGATTATCTAACCCCAAAAATGACAAAAAAGTTATGCTTCTATCAGACTTTATGAATCTTTGCAATATGTCACAGTACAATAATTGTTTTAATACAAATGGTCGAATTCTTGACTTAGTTTTGAGCAATCATAACTGCAATGTAAGTGCATGTTCTTCACCACTTACTCCCGAAGATGATCACCATAAATCGCTTGAGATAAATATTACTTTAAGTTCATTATTGTATTTAAAGGATAAAGACCGTCTGAAATATATCTATCACATGGCAGATTTTGAAAGCATCAGTTGTAGTCTTTTAGATATAAACTGGGTTGAGCAGCTGCAATATCTTGATACAGAAAGTGCAGTAGCACATTTTTACAAAATTTTATACCAATTGCTGCGGCGGCACAAGCGGAGACAAACAAAAGAAGAAAGTATGAAGCACTGGGGAGTGATTACTTTTTTATACCTTTCGGCGTTGAGACCCTGGGCCCGTGGGGCCCTGGTGCCAAACTACTATTCAAGGAGTTATCCCAAAGACTGGTTGAGAAAACTAACGATCCCAGAGCTGGCGCTTACCTCGGCCAACGTATCAGTCTTGCGATACAGCGAGGTAATGCTGCCAGCCTCTTGGGTACATTGCCCGCAGCCTCCGACTTAGATTTAGTTTTTTATATATAGTCTTTCTTTTTTTTTTATTATTCTCCCTCTGTTTTATATTTTAGTAATATATTTTATAGTAATTATTAGAACAACTTTATAATTTTGTACATTATGTAAGTTCTATTTATAATAATTATTTATTAAGTTTTTGCGATAAGTGTGTATTATTAATCATAAATATTGTTAATTGATAGATAAATTTGTTCCCAAAAAAATAGTTAGTATAAATAACAGATATCCTCCCTGGTACTCTAGAGCTTTAATCAAACTAATTCGCAAAAAAGAAAAAATTCATTCTAGATGGAAAAAATATGGTAATAGCCTAGATCAAGCAGAGTTTATATCCTTACGCAAAAAAGAAAAAACCCTACAAAATGAATGTTACCATAGCTTTATTTCATACTCTGAAGAAAAAATTGCAACTTCTCCTAAATATTTTTGGACATTTATAAAATCAAAATTTTCACAAAACAACATACCTACCCACATGACATATGGTGACAGATCTTCTGCGGATAGTGGATACTCATGAATTTTGTGACATGTTTAAGGCTGGTTTTAGTGTCACGCGGGCCGTCGGTACGGATCGCTCCGTAGATCGATTTGTATGAAGTTTTAAGGAGTAATGCGGACGGGTCCGTACGGATCCCTCCGCATTACTCTAAAACGCTCCTTAGAGCGTAATGCATATTGCATTTATACGGAGCGATCCGTACCGACGGTCTGCGTGACACTAAAACCAGCCTAAAACTTACTTTAATTCTGTTTTTGTTTCTAATAATCAAATACACCATAATTTGGTTTTGAATGAATCTAATATGTGTCCGGTTAATATAAATTCAATTAATATTTCACAAACCTTAGTTAGTAAGCTCTTAAAACAATTAGATGTACATAAAGGTGCAGGCTGTGATACTATTCACCCCATGTTAATAACAAAGCTGTACAAAGAACTGTCTCTGCCACTTACAATCATATTTAAGAAATCAGTTAGTGAGGGTCACTTTCCAAATATTTGGAAAAAAGCCCTAATTACACCAATACCTAAAGGAAGTAGCAACAAAAATAACATTGTTAATTATAGACCCATCTCTAAATTAAATATATTTGGAAAATTTTTTGAAAAAATTATTACTGATGAACTTACAAGCCAAATACATCACCATATAGGGATCGAACAGCATGGTTTCCTTCGTGGCCGAAGTGTAAACACCAACCTTATTTCTTACACAAATTTTATTTCTAATGCTCTTGATGTTGGATGCCAGGTAGATGCCGTGTATACCGATTTTTCAAAAGCTTTTGATAAAATTAATCATAATTTATTAATAAACAAATTATCAGGATCGGTATACACGGTGATCTACTGAGGTGGATTGAATCCTACTTGAGAAATTGGAGTCAGGCTGTTGCCATTAAAGGTTTTCAATCAAGTTTCCTTGCGATTCCATCAGGAATTCCACAAGGATCCCATCTTGGGCCATTTCTTTTCACGCTGTACATAAACGATATAGGGTGCTCACTAAACGATTCCTGTCATCTTTTATTTGCTGACGACACCAAAATTTTCAGAATAGTACAATCTCTTTCTGACTGCGCGAAGCTTCAGTCGGATATTGATAATTTTGAATATTACTGTAAGACTAATCAACTCTATCTTAATGTCGACAAATGTTACACTATCTCGTTTACGTGCAGACATAACCCTGTTTTGACTATGCGATTGATAACATGAAAATCAAACGCGTGGATAGAATACGCGATTTAGGTGTGATCGTTGACTCCAAACTACATTTCAATTACCACATAGACACTATTGTGTCAAAAGCACATAAACAACTAGGCTTAATACTACGTCTAGGTAAACCCTTCAAAAAGCCTGAAACTTTAAAAGTCATGCATATGTACGTAGTATTTTAGAATTTGGAAGCATGGTTTGGAGCCCTCAATACGAAATACACATTGCAAGAATTGAAAAAATTCAAAATAAATTTCTGAAATCATTAGATTATTTAACTAATACAAAATTCTGTGATTACAAGTCATCCCAATTGAGACATAAAATACAACCATTAAAAATGAGGCGCCAATATTTAGATGCTATATTTTTATTTAAAATAATACACAATTATATTGATTCATCTTCATTATTAGAACATATTTCTTTTAAAATCCCAAACTTCTTATCAAGATCAAAGAATACATTCCATATCCCTCTCACGAACCAACTACTCAAAAAACTCTTTTCTTCGTCGTGCTTGTGACCATTATAACAAAAATTTTAACACTGTTGACATATTTTGTAACAACTTATTATCATATAAATCAAAAGTGCGTGATTTGATTCTGCAATAATATTAGATACATGTTAGATACAGCTGTGAACATTATAAATGTATAATAATATATTATAAGGTGTTAATATAATACTATTACTTGAAAGTTTTGTATGCATTGTCAATTGTGTTCTAATGACTCATCGCTACGAATTCACCATTTAAATATGTGTTTAGTTTTATATTAAGTAATGGTACTTTAGGCTTGTTTGTAAACTTAGAATTTAGTATTTTTGTATAATGCTGTTTGTTACCTGAATAAAATAAAAAAAAAATGAAAAAATGAAAAAGTGAATATGATAGAGATCAAGACGCACTCACTTGTCGAGCAGCGGGCTGAGCGCGATGGGCTCGCCGACGTGGAGCGCGATGTGGTTGCGCAGGCGCAGGCGGTAGGGCTCGACGTTGGGCAGCACGCGGTCCATGCCCTCGTGCCAGACGGGCAGCACGAGCGGGGCGGGGCCGCGCGCCGCCGCGTCCGCCACCAGCCGACCCACGCCCCACTTGAAGCGGATGTACTCCTTGTCCACGTTGACGCGGCCCTCGGGGAAGATGTGCACCCACTCGCCGAGCCGCAGTCGCTCCACGCAGAAGTCCATGGCGGGCTGGTAGACGCCGGCGCCGCGCACCACGGGCACGCACTTGCCCAGCGCGAAGAACGCCGAGTGCACCGCGTTCGTGAAGCAGATGTCGTGCGCCGCCAGCGCCCAGCGCATGCGCGCGCGCCGCATTAGCGTGCCCGCGTCCAGCACGCCTGCAACATTACACCCGCTTGATTAGTGACTGATAGCTGACGAATGTCTTCGCTCTGTGTTCATTCATCATCGAGTCTTTAAGTTCAAACTTCACTGAATGACGATGTCAGGTATATAAAGAAATCGTTTGAGAGAAAGGTTCATGGAGTGACCGCTTGCAGCACGGCTTCAGATACAGGGTATCAGCGAATGTTATTATGATGACTAGACTTTTTTCTTGACAATGGGACGGCAGGCGGCCGACCACCGAAACCAGCCTGATAAAACTCGGCAGATAAGGCGTTCGCTGCGCGTGCGACGTCGTGGGCCGCGGGCAGTACATTTTGTACACAAACAATCTGTCGATATCTCTGTATCTGAAGCGAATACGCTACGATCTACTTCTCGATGTGGGGCGCAAAAAATGTGGGTCTATTGTATGCTATTTTTTTTTTTCATAAACACGTAAGCACGACCAATTAATATTATAAATAATTATAATATCCATTAAAGTTGAGGTATTTGAGTCATTTTAAAATAAAATAATTGCGTAGCAAGAATTTCGCGTGTCCTACAGACCGTTCGAGGTTATATTTTTACCTGTGCGTTTAATGTTTATATGAGAGATTCTACTCAATACTCATAGTCTTAGCTCGTTCTCACGTAATTCACAGCCGTGTTACGTATGTTATTACGGGCGATAATTACGTACCATTAAACCAAAGTTATTTTCGTTAACGTCGACTATTCAATATTCAGAAATAACTACCGAATTTACCTTACTATTTTTTGTGCCGCGGACGTATTAGAATAGCGTTTTGTTAATGAGTAGGTAACCATGAATATGTAATAATGTTTTAACATATTTTTCGTTGTCTATAGTCATCGAAGTCGAAACGCATATATGATAACGAGGGAACTGCGGACGGACAACCTACATCGTGGTGGATCGCCACCCTGAGTTTTGACTCGCTACGAAAGTGTCACAAACTACATTTTCACGAGTTGCCACTTTCCACGGGTAGGAGGTCCGCGATTGGAGCACCATAGCAACATCTTCGTGCGCATGGAAGAGAGTAGAGAGTAGAGACACGCGTAGGGATAGCTCAACGTACAAATTTCTATGCGCTAGGCGGCCGGACTGCTAATAATATTTAGTACAATAATTTAAATGATATTATCTGAAGGCGTTTCCCCAATCGTCAGTCGCAATCTTCAATGAGTCGTCATCGCGATAACCGCCAACTGATTGCACGGAAAACTCATCGATTTTCTTTGTCCGAGGGAAGTTTTGTTTGTAGCGGTCTGCGGTCAATAGCCTTATTAGCGTAACGACGACCGAAACCCGTCTCAATATCACATGGTCCATATGAGTACATTAGTTTTAGAATTTGCATTATAGCTTTAAGTCTTAGGACATTAAGGCCCGTATTTTTGGTCAGTACTTAAGATGCGACCCGGTCTCAAGACGCGGTTCGGCTCTGTGATTGGTCCAAATTTTGACAGCCAACCAACAGCCGCGTACTGACCAAGCGAGCAGCCTCGCTGCCTCGCTCGAGCGTGCCGCGGCCCGAGCCGAGAGTTGTCGGTTTTTGTCGATGCTCAAAGGCGCCTCGGTACGTTTGCCGCGCACTAACACGTACTGACCGACCGAGCAACTGCTGCGCGAGGCTGCCTCGCGAGGCGGCTCGCTTGGTCAGTACGTGGCTATTCACAGATCCTGAACCGTGTCTTGAGACCGAGATGCATCTTGAGTACTGACCAAAAATACAGGCCTAAGCAGCGGGGCCAACCAACTCTACTGGGGAGTTTTCTGGCTACAAAGGCATCCATCGGTAATCGAGGGTTCTCGGTTTGGCAGAACCCTAAGTACTAAGCAGTCGACTCGGGGGAACAACATAACTCTGAGCGTTTCGTAGGTTGTCTACGCATCATAGGTTTCCCGTCGTAAACCTTGGAAATTCCTATTACACGTGGGCGCTTAACGTCCAGCGAAGTAAAATGGTTTTATGGATACTCATAACATCAAGTCGTTCTACATGTGGACAATTTGGTCGTAAATTGATAAACGCGACACGACGTTACATCATGAGCGTCGTGCGGCACGCGGCACGCCTCCGGACTGTCGTATACCCTGATTGACGCACGAACTAAAACGACCATACTTCATGCTTAGGAATACATATTTTCAAAAAGCAGCTGTAAGAGGTAACTTTCGGGTATTTAATGTAATGGTATGTAACCCTGGCATTAGGAAATTGGAAAAAGATTTCAAAAGAACGAGTTACGAGAAGTTTTCTAACGCGGATTGCGGACCGACCCGCAAAACGCGAGAATCGGCATTAACGACGATCTACAATATCGTTAATCATTTTAGGGTTTCTTGACATCAATACCACGTATCTATGACGATTACGCCGCGTCATGTAAATGACGGGGTGAATACGAAGGCCGCGACACAGCTGATAGTATCTGGAGCGGACCTTTGACCACGGCGGTGCATCCGCGCGTCACGAGGCGACTATCAGAGGTGTAGGGGTAATCACGATGCTTCCATTCAACCGAATGGCCGGTAAGCATTCCAAAAGTTTGGTTAGAAGGCCGGACTGCTCTCTATCCGGCATTTCCGCCAATGCCTATTACGAGAGCCTCACTGGTCTCTACTCAGTTATGTTCAGACTTGCAGCTCGCTGAGTATAATAAATTACAGGGCATTTATTATCCCGAATAACGGAACGTTCGTACCGACTAGACTACTCCCCGCAGACTGTTGTCCGAACCTGCTAACACTCGCACGTTCAAGCATTCACTGACACGATCTCTACAGAGGTGATGATGGCCAGGGATTAGTTCATTTCTCTACCGACTCCAACTGAGTTCAATAATATATATTATACAGCCGAACATAGAACCACCTGCTTTGTGGAAATCGGTTAAAAAAAGGTGACACGAGCGTGTAAAAAGTAGAGTAGGTAAGAGTTACATAATATTGTATTTAAAACTAAGAAATGATACCTTCCTTAAAAATATGATATATGTAACTTAGGTTACCTAGGTACTAAGCACTAAAAAGTGCAAAATGTTGAAGACCTTTGTGGCTCAGTGGTTGAGCGCGTTGTCAGCGCTCAAGCCGGGGGTCGCGGGCTCGAATTCCGCCGACGGACCAAAAATTTTCAATGTTCTGTATGTCTGTTTTATCAATGGATGTGTATTAAATATGTGTAAGTATGATATAATAAAAAATCTTAAATATATATGTATAGTATAAAAGTATTAAATATAGCCGTTGTCTGGTACCCGTAACACAAGTGTCAAGTCCTTCTGGTATGTACTTACCACGGGGCCAGACTGACGTGGTGTGAAGCGTCCATAGGTATTTATTATTATAATTTATTATTTTATAAATGTAAATTGTATGTTCTAGTTAATGTCGTATATCAAAGGTATTTTTATGTTTAAGACTATCTGGAGCCAGTACTTAAAATAATAATTACCTGTAAATGAACAGCTATTATCAACTTATCTAAGTAATAGTTTTGTTTGCTACTCATTTCTATTGTTAACAAGCGCTAAACTCGATAAATGCAGTTTGGTGGTTTTGTATATAAAGGTATACGCGTTATTTAAATAAACAATTTTAATAATATTCATACAATACGTTGCTGATTCTACTACAGGTTGTTAGGGTAAACACCGTTTAAATCCTTAAAACCATCAAATGAGCCCGTCAAAATGAACAACTTTTTCTATGAGAACAATGCTGGGAACTCAAAAAATATTTTTTTTTTGAGTTCCCAGCATTGTTCTCAATCAAATCTTAAAACCATCAAATGAGCTCGTCAAAATGAACAACTTTTTCTATGAGAATAATGCTGGGAACTCAAAAAATATTTTTTTTTTGAGTTCCCAGCATTGTTCTCATAGAAAAAGTTGTTCATTTTGACGGGCTCATTTGATGGTTTTAAGGATAACGGTGTTCACCCTAACAACCTGTATAAGATCTTATTCTTTTGGGTCCTCGCGCTCTTTCCACTCTGCGACATCCTTACTAATGTACGTAGATGCTAAAGTATGCCCGTCCGTCTATTACCTATTCACAATTAAACGACTTAACCGATTACAATAGTTATTGTTTTGGAAAATGTACGATTCCCAGCCGTGGGTTTATAAATAGGCCGAATAGGCCGTATATTGCCGAGGCCTAGGGGCGGCGGCGTCCTAGGGGTGGCGGCAGATTTCGTACATGGGGCGGCGGAAATAAAGTTGCCTACACACATAACAAAATATAAATCCGACACTGACGATTCCGCGCGACAAACAAGTAAAATTAATAATAATTCTAAACGCAAGAAAGATCATCATTAATGAAGCTGTAAGTGGCACAGCGGAACTAGCGGCAGTGGCGCTGCAGGTCCAGGTGGCACGCAGGTATGGTAATACCGCGTTTCGACAACCGCGCCAACCTGTTGTGGAGCACCCGCACCGGGTCGCTTGCGTCAGCCTAGCTAGTAGCACGCACCTACCCTACTGCATATACTAGCCGTGAATGGATCGTGTTGATCTATGAATTTGAATATTACATCGTAGAATTAATTTATGAATTATAATAGTTGGCCTTTACTACTCCTTACTTTCCTTAAGATGGCTAGACCTATAAACTCAAACTCAAAAATGTTCAGAAAATAATTCAGATAATTTTTTTCAAATATTCTCTGATATACATGATGCCTACCACGACATTGACTCTATTTGTTAACATTAACATGAAAGCTCCCTTTTAATTTGCCGGGTTGAATACACAACCATAAATCATAATCACCATACAGCATACTGTACATTGTACAACAGTCATTCTAGAGACATCTGTTTTACATGCACACTGTCCTGACGATGTCCTATTTATTTTATGGGTTTTGGCCCACCACACATTCCCACCACTGTATCTCCTGTGTCGCCAGGATCGACAGCGGTATCCAACCACGAAAACCCTTTGATATGATCTCAGGGAGCCCAAAGGACATGCTAAAACTGTCTTGGGACCCGCAACGAAATTAATCAGAAGAAAATAGGAGTAGGAAGAATTAAATTACGATGTCATTAAAGTTAAAAGGCAGGTGGTTGAAATTTAAATTAACGCTGGTAATTCAAATAATTTTGATACAGCTGCCCGGCATGTTCGCTCTAACACGATGTCATCAAAGCGCCAAAACATCCTTATCGATCTATAAAGACACATTGTTACCGACAGCACAGAATACATATTAGTTTAACAACAGATTCCTCACTCCCGGAACCCGTATAAAGAAATAACGACGCAAGCTACGATACTACGAGGGCTGCTATTTATGTATCCGGAACTGGCCACTTACAAGAACAATATTTAAAAAGTAATTACAACATTTGAAAATAGAACTCTTTAGTTGAAGAATACATTTTGTTTCATGTGACTGTCAATTATTTTTCCATTGTGGCGTCATTTTGAAAATTGCGTGTCTTCATTTGCCATGGATTTAACGCGTGAACATTTTCGTGCAATGATTTACTACGATTTTCGGCGTGGGCTAAATCAACAACAGTGCTTTATTCAACTCACCGCAACTTTTGGAGATGAAGCACCATCAAAAACCACTGTTTATCACTGGTACAGTGAGTTTAATCGTGGGCGGTTTATGCTCACGGATGAAAATAAAGAAGGTCGCCCAAAAACAGCTGTTGTCCCACAAAATATAGATGCTGCGCGGGAACTAATAATGCGTGATCGTCATCTTACATATCGCGAGATAGAGGCGTCCTTAGGCATAAGTATGACGAGCATACATAAGATATTACACGAACATTTGGCTGTAAAAAAAATATCTTCGCGTTGGATTCCGCACAACTTGACAATCGATCAAAAACGGGCTCGTGTCGATTGGTGCAAAAAAATGATAAAAAAATACAACCGTGGTACGTCAAAAGCCGTTTATAATATCAACACAGGTGATGAATCTTGGATCTATGCATATGACCCCGAAACTAAACAACAGTCAACGGTGTGGGTGTTCCAAGATGATCCGAAACCAACAAAAGTTACTCGTGCAAAAAGTACTTTGAAGCAAATGGTCGCCTGATTTTTTGGAATTAATGGACATGTGGCTACAGTGCCATTAGAGAATCGTAAAACGGTTAATTCTGAATGGTATACGACCATTTGTTTACCAGAAGTCTTTGAAGAAATAAGAAAGGACAACCGAGAACGCAGAATCATATTACATCACGACAATGCTAGCTGTCACACCTCAGCTGAAACAACTCAGTTTTTGGAGGGTCAAAAGATCGAATTGACTGGTCATCCGCCGTATAGCCCTGATTTGGCACCTAACGATTTCTTTTTATTTCCATACGCGAAAAACAATTTACGTGGTCAACGTTTTTCGAGCCGCGAAGAGGCTGTTGATGCGTTCAAAATGCACGTTTTGGAGATACCTCAATCAGAATGGAAAAAGTTCTATGAAAATTGGTTCCAGCGTATGCAAAAGTGTGTCGATCATCGCGGCGAATATTTTGAAAAGCAATAAAACCATATTAAATGATATATGTTTGTTTCTTTTTTTAATTCCGGATACATAAATAGCAGCCCTCGTATAAAGTTGAAATTCCGGCGCGCAATGCTAAATTGCATACGGATAAATTTACCTACAAGTGCGCTCTCATTCTATCGCATAACGCGTACCTTTTCTTAAGAAATCAAGGTTTTCGCCTTTTAGAAAACAAAAACAACCTATATTTTATAGTAGTTCTATATTAGATTGTAATATTGCAGGAAACTTTTACAATTTAAACATAGTAACTTGTGTTTATTTCTGTGTAGTTTGTGTGTTTCTTTGTATGAAATTGGTTTATTTGCTATGTTTGTATAGCTTTTACTTTTTATCTTCTATTTGTATTTAAATACCTTATATTCAAATATAATAATTAATAGGTACATATTTCATTGGCTTTTTTAATTATTCATTTTTATAAGATTTATAACGATTTCGTCATAGCGGTTAAATCAGCATCATATTGTATTAAATTCCTCTATGATCAGTATGTAACAGTAGATACGCGACGAAAAATCTTGCGCGTGCATCACCGCTCACTTATGAGTCCCTTATGATTTGCCACCCGCGGGTGGTACTTACAGTTCGATGCCTATACGCGCGAGTGGGACAGGCCTGCCGACAGTCGGACTTCATAATATTATGCACGCACCAATTCGTGCCACGCAGGACGTTTTTGCTGTAACTCTACTTTTGGATGATTTTATTATTGATGACACAATTCTGAGGGTCCATTAGAAAGTGCGTAAGATATACTAGATTTACATTATATGTATGTATATGCACATGATACGATTATTTCATTTAAGTAAATGAAGTTGAGGCGCCATAATTTTACTTCTGTGGTCGCAATAAAAAGTTAGAGGCTAGAGCTTGTCTTGTACTGTGAATTTATGTAAATACGAAGGAGAGGCGCGTCATCTCAAGTTAGACAAGCCCTACTGCTACTTTTCCGTTCGTCGTGTTTCATTTCATATTTAAGGCGACGTCTTGATAATTTGGCTGTAGCGATATCGATTTTTCTCAGCAATGACTAAAGCTAAGAAATTAAAGTCAAGGCCGGGCCGGCTTCTCATAGAAAACAAGCAATCTAAAACATATCCAACACGGTTTCTTACTTTAACGCGGCGTAACCTTAAGAAGTTCAGATCAAAATTGTTCTAAACCTACGTATTTGACGTTAAATTACATAGCCTGTTACTTGCTGTAAAAGCAAATCTATTAACACCTCACTTATAAAAATTAGACCAGTAGCTTAGGCGCTACAATGGAGCAAAGTGCGTGCGTGTATACGTGCGCGCGAGTGTACATGACATGAGCGTGCGTGCGTGTATACGTGCGCGCGAGTGTACATGACATGAGCGTGCGTGCGTGTATACGTGCGCGCGAGTGTACATGACATGAGCGTGCGTGCGTGTATACGTGCGCGCGAGTGTACATGACATGAGCGTGCGTGCGTGTATACGTGCGCGCGAGTGTACATGACATGAGCGTGCGTGCGTGTATACGTGCGCGCGAGTGTACATGACATGAGCGTGCGTGCGTGTATACGTGCGCGCGAGTGTACATGACATGAGCGTGCGTGCGTGTATACGTGCGCGCGAGTGTACATGACATGAGCGTGCGTGCGTGTATACGTGCGCGCGAGTGTACATGACATGAGCGTGCGTGCGTGTATACGTGCGCGCGAGTGTACATGACATGAGCGTGCGTGCGCGGAGTGGTACGTGTCCTACTAATGTGGTATGTGCGGTAAGCAGTGGTGGTACTGACCCCACAGGCCGGGGTCGTCGAAGCAGGAGTGGTGGTTGGAGACGGTGAGGAGGGGCACGCCACGCGGCCGCCGCACCGCCCGCACCAGCGCCTCGCGGTTGTACACTGTCGTCTTGTTCAGGAACTCTGCAATACACACACGACACTGTTATAAGCCCTGATGACATTATAATCTTCAATCAGTATTAATATTATAAGTACTAGTAATTTAGTCACGTTACATCAAAAGTCAAAACCATCCGACCGATCACAGCTAACATTGAATTGACATAAGCCGACTAAATGACGTCTGTTCGTCAACTGCCTATGAATCAATTTCCTCGATGATGGTACAAAAGTCTGTAGATCTGTTACCTCTTGCTTGACCCTTAAGGGGCCGGGTGCCATCGAAATTCTCATACATACGTAATACCAAAATCATTTTCTCATACGAAAATATTTAACATGTTTGAGTTATTTTTCACCTTAAAACAGTAATTACCTAGGTTCCTGCACAAAAATTTACTAAGTACAAAATATTTAAACACTAAAAAATATAGTAAAACACTAAAAAATATATAAATAAATAGTAAATTTACTACAAAAATATATTTAAATACTTACTAAAAATTATTTTTTAGAGTTTAAATATTTTGTACTAAATTTTAGAAGCGATTTGAATGGAGTTAGTTTCAGTTACTTTCTTACTGCTATTATGTCTCTTATATTTGCCATGTAGTCAAAATTGTGACGTGAGATGTGGATTGTGGAACGTTTATTACTTCATTAGGAAGTGTCTCGTTTCACAGTTTTGACTATAGATATAAACTGTCATAGATATATGGAACATAATATTATTTGTAGATTTAAATATTCGATCGTCAGGATTCGAACGCGCTCTTATACCACGCCGTCCTATTAGGCCTGGAGATAGTGACACAAAATTCTTGGTCATTTGTGCCAGTATGGCGGTTTTACAGGGGTATAATTACGTAAAGGCAAAAAGGAAAATGATGGTCATAGCGCTCGCACTGGCAGCCCAAACGCGTGGGCGTTAATCGAACGTGTCGGATAAATAACGAGTGTCGAACGGTTTGTTCCACAAAAATGCTTGTATTTTCAGATAGTCGAAAAAAAATAAGTAGGCGAAAGCGTAATGCCATACTTGTCGGGTGCGGCTTACAGCCCGCCATACCGACGCGAATACGTTAATTTTAATAAAAAAATTGAACCATTTGTACCAGGCTAATTTTTGCATAGCTAATCATCGTCGAGTAGCCATTCACGAAAATCACCTTGCCATACTTTTCCGACAGCTCCCAATGGCCGCCATACCACTGCAAAGGTGTAAGTTTTTTTTTCGCCAAACGATTTGTACCACCCTGAAACTTTTTTAACAGTTCCCTGTATAATCATAAATAGGAGTCTGATAATGCCATACCTGTGGGAGGCGGCGAATATGAACAATATTATTTCAAAATCCTAAGATTTTATTCGTAATTTCAAACGGTTTTTCAAGTATGGCGCCACTTTTTCCCTCTACTACAAGTATGGCAAATATAATAATGGTCACATTGTATCGTATAATTTCCAAAAATCCAAATGCCATACTGGTACAAATCGTTCAATTTTTATCACTTTTTTGCTCAAGTCCGATAGTCATCCCGGCCCATGGTTACAATCTGTAATTTTTTTTTTGGTACAATTGTCAAATGACGAGAATACAATGATGCCATGATGTAAAAAATGATTTTACGTATTTTATAGTCGTATTTTTAAAACGTGTCAAATAAATAAGTATTTCAAGTATGGCAGCACTTTTTCCCCCTACTAGAAGTATGGGAAATATAATAACGGTCATATTTTGTCAAATACTTTCCAAAAATTTAAATGCCATACTGGTACAAATCGTTTGGCGAAAAAAAAAAAACTTACACCTTTGCAGTGGTATGGCGGCCATTGGGAGCTGTCGGAAAAGTATGGCAAGGTGATTTTCGTGAATGGCTACTCGACGATGATTAGCTATGCAAAAATTAGCCTGGTACAAATGGTTTAATTTTTTTATTAAAATTAACGTATTCGCGTCGGTAAGGCGGACTGTAAGCCGCACCCGACAAATATGGCATTACGCTTTCGCCTACTTATTTTTTTTCGACTATCTGAAAATACAAGCATTTTTGTGGAACAAATCGTTCGACACTCGTTATTTATCCGACACGTTCGATTAACGCCCACGCGTTTGGGCTGCCAGTGCGAGCGCTATGACCATCATTTTCCTTTTTGCCTTTACTTAATTATACCCCTGTAAAACAGCCATACTGGCACAAAATATGACCAAGAATTTTGTGTCACTATCTCTAGGCCTATATCCTAAATTCCCGGAAGGACCATAATATAAAAATTATCTTCTAAAATAAAATATACGACCATATAAAGTTACTGTAAGGACATCTGCAATAATAATTTAATGTAATTATTAAAATTACTGTCTTCATTAGGATATTCATATCGTTAAATAAAATTAGCTACGGTTACATAAAAAATAATTTTATAGTAACTTAACTATATTTTTGTACATTATAAAATTAACATTTAAACACTAATTTTAGTATTAAAGTATTTTTAGTAATTTTTAAGCATAAGATTGTAAGGTTGTGCCCGGAGGGAGATATTAAACAACCTCATCCATTGATATCTACTTTATTACTGACTGTTAAACACTCAGAAGACAATACACGTTAGTATACTTAGGTATACTTTAATAATATGCTTACACACTACACGCCCACCGGCAAAAAAAAAAAAAAATAATGGATTACATTTATTTTTATTTAATAGAATATACTTTGTTAAAAAGAAGAGAAAAAAAAAAATTAAAGAAATAATCTCCATTATGACGTATTACATAATAAAGTAAAATAATAGTTTTACAATTATTATTCTAAACATTTTGAATTCTAAATATATCAAATATATTAATAATTTCAAATTCAATTATAAATGTACTCAAAACCTATAAATTTCATTTTCAATGGCAAAAGATTTTAAAATAAACAAAATAAAAATCATTTTGAATATGGTCTAGTTCTATTTTTATGTACTATTAATTCTTTACCTTTATATTCAATTTTTAAATTAGGATTACAATCTTCTATTACTTTATATGGTCCTAGGTACAAAGGATCTAACTTGGTTACATTTTGTTCATTTTTAAGTAGTATCATATCACCAACATTATAAGTTATAGGGTTAGTGTATGAATCATATTTGCATTTTCTAATTTGTTTACTGCTAATTAAATTTTGTCTCGCATCATACTGTGATTTTTGAAGTCTATATCTAAGTTGTTGCGGATAATCTTCGGTATTATATAAAGGAGCAACATCTGAGGTTAAATTACTAGGTAAATTACAATTTTTTCCAAAAACAAGTTCATATGGGGAGTATCCTGTTGACATGTGTACGGTGGTGTTGAAAGCGAAGCACCAATATGGTAACCATGAACTCCAATTTTGAGGTTCATTATCGGTCTGTATGCGAAGGAATGACATTAAATTTTTGTGAGTATTTTCTAAACTTCCTATTGATTGATGATGATATGCCGTTGAAGAAATTTTATTGATTTTAAGAATTTTACACACTTCATTCATAACGCTGGAAATGAACTCAGTACCCCGATCAGATATTATGTTACGTGGAATGCCATAGCGTAAAACGAAGTTATTAATAAAAGCTGTTGCCACTGAAATCGTATCCTTATTTCTTAAGGGATAAGCTTCTACGTACTTGCTAAGGTCACACTGTAGTGTGAGAATATATTTGTAACTATCACTATCCTTACTTAAGGGCCCGACTAAATCTAAAAAAATCCTATCGAAAGCCGAACAACCCGTATCGGTGATGACCATCGGCTCTTTTATATACTTAAAATGTTTTTGACGTTTACATTTATCGCAACGATTTACGAAATCGATAACGTCTTTCTCTAATTTCGGCCAAAAGTAGCGTCGTTTTATGTTACTTATCATACGACGTATGCCGGCGTGACCGCTACTCGGCAATAAGTGGTAATCGTTTAGTATTACACGTTTCGTATCATGATCATTTATAACTTTTACACCTTTTAAAATATACAGACGTGGTCCGGACCAATCGGGTGCAATTTCTATACTCTGACTTAAGTCTTTTATCAATGCGCTATTCTCATCATTTTGTATCACGTACAAATTATTAACATTAATTTTTCTACAGTAATTCGCCAACTTCCTTACAAAGACATCTCGTGTACATCGTAATAGGGAAGATGGGTTTACTCTTAAAATACCATTTGATGCATCATAATTAAATATCTCTACATTTTGTTCACCTCGGAACTTTAAATTTTTCCACTGCTTTTCATCCAAAAATCTTAATTCAGTACACTCCTTTGGTTTCTTGAGTAACTCCATAACTCTCGGGTGATCAGTCCAATCGTTAGCAGTCTGCTCGGAAACCTTAGGGTTGTCACTAACGTCCTCATTATCTTTGTTCATTCGTCTTTTCTGAGCTCTCGTTAATACCGACACAACATGTTGATTTATTTCCTTCAATTCATCGCTACTTATTTGAATGCGTGACAACGCGTCTGCAGCTACGTTGTCAGCACCCTTAACGTATTCTATTACGTAGTCGTACTCCTCTAAAAGTAATCTAAACTTTGTCAAACGACTAGATGGATTCGTTTGATTGAATAAATAAATCAATGGTTTGTGATCAGTTCTAATAATAAATCTTCTTCCAAAAAGATAGGGCCTAAAATATTTCACGGACCACACGATAGCGAGTAACTCTTTTTCTATCGTGGGATATCTAACTTCCGCCTTATTTAAACTACGGCTAGCAAAAGCTATCGGCCTACTATCATTATTGCATAAGACAGATCCTATTGCGTATCCCGACGCATCTGTTTGTAAAATAAACGTGTTGTCGTTATCCAAGTTAGGATATTGTAAAATTGGTGGAGAAATTAGTGACCTCTTTAATAATTCGAAAGAATTTTTACACTCATCTGACCATTCAAATTTGACATATTTTCGACACAACCTATTAAGAGGTAAACATATTTCAGCAAAATTTGGGATAAATTTTCTATAAAAGTTCACAAAAGCTACAAATCTCTTAGTTTCATCTGCATTTTTCGGAGTGGGATAATTTTTTACTATATTTATCTTTTCTAAATCCGGTTTTATTCCTTCAGAAGAAACAACGTGACCTAAAAATTGTATTTCTTTTCTTAAAAAATCGCATTTACTCGGATTCAGTTTTAAATTTACTTTTCGTAATCTAATTAAAATGTCAATTAAATTTTTGTTATGCATTTCTAAGTTACGTCCGAAACAAATTAAATTATCTAAATAAACGAATAATTTATCGTAAGTAAGCCCTGACATAGCTATTGTCATTACACGGGAAAATGCACTAGGGCTAATTTTTAAACCCATAGGTAACCTTGTCATCTGATATTGACCTGATGGTGTAGAGAATGCTGTGTACTTCCTACTCTCCGGTTTTAAACTCAATTGATAATAAGCTTGTGACAAATCCAACTGTGAAAAATACATTGAGCCTGACAAAGAATCTAAAATATCGCAAATATTGGGGAGAGGAAATTTATCATCTAAAATTCTAGAATTTAGTTTTCGAAAATCTATAACCAGCCTCCACTTCTTTGAATTATCGTCGGATTTTTTGGGAACCAATAAAACTGGGCTCGACCACTCGCTTTTTGCTGGTTCGATAATATTTTCGGCAAGCATTTTCCTTACCTGTGTCTCTATTTCCTCGCGTTGAGAAAATGGTAACCTGTACTGTTTGGTGTAAACTGGGTCCGCATCTGGCTTGAGCTGTATATTTTGATCGTAAAGGTTAGTGGTTGATAATTTATCATTAGGCAAGTGAAAAACGTCTGAAAATTTTGCACAAATTCTTTGAATTGATGACGTTTCTTCGCTGTTTAAATGATCAAAATTTATGAGATTTAATAATGTACGCACTCTTTCTCCATCAATGTTACAACTCCGATCGAACTTACAAATGTTATAATCTGATAATAAATGTACCTCTGGTCTAAAATAATTAATATCAACTCGTGTTTCGCGTGTATTTAAAATCTGTAAATTAACTTTTCCATTTTTTGGCCTACAAATGCTTCCCGCCATAAAAACTCCATCGCATAATTGGTACGGCAAAATTACACAATCCTCGTTAAAACTACTATCTAATGTAAATATCTTTTCACATCTCGGTGGAATACTTAAAAAACAGCTCTTATTACTTGTCGAATTAATCAACATAGGTAAAGTTGAAATATTATTATTATTACTAAGAGTAAAAGTATTATTTTCAAAATTTAAAATAGCATTGTACTTATGCATAAAATCTCTACCTATTATACCATGTCTTATACCTGGCAACGTTTGCATGACATAAAATTTGTGTTTAAATTCCTGACCATCTATGGTTAACGTAATGAAAACATAGCCTAAGGTTTGCACTTTGCCTCCGATACCGTTTATGGAGATGCGTTCTTCTTGTACTGGAACGTTCCATTGCGCTACCGTGTTGTATTTCAATACGGATAATGATGCTCCGGAATCTATAAGCAAACCATATTTGGTACCTAATATCGAGAATTCTACCGAGCTACTATTGTTACAAGCATAAATGAAATTAGGATCGAAAAAACTGCAAATTGTTATCTCTATATTCTACCGAGTTTTCGTCGATACGATTTCCGTCGGTTAAAGTCATATTGTTTATGCCCGTTTCGATGACGTGCACGTAATTGTTACGATTAAAAGTACGTCCTGCAGGCCTGCCGCGATTTCCACGCGACGACCCGCGCTGCATATTAGTATGTCGAATAAATTTATTCCCATGATTTTGAAAATAATTTTGAGACGGCCCCTTAACAGAAACTCTATTATTATTATTCCTATTTATGTATCTGTTGTTAGCGCGAAAAGATCGTCCATTTTCGAATCTACGGAAATTTCCTCGAACATTATTAAAAGAATAACGTTGTTGGTAGCCAACATAAGCCATATCGTGCGATTGCGGACGACTGTACGACAACTCCTCGTCCTGAGCAGCACGTATAGTGTCCTTCAACGTGTCATAATTACGCGCCGAAAGAATAGTACGGATTTCACGGTTCCGTAGCCCGTCTATAAAACTTTTAATAGCTATTTTTTCATTTTGAGGGCGCAATATTTTATAAGCATTTTGATCGCCGTCAGCTTGAGCGACCGTCAAATCAACAAAAAGCTGCTCTACTTTAGACCCATACTTATCTAAGGTTAAACCGTTTTGGCTAATAAGTGACAATTCCTTGTGAATAGCAGTGCTCGATTTTTTGGTGAGAAGATGCTGACGCATGTCTCGAATGAGCGATTCGCAACTATCATACGAGGTTGACATCCGCAATTTAGCATTTTCGTGCAGCCTCGTCTTTAAAATAAAATTAATAAGCATCTGCTTACTGTCAGCAGTGAGCGATGAATTATACAATTCGATGGCGTCTATTAAAGATTTGGTGACATTTTCATCACCGTTCATTACCGGCAGTAAAGCGACAGCAGTTCTATAATTAAACGACTCCATTGTTGCTTCTTTTTGTTTACTCACCGTACACTCGCCACTAGAAGACTCGGAAGTATTATACGATTTTAAACAAAAATTCTCTATATCTATAAAAATAATTTTAATTAAGTCGCAATATGTTTGGATGTCTTGCAATACATCAGAACTAAATTTTTTCTTTGCAATTTGATCTGACAATACATTAATACATTGATCGAATTGATTTTTCAATAATGTAGCCTCATCTAATTTCCTTTTTAAAACATTTTCTGTTCTCCTAGCATAACTGAGCTTTGTTAAATTTTCTTTAATATCTTTTAACTGGTCATATATAATTTTTAGTTCATTTGCCATTACATTTTAATATAAAAATTGTCTATAATATTTATTTGTATAAAATTTGTATAGTATTTAACATACTTTTTTTTTTAAAACTTGAAAACTCGTATAATTATGCTGGCTTATTATAAAATAAAAGTTCCCATCTTATCTTAAAAGTTCAACGTCAGAATCAGAACACTTTTTATAACACTGCACTTTTCACAAATTGCCCATCGATTGTTAGTAATTGAATCACAAATCACTTACTGGACTGCTGCGTCATACCGGCCTCTCGGAGATGGTGGTGGTGGTCCTCGGGCTCCCGGCGGCACTTGTAGCACACACGAGCCTCGGGGGTGGATCGCCGAAACGACCTTCTAAGGTTCTGCGCTAGAACCTCATTCCGGATCCTGGCAGGGTCGCCATGTAAGGTTGTGCCCGGAGGGAGATATTAAACAACTTCATCCATTGATATCTACTTTATTACTGACTGTTAAACACTCAGAAGACAATACACGTTAGTATACTTAGGTATACTTTAATAATATGCTTACACACTACAAGATAGTGTTACTGTATTTTTATGCGGCGAGGCCTGTAACATGGGCAGTTGTTAATTCAATATTTGTATCTGGCCTGAAACTGCATTTGAAATATTTACAGCTTGAGCTTGCAGGTTAATTAGAAGCAATTTAGAGGTTACAATTCGTGTACGACTGATTATCGGACAGGGACTATTCATTATATATTATGCTATATCGTCAGTGATTTGTATGCAATTTAAAATATCATTAGTGTAATTTCTATTGTCGGTGATGTTTTGTATCGAGTGATCTGAAACTGCCGATTGTAGAGATTTCAGCCACTAACGAGCATATCCCTTATGTATTATGATTATGGGTTTCCGAACACACGGTCTTTACACTACTGCCAATTTCAGCCTCCTTAAAAAACTGCAATAACCGGCCGGCGCGGCGGTGATTTCGATGGCTTCTCGACTTTTGCGCGAATCCTAGAAACCCTATACATATTTCCAAATATTCGTCTCGTTACGTAACGACTAACGAGAGTAAAGTTCGCGTGATGTTACGAGGTTCGTTAATTCAGTGTAATATAATAAGTAATAACGAATTCCTCGCGCCGCCGCGCGCCGTTCCCCAACGATCCGACCTATTTCCCTCACAATTTACATTACGATATGAACATTCTCGTAATGGAGCGGAGTGGCCGCAGTGTCTATCGATGCTACATTTCCGAGACAAAGGCCCTCCGCCGTCCATCGTAAACTCAACGAAATCTTACTCGAAATCGGTAGGTACTAAATCTGCAAAATAGAAAAATAAGAAGGAGCTACGTAAGATCAGAAGTTACTACGACTGCTGGTTGTACCCCGACCCCCGAAGGAGCGGTGCCGGCGGCCCGACCCGCACACACGTGGCAGCGGCTGAATTGAGTACAACAACAGATTCAGAAAGACATATCACATAACATATTTCGTTCGCAGTCCAAACTATGACATTACAGTTCCGAAGATAGAGACCGAAGGAGAGCCGGGCTCAGCCGCTGTCTGTCTGTGCGGGGGGAGCCCCGGTATGTCTCTCACCGCGTCGCGCCGTGCCCGCGCCGCCGCCGCCCCGCGCCCCTCCCCGCTGCCCGCCCGCGTCCACCACGCGGCCTACGAACACAACTCCTTACCATTTAAACGGTCAGCATATAACATGAAAGAAGCCAAGCAGCAGCGGCCTACGTGAGGATGTGCTCGCTATGTGGATGAGCCGCCGGCGGCCGGCGGCCAAGTGGCGATGGCCTACATTGTATACTGCTGTTGTGTGTTGTACTGATAACGATATTATTTTAAATAATACAAATGCTCTTTGGGAAGTATGAAACGAGATGTCTGATTACACGAGTAATTTAAAACACATTTGAATAACTTTAACTTGTTGTTTTCATATTTCGTTTTTTTCTATTTTAATTCATGAAGCCCCAAGCGGCCACATCCGGCCGCGATAACAGTGAAAAAGCTATTGTGTCTCGTTTTGCCACGACTGATGGGTTAATATAAAATTATTTTCCTGATTTTTAATGATATACCTAATTAAAGTTATATTCTAGTAGCACAGTGTAAAAAAACAACTCCAACAAAAATGGCATTGAAGTGTTATTAATAAACACTGTCCTCGGTTCTTTCTAAAATTGTTTTAACTCGCTCAATAGTTTGTCTAAAAAGTGGCAATTGTTAATTTTGTTATTTTTAATTGTGAATATTTCTCCAGTTGACTGATGAATTTCGATTTTGTGATATGCAATAATGCAGCCTTAAAACATTTTTTTTAAATATGTAAAATTTTCATCGCCATAAAATTGTAACTATTGTGAACCCAAACATGCTACAACTTGCAATTTTATGCATCATATTACATTTTACTAGGTAATGCTTTGGCACAAAACCGTAAAATTGTGGATATACATGCATCAAGCTATTTAATGTAGTACCCATGCCATGTCAAAAGTTTTCTCCTTTTGTCAAGGTACAGGCTAAACCTATATTAAATTTTTGTACCTACTCTGAAAAGTTTTTATATGTAAAATAACAATTGTTTTAACTACTTATATATAATTTGGAAGTTTGAGGTAATATTGTCATCGTGTAGATCTTGATTGTACATTACACAAAAGGTGAATTAGCAGTACTAAAATATATGACTCAAAAAGGAATCCTTTGTGTTATGATTAAAAAAGACTACTTCTACAATAAGAATTTAGCTACTGCAGTGCTCAAAAGTTTGTCTAGCAGACAGTCTGTATTACAAAAGTGCCTACTATGAACGTACATGACTAATATAATATATTAAATAGCAATAATATCATTATAAAAATGATTTTGTTTCAAAATTCAAAAGACAATAAGTGAGGGTTAATTTTAAGAACTAGTTACTAGTAATTAATATTTTAAAAGGTAATTTACATAAATCTAATCTGACAAATCATTATATTGGATCTTAAATTTTTAAGACAATGTGCATACATTGTCTTAAAAATTTAAGATCCAATATAATGATTTGTCACAGTATTTTTATAATGCAAACCGAACAAAACGAACAGCATACTACTAAATAATGCAACAAGTGCAAATTTATAATTACCTATTGATACAAGCTGATGTATTATGAATATAAATGATATGCATCGTAAGCAGCTACTTCGCGTTTCGCTGAGGCAGCCCAGCGATCGCGTTACGACTCACTGGACTTCCATCATGTATATTCATATCGACGACCTGGCTCCAACCCCGAGGGCGGCGCCCGGCGAGCACTCACCTACGACGATCTTACTGAACAGCCCCACCACGGCCATCGTGATGGAGCTGGCGCAGTTCCACAGGCGCCCAGGGTTCCGGAGGCGAGGGATGATCCACCCGATGTCGTAGCCCATAGTGAAACCAGCACGGATACTCACGTAACGACATTAAAAATACATTATTTTATTTTAGTTTGTACGTTTTTATTGTGATTCATAAAATTCGTATAAAAATTCATACACTTATTATGTGCGATCCGATAGTGTAAAATAAAATGAAAATTTTGATTTCGACTCGGTGATCGCTTGTGAGTTGTGACATTGACAGTTGGGTCAGTTGACTGTATGGAGGGTATATGAAAGGAGCAATATCTTATATGGGGGATATTTGAAAAAGTGTCCAGCTGTACGCAGTAAATAACAGTTGAAAAATCCTCCACGAGTGGCGCTAGCTGCATCCGAAGGGTATGGAATGAATTATGGAGTGTAGGAATGAATGTAGCCGTTGGTGACAAAATATAAATTATTACTGGAATATAAATTATTACTAGAATTACTGGGTTAATACCAATATATTTTGAAAAATATAACCTAAAATAGCTGAAATAAAAGTTGCTAAATGATTTAATTGTTGCTACTGTAGCGCCACCTAATTAACATTTTTAAAACCTAATTTAACGCATTTCAGTGGACACTTTTTACATACAGAGATATTCCTCCTTTCATATACCCTCCATAGTTGACTGACTCATGACAGTAGTCAGCATGTGACAGTGACAATAACTTTTTTTTATATTTTGCAAGAGATTTTGCAAAGAACTTATAATTATTTTGTAGGAAGCTGTCATATTATCTAATGTGGCACTTCACATGGCTATTGGTATATTTTCCTATTGGCTATTTGTTGCATTTGGCAAAATTATTGACGTATACATAAACAAGCAAATAAAGACAAAATATACGGCCTTTCACACATGGACGTCAAATACCCTTAAGTTTTACTTGATTTTGTTTACTTGCCTATTTTTGACTCTTGATGTGCGTCAAAAACCGACAAACGTTTTCATGGGAGATTAGTTGTCCAAGGTAGATGTAATCTTTTACGTATTCGAGAGGTTGATCGTCAACTTTTATGGTGATTTGCTTGGAGTTTGTAAGTACTTTGGTTTTATCCTTATTCATTCTGAGGCCTACTTTTTTGCTTTCTGTATCAAGTGCTTTTATCATTGTTTCAAGGTTGTTTGGGTTTTCTTCAAAGATAATTATATCGTCAGCAAATCTTAAATGGTTTAGCTTTTCTCCGTTCACGTTAAGGCCATACTTCTCCCAGTCTAGTTCTCGAAAAATGGTTTCCAGTACAGCTGAAAATAGTTTTGGAGAGAGGGGGTCGCCCTGTTTTGCGCCTCTTTCGATCTGAAATTTGTTTCCTATTGTTTGAAGTCTTATTCTGGCTTCACTTTTTAGATATATGTTTTTGATGATATCAATATAAGTTACGGGTATGCCTTGCTGCTCTAGGCTTTTCCAGATAGCTTCATGACTTATGCTGTCGAAGGCTTTTGAGTAATCAATGAATGCCATATACAGTTCCTTCTTGTATTCATTGTACTTCTCTATTATCTGCTTTACTGTATGTATGTGGTCTAACGTAGAAAAGTTTTTCCTGAATCCTGCTTGCTCTTTAGGTTGGCTTTCATCCAGCTGTTTGTTGATTCTCTCTAAGATAACTTTGGAGAAGACCTTGTAGATATTTGACAAGAGACTTATTGGTCTGTAGTTCCCTAAGTCTTCTTTAGAACCTTTCTTGTGTATTAAGATGATATGTGATGTTTTCCACTGCTTCGGTATTGTGCAGGTCTTTAGTATGTCATTAAATGTTGTGGTAAGAACAGGTACGAGTTCACTGATGGCGCCTTTTAGTATTTCGTTTGGTACTTTGTCTGGGCCTGGGGCTCTCTCCATTTTTAGACTGCAAATGGCTTTTTCCACTTCGCATGGCAGAATTTCCGGCACTTGACTAGCTTCGTAGCTAGGTTTGGGTAAGCTTTGTCTATTTACTGTATTTTGCTTTTGTGGGTTTGCATCACTGACCTCTATAATACACTAGACAGGCGATCGCTATCAATAAAATGTTCCTATTTGAAAATCGCCATATTGGCGCTGATTGCTATGTGAAACCAGTGGTGAGTGTACTTGGAACTAATATTTTGCAAATGGCGGTTGCAATTTTCTATGTAATTAGTTCACAGTACGCTCACCGCGGCGCTTCAAATCGGCACAAGAAATAGCTGTCATTTTGTAGGGCATAGCCAGTCCAGTGTATTATAGAGGTCAGTGGTTTGCATACAGATTTCAAGGACTTTTGACGAGTCTTCTGTTCTGAATTCTGATTGATTTACTGAAGCCTGCCAACGAAGATGCTATGTTTCCTATAGTTGTTTTGTCAGGATCTGTTTTTGGTGGTCTTAGTTGGTTCCTTGACCGTTTTGGTGCTTCTATTCGTAGGGAACTTCTTACCATGCGGTGGTTGGTGAAAGTTGAGTTTTGTTACTTACTCAGTTATTAACTCACAAATGCACGATACAGAATCGGCCCGCTGGTCTAAACTCAAGGAGCACGGTCTGCAATCTGCAGTGGAGCGACGCGGACGTAATTTACGACGTAACGTAACGTAACGTAATTTACGTAACTCATGACTCATGAGTCATGAGTTACGATACTTCACTAGAACTGTCGTTTTACGCGGTTTTGCTAATACGATTTAGACCCTAAATCGTATTCAATCCCCATAATATTATTCTCTAAATTTTAGAGAATATTGGGCCGTGGCCCGTGGCATGTTGCGTCACTCTCAAGTCTCACGTAGTGTCGCTCAGTTCCATCTCACTTTACAAAAACAACAGTTTGAATTTTGGTGAATTTTGGGCGAAGTTTTTCGCCTTTTTACATTGGTCTCATTAGCCATATTGCTACCATATTGTTAAAAAATTAGATGTCAAATATCAATAAATTGTCAATTGTCAACTGTCAAAATAGGAAGAAGAAGACGAAGGACACGTGAAAGTGAATTATGTTTAAAAATAAATAATAAAAATTAATCAAAAATAAAGTTAAACGAGCAAAATGAAGGTAAAGCAAAAGAAAAAAAATAAATCAATGCTATCAGACAAAATAGCAGATGCCCTAACCATTAAACCGCGCCCAGACATCGAGGACGATCAAATATTTAACACCAAACCAAATACCGTAACACGTGCGGATTTTAACTTGTCCGAGAGCGAGGATGAAGCGACTATCAGTGATTTTCGCAAGAGGAATGTGAATCTTTTGAGTGACATCAGCAAAAAATACGAGGGTAAAGTAGTATCGCGTAAGGAACTAGCTCACTCATCCGACGAGAGCGGCGGCGACGAAAACATACAATCCGACGACGAGAGCCAACAGAGCGATGACGACCGCCAACAGAGCGGCGACGACCGCATACAAAACACAACATTCGCTAAAACCAACGGAAGCGACTCCTCCGACAACGAGTCATTCGATTATAGCATTACACTAAACCAGAAAAGTGGAAACGATTCCGAGGATGAGGATAACGACGATGAAGGCGACAGCGCCGATGATGATGAGGACGGGGAGGGATACGACATCAGTCAGCTGGAGGAGCCGATCGAGGAGCAATTTGAACATGTTAAGAAGGAGAATGTTTCGGAGGAAGCCCAAAAAGGTGCTTGCGTCAGAAACCAGCTGCTTCTGTGGGAGGGACTACT
Source organism: Polyommatus iphigenia (assembly GCA_963422495.1). Taxonomy (NCBI): domain Eukaryota; kingdom Metazoa; phylum Arthropoda; class Insecta; order Lepidoptera; family Lycaenidae; genus Polyommatus; species Polyommatus iphigenia. The sequence goes on from OY730180.1 coordinate 266,080, forward strand.
AGAGATGAGGATACACATGCAGCGCTGCATCAACTCCGCTAACAGGATGCCCATGGCCGATGTATACAGCAACTTAAAACCTTGTAGTAAGTTTGCTGCAGGCTGTAACACGACAATAAGTAATGTGGCTACTGCTTTAGACAAGTGAGTTATCACAGTAATTTTTGAATACTTTTGCCCATTCTTTCAATAACTTTTTGCCCTAAAAAATTTGATGGATATATCCAGAACTAAAACTTTTTCAATGTCTGGATTTTGATTATTATTACTTGTGAATAACCTGACCAAACCTATTAAATTTGCAAACTGTGTATAAAAATTTGTTGATGTTAATGTTGTATTTTAATTTTTCAGATTACTGCAGTTACAAAATTTGTTATTCAAGAATTTCCCGGAAACTAAATACCTAACAAACAACAAAAATGGTAAAAATACAATGGTAACTGAAACAAATGGTAAAAATACATCAAAGGGCACCGAGAGTGATGAGGAGATACCCAGTGACACCGACAACGAGGAGATACCCTCCGACACTGAACCTGAAGATGAACCCGAGGAAAAGACTGAAGTTAAACAGAAAATTAAAGCTAATATAAAGAAAAGAAAACTCGAAGAGTTCGAATCTGACATTACATCGACTCACAAGAACTTCAAGACATTCCGAGATACGACAATTCAGAAATGGAATGAAAAAACGCGAATAGCTACAGCGGCTAATATAAAAAATGCCCCGACAAACACAATCCTCCAACAGATATCCTACCTTCTCTCAGATAGACAGAAGCTGCTGAGGAGAACACAGTTGAAGCGATCCGAATACGACATCATCGGCTACAAAAAGGAGCAGCCGGTGGTGGAAAATAAGGAGCAAGAGGTGAATCCGGTCACAAAAGACAGGAAGGACGACGACGAGTACATCCCGGAGATATTCGACGACAGCGACTTTTACCACCAGCTGCTGCGGGAGCTCATCGAGTGCAAGTCGGCGGACATCTCCGACCCCGTGCAGCTCAGCCGCCAGTGGATCGCCCTGCAGCAGATGAGAAGCAAGATGAAGAGGAAGGTGGACACCAAGGCCACCAAGGGCCGCAAGATCAAGTACGTCGTCCACAACAAGCTGGTCAACTACATGGCCCCGGAGAAGTCATCCAAGTGGAGCGAGGAGAGCACCACCGAGCTCTACCACTCCCTGTTCGGCAAAATGTTCGAGCAGAATAATGTAGGCTTAAATGTTGACTTCGGTGTAAATTAATTATATTATATTTATGTACATAATATACAAAACACTATGATATTTTCTTGTTATTTATTAGTCACTGAGGTTGTGTGTGTTGATTAGTGTTGTTTATTTGTTGTTAATATTAACGCTGCGAAAAACTATGCAATCTATACTAATTGTCGTTAGTCTGGTACGTTGGAAAACTCATAATGCTAAGTACTCACATACGGTTTTGCTCGATCGAGCAATCACGTCAAGCAAAACCCGCGGCTCGGGCTTTCGTCCACACCATAGATAATACAGATATAATAATTATATGTCCACACATTCAGCATTGCCCGATAGTTTTACTCTAAAATTAAATCGATATATTATTTAATTCCATCGAGCCTTATTACTCGATTTGGAGTAAAATTATCAAGCCAAACCGTATGTGAGTACTTAGCATAAGACAGACAAGGACAAAGGACCTTGTAAATTTATAATGACTGAATATTGAGTAAAAAGGATTGTTTTCCATGAGATAATAACTTCTTTCGAATATTAAAATTTTCTGCATAGGTGCATACTGCATAGTCCAAACAATTGGTAAAGGAAGAAGGAATAGTAAAATGATCATAAAATGCTTAATTACTATCGTTATCGATGAATCTACGATATTATTTAGACTTTAGAGATATTTTAAATCAAAAACTTGACTGCTTTCACACAAAACTGACTATCAGCCACCGAATATAAGGTGCTTTTAAAAATATGAAAATTAAAAAATAAGAATTTAAAATTAATGATAATTATAATGATTTCTTAAATTTACGCGAGTATCACTCATGAGTCCTGATATAACGTTGAAACACTTTTATTAATCCCGACGTTTCAGCTACTTTACAGCGGCTGTGGTCACGCGTAGACTCAGGGCCCCCGTAAGGGCTACTGGCGCCTGTGTGCAAAAAAAGGATTTTGGCGCCCCTTTAGGCAGATTTTTTGGGTCCTTGGTTTTGGCGCCCCTAAAAATGGCGATTATGCGCCCCTAGAGGATGGCGGTGCATATTGCACACATTGCACATATGGTAGCGGGGGCCCTGGGTGGACTGAGGTGACAGGCGTCCAATTCATTGAAATTCTTCAACTACTCGAAGATTCATCAATTTTTGTTTGCGTTTCTACGCAGAACGAACTCAACAGTCACCTCACATGTAGGACACCTCGGCTTCAAGACACTGTGAATTCTTTCTGCGTAGATCGGAACCCAAACAAAAATTGATGAATCTTCGGGTACTTAGTTGAAGAATTTCAATGAATTGGACGCCTGTCACCTCAGTCCACCCGTGACCACGGCCGCTGTAAAGTAGCCGAAACGTCGGGATTAATAAAAGTGCTCCGCGACAAAATCCGTAGGTAAGTGTTTCAACGTTACCGTATATCATTAATGATAATTTACATAATTAGGTACTAGCTTTATGACCGAGCTTCGCTCGGTAATCAAAAAATTAAAAAAACACACATAAAATGACATTTTATGAAAATGATTCCTAGCTAGATCGATTTATCGCCCCCGAAAACCCCTATATACTAAATTTCATGAAAATCGTTGGAGCCGATTCCGAGATTCCAATTATATATATATATATATATATATATATATATATATATATATATATATATATATATATATATATATATATATATATATATATATATATATATATATATATATATATATATATATATATATATATATATATATATATATATATATATATATATATATATATATATATATATATATATATATATATATATATATATATATATATATATATATATATATATATATATAATTGTATTTGTACTTTATTAATTAATAATAAAATTTATTAAATCTACATAAATAAAAAATAATTTAACAATGATAATAATTAGAATAAAAAAAAATGAAAAACAAAAGATCTTAATCAAAAAGGCCACCCCGCAGCGTACCATGCTCAAACGTCCCCATCACACTGGCCGCGTTACCGCGCTGAATGGCTAGGGAGACGTGTTGGGCCAGGTAAGCCCCGGAGCGGGGATCGTTACCCGATTCCCGCAACCGACGTCCGAGCTGGCGAACGAAAGCTTTCGCTTCGTTGCACCACGGACCTCCCGTTTCGACGGCAAAAGGCACAAAGAGGTACTGTTGTTCCAAATCCGTGTACTTGTTGTGCTTTTGCCGAGCAGCGTACTCGGCGGCAGATCCCGCATTTTGGGCAGTGCCGGAAATGTGCGAGGTAGCGTACGTACTAACGCACGTGGCATCCCATATGAGGCACCGACCTTTCTTCCAAGGGATCAGGGAAAGGCCGTCCGGGCGTTTGCCGTCGCTTCGGCTCAAGCCAGGGGGCTCAAGCACGCACGGCACGTCTGCCGACACCAAGGCTCGACGGAGAATGTCGTTGAGGGCGTGGTGTCTAGTAAAACGACCGGCAGCTTTAATGCAGCTGAGCCCATGGTGGCCGTATGCGTCAACCTCAGTACCGCAGGGGCAACGATGAGGCTCGCACACTTCACAGCCTAGTCTCAGGGCCACTGCTATTCTTAGGGTGTTATCGTCAAGAAAGGTGCCGAGATGCGGTGACGGCAACGCTTGGAGCCAGGCGCTAGATTCCACGCAGGAAACTGCCTTAATACGGGCCAGTGATGATTCCGACCGTGAGTTCAACATAAGCGTTAAGGTATATCTGGAGCTCAGGTCATCCCATGCACGCTGGGAGGTGACATCCTCGGGGGGGTTGATGCCAGGATATAATTCTTGCCAGGCAGTTTCTGCGTCGCTCAAAAAGGGGATGCTGCATCTTGCACCTTGGATTTTTAAAATGTTAGTGACAAGATCAGCAACCCCATTCGACGACGCAAGAAAGGCCGGCAAACCGACAGACCCTATGCTCCTGATGCCCAAACCACCGTGTTTTACCGGTAGCGCAGCCTGTTGCCATTGCGGATCATCTAGAGAAATATTGGGTATTTCCTCTAGCGTGGATCGGATAATACTGTCTAACTGACAGACCTCCTTGGGAAATCGCCAGGTGGGGGCCGTCCTTATTACATAAGTGAGCTTGGGCAGAGAGAAACAGCTGCGATACAGTATTAAGGCAATGTGAGAAGATACTTTGGTGAGAAGTTCTCGGACTTGTGTTAGAATTTTGGCCTTACTTTCTAGAGTTGATGGAATGGCATCCGGGAATATTGGCGCGCCTAGCAGAGAAAATGTAGATTTGCTTAGGGTTTTAATTCCAGGAAGCAAAGAGTCAAAAATGGTGATTTTCTGTTCGGCTGTGTCTCCGCAAGCGAATATTTCACATTTGTTTGTATTTATTTCGAGTCCCAGTTCTTTAAGACTGCTGGAGAGAGTGTGTATATCTTCCGCGACTGACTCTGGACTACCCCCGATTGTGCCATCGTCAAGGTACCAGACGTTTAGGGGAGACTTTATGGAGGATATGGATTGGTGGATGGCTAAGCTAAATATCAGGGGACCTAGGGGGTCACCTTGTTGCGCTCCTACCTGCGAAGGAATTATGTGATTTTTGTATGTTAAATTACTGGGTGAAGCGTAGCATTGATGTAGAAAGGGATATAGCGAAGGAATTAATTCCTTTGCCTCGTTTAGGATGATATCCCTTTCGACGGCGTTGAAGGCGTTTTTTAGATCCACCTTGATGATGACACAGTCGCTGTTATCTGGATTCAAAGCAAAAGCCCGCGTCGCGTGGATTGCCGCCTCGCAGCCGAGGGCGGTACCGAAGCCAATTTGGGTAGGTTGCAGGTGTGATGCCATAAATTCCCTAACGGCTCGACATGCGCACTTCGCTACGAGGCGTCTAAAAGTGGAACCTACGGCAATTGGACGTATGCCTCCATCTTTTTTTAAGAGGGCACAAAGTGTCGCCCCATAAAGGTGTGGAGAAACGTCAGGGTTTAATGTGCCTTGTAGTAAGAAATTGCAGAGATTGGTAAGTGATTTTAGCAGACGTGGGCCGTTGTTGCCGGCAGACGGTGATGTTAATTCTTTAAGGTGTTGGGGGCGGATGCCGTCTGGGCCGGAGGCAGATGAGTTACTAAAGCTTTGTATAGCGGAAGCAACGTCTGCAGGGGACAGCGTTAGAGGAGGTACAGACACTACGGGAGACAGGGGTGGTATGGACAGTGGGCGGGAGGGAGCAGGATGTTTTTGGATTAGGGACTCTAGAGTGTTTGTGTTGGTGGGGGCGATTTTGCAGTCTGAGACGAGCAGACGTGCCGCTCCTGCTAAATCACCTTCGTGTACTTTTGCTTCAACCCTTTTGCATAAATCGAAAGGCAGCCGACATGGGATCTCGCATGGCAAAGAGCAGGGGTTGTCAATATTGTGTTTTACTTTTGTCGTTAGAGATGATTGGCCTGTCTGATCTGGTACTCTCAGTGCAGAGTAGGCAAAGGTTAAAAATTCATACCAGGCTGTTTTTGAGTTCCTATTGACACAAACATCGATCAGGTCTGCAAGTTTGCCAGCTGCTAGACTTCTGGCTCCTTTGGGCACATGTTTTAATACGCGGACACTGCGCTTGAGTTTGGAAAGTCTGTCGAAGTCGAATGGGCCGTTACTGACCTGGTTGGGCGGGGTGGTGCCGCCGAGGGATGTCGAGATACAGGATAAGTCGGACGAAGATTGCGGGAACGGGTTCTTGTGCTTGCGGCTGATGTGTATATTCAACCCGTGAGTACCATTAAATCGGCGACTTGAGCATGGGCAGTGCGGGCATGCAATGCCTTGGTTACCATTATTAATATCTATAGACATCGTACCTACTTAAAAATGTAACTTAAACTAGAGCCTTAGGAAATATTTTATTTACATAAATTACATATTAAAAATAAGGTAGACTAACTAAAGAAAACTATAAACAAAATGTAGCTTGTGTAAAGAAGTCGCTGCTTCACTTATTTTTCGATAGACTCTCGCACTCCGCACTGTCTATCCATCATCATGCACCGTTGGTGTGGACATTATACTATCAATTGGCTGTAGCTCCTGTTTTAGTAATTCTCTCTGTCATTGACGAGCATCAGAGTACCGGACCGCACTGAATTACCCTGTAGAAAAAGCTCAGGCCTCTCTCACACTGAGGTATAGTTCTTGATCAGATCTTACTTTCCACAACGTGCGGTCGGGGGAGTACTTCTATAAGGCCGGCAGCTCAATGTCTTGCTTCTTTTTTTGTCCAACAATGACTTGGCTCTGGCTCAGATCGTTCCTTCTAAGAACACCATTTTATTTTTTGCATACCGTATGTTGCAGCTTTGTTCTAAGTTGTCTTGTAATTATTTCTTGAAAATGAATAAAAATTCAGTATTTTCACTTCTAAAATATTGTAATATAAAGCAAATTTTAGGTTTTGAAAATTTTAAGGGAAAATATAGATGTTGTTTTCTTGACAGATCGTGTCATCATTTATATATATATATATATATATATATATATATATATATATATATATATATATATATATATATATATATATATATATATATATATATATATATATATATATATATATATATATATATATATATATATATATATATTATACCTTTATATATCTTTAAACGAGCAATTCTTGTATATATATATATATACAAGAATTGCTCGTTTAAAGATATAAGATTTAAGTTAGTCATCATGCTGGCTTCAGCATTACCAGCGTCCAGCGCCCCGAGCGAGACCTCGAGTGTGCTTATACTCGCAGATTACCACGATGCAGCTGCGACCTGAGCGCGTCTGAACTTTGGTAATAGCGGTGTTCGGGGCGTGCCACACAGTAGGCGATGTCCGCGGATCACAATATTATTGTGTTTTTCCTCCCGCCGCGAGCCGCTATCTCCCGACCCGGCCGCCCCTGCCCGGGTTATCGCCTAACTGCGACTTGTTTTCGGTGATGGCTGCTCGATTGAGGAAATCACATTTACTATAATGACAGAGTAGACAGAATTATGTCTATTGTGATAATGATCTACCTAAGTAGGTATATTTATCCAAGTTTCTTTAAGTTTCTTTCAAGTAATAGTACATTTAAGTCGATTGAAGTTCTGTGATTGTTATTGTGGTAACAGGATAACTAGTCGAGTCAAGCTAGACATACTTAATTTTTCTAAAGTAGAACTATAGTTAGAAATCAAAACTGTACCTACGGGACTTGCCATTTTATAACTCCCACACCGGTGGGGGTTTCGGTGGCTGTGGCCGGCTTCATTGAAACCAGGCCAGTTACGCAGGAGTAATTTTAAAGTGTCCAAGTGTGTGCGCAGTACACAAGAGCACTCTCTATTCCTTTTACTCTCATAACCCAGTGGGACGGACGACGGACACGACTGGCGAGAGATGAGGCGCAGGACCGACTTTTTACATGCATATGCGGTATGCCCATCCGACGCACGGATCATCTTACTTGTCAGACAATCAGGTGATCAGCCTGCATTATAATATGTGGGAGAGCCATGCTTTGGCACGAATGGGCCGGCTCGACCGGAGAAATACCACGTTCTCACAGAAAACCGGTGTGAAACAGCGCTTGCGCTGTGTTTCGTCGAGTGAGTGAGTTTACCGGAGGCCCAATCCCCTACCCTATTCCCTTCCCTACCCTCCCCTATTCCCTTCCCCTCCCATCCCTACCCTCCCCTATTACCCGATTCCCTCTTAAAACGCCGGCAACGCACCTGCAGCTCTTCTGATGCTGCGAGTGTCCATGGGCGACGGAAGTTGCTTTCCATCAGGTGACCCATTTGCTCGTTTGCCCCCTTAATACATTAAAAAAAATATCCTAACCAAACTTGGAAATAACATGTTTCCAACGCGAGAGTCGGCGTTTTTACACAGTAATATACTTGGTTCTTTGACAAAATATAGAAAGACAGTAACACACATATAAACACTAATAGTATGGAAGCTTGGATTGCTAAGTATTCTGTATTTAAATTTTCAACCCCAAAGATCCATGCGTCATGGGTCATGACTCATGACTCGTCTTTACAAGAATGTTATTACAAGGAGAGTGTGATTCTATCGCCGATTCAACACGGCAGTTATAAACAATTTCCACTTAATGTTTATTGAAAAGTTGACATTGGCTATCCATCATAATCAAAGAGAGAGCTTAAGAGAGAAAATAAGAGCGAATCCACGGCGTCGAGATACCAGCCGTCAGACACCGTCTCGCTGGGCGGTCGCGGCCGGGCGGGCGGCTGCAGCCAGTTGTTGTTGCGTGCGCGTCCGGACATCACGCGTGCTCAATCACCGCACTTACCAGTTACGGTTACCGAAGTTACCAGTTACCGCAGTGATAGTGCAGTGCAGTGTAAAGTGCTCTGGATCAGCAGGGATGAGCTGCTAAGGTGAGTAATTTATCTGTTACTTAGGATAAACTTAACCGAAACTTTAAAAGTTGCACTAACTAATTAAAGTAATGTAAAAGTCCTAATCTTTTACAAAAATAAAAAAGAATAAACTTTTAACAAGGATAAATCAAATATATTTTTTTAATTCTATGTTTTAAAAAGTTTAAAAGAAAACGTAAAAGTTGTGAATAATAAATTTAATTTAGTTAGCCGTGTTTACGGGAACATAATATAGATAATGTATATTGTACAATGTATATGTATATGTGCGGGTCACCTAATTGACACCAATAATATTATGTTATCGATTGAGTGAAGATGATAATATTAAAGTTTCTGCGCCTTACGAGAACATAAAATGTTATAACACGCATATTGCGCTCACTTGATGAGGAATTCTCAGTTTAAAGTTAACCCGCCAGCACCCGCGCCCCTAAAAATTACACGAGAACTCGCGCGTAGAGCATTTTGCTCACGTTAATAAATGTCATGAAATGCAGGTTTTACAAAGTAATATTTTTACTTTTTTCATTCTGTTAAATAAAGTACACTTTGTTTATTATAAAAAGTAGATATTTAAAACTTTATCAACATTTATCTTTTTAATTTTCATTAACATTAATGACAATAAATTTTTCAATCTCCTAAGGCGGTATGAAGGGAAAAAATTCACAAATAAAAATGTTTTCAAAAAGAAAACTTAGATATGTGGGAAGTATTAATCTTCATTATATTTCCGAGCTTCACACATATCACAAGATGTATGACTTTGCTTGGTACATAAAAAAATTTGGCAGTAAATGCAGGCCTTTTTGGTCTTCCGGTTTTTGCGTTTTGGGCAAACCACTCAGATTCTATTTGGTTTTTCTTGTCCTGGTAACTCAGATTCTAGTAATAAACATTTAATCACGTTAAAATACGATGTTTCTGTAGAGCAGTGGTTCCCAACCTTTTTAGAGCTGTTACCCCTATGGCCTGTTAGAGAAACTGATTTTACCCCCCCCCCCCACACATTCGCAAGTGTTTTAATATACATAATTAGTAGAGATGTGCCGACTAGTCGGTGAAGCCGACTATCCGGCCACTTTTGTAGTCGGCGACTAGCCGGCGAATAGTCGGCAAAAAGCGCCGACTAATCGGCTTTTTACTTTTTTGCTATTATTGAAATTACATTAAAGAAAAACCTTGATTATTATTATTTATAATGTGTTCGTATCACACTCAATCAGTTTTACTTACACATTTTAAAATTAAATGAAGTGTAATTTCTGAAATTACTTGCTCTAGTAAAGAAATTATTTTTGTAAATATAATTTTAACAACAAACCAAGTAATAAATATGTATTATTAAATCGAGATTTCATGTACTTACATAAAATATTTAATGAAAACCATCAACTGTATCATAGAAAGAAAATAAAGTAATGTATGCGAAGTAAACATACGATTCGACACGTTTGCAGGCGGCGTGCTTGACTTACCCGCGAAACAGCAGTAAAAAAGCGTTACGGAAACTTCCGAAACCATGATCGGCTTGGCCGACTAGTCGGCCGATTAGTCGGCTTCTTTGCAGCCGACTAATCGGCTAGTCGGCTAGTCGGCCAAAGTCATGATCGGCACATCTGTAATAATTAGGTTCAGACTTCAGTTACACTTAACGCGCATTTCATATCATGCTCCACGTTCAGACGGTTTCTTGCCTTTTTAGTTTTTTTTTAAATGTTACCATAGTTGAGAGGCCGCTCTCGCATTTACAAGTGGTAACGGTACCAACATTTTCAGATAGATCTCTGTCGGCAATGATAGGGTATTCTGTAGCTGTTTTTCTGTAAAATGTACAGAGTTTATAATTTTTTTCTGCCAATTCATCTATTTTAGGTACCACCTCTGTTACCCCTTTAGAATAGTTATTTTAACCCCGCGGGGGTAATTACCCCCAGGTTGGGAACCGCTGCTGTAGAGGATATACAAGGTTTGCAAGGTGCTCTACTTTGGATATGACCACACCAAATGTATTCATCTTTTCGATCCCGATCCATCTATAATATAAATACACTAGCGACCCGCCCCGGCTTCGCATGGGTATAAAATATATAGCCACTGAAGAAATGATTAAAATTTATTAATTCAGCAGTTTTATATTCATTTAATACTACCCGTGGCCCGCATTGGTCGGTACCGCCGCAAAAGCTACGTCTCACAGGAAATTGGAGCCTTTTGCAGGGTATAGGAAAATCAGTAGGGATCATTGGTATTCTCGGTATATGAACTAATTCACCAGCTGCAGGGCTGGTAATAATCTTCGTTACTGCGCACCCCCGCCTTGGTAAGTTGGTAGCGCCCACTTCGAAACGGGCATAAATCGCAATTTTTAATTTCACCATAACTTCTAAACCAAACGTCCAATTTTAATCATTCAAATACCAAATATTATCTACATAAACTGTAGTTAGTGATGAAATAATTAATTTTAATAAGGATTATCAGCATGAGTAAAGTAAATGCGTTTAAATGTAGTCCAAAAAAATCAAGATTTTTAAATAAAAAAATGGGTGCTGTGCCTCATTTGACATAGATAGGTATAGTGTGTTGCAGACATTTTTGTAGATATTTATAACATCTACATTTACTTAGAACATTGTATGGTTCTATCTTTTATAGTTTAGGCAGCGTACGCAGTAAGTTTGATTTTTAAGGTTGATTTTTTTCACTTTGTGTCAGAAAAACCCAAATATCTTACGGAACCCTATATTTTCTACAGTAAAAAGTAGCCTATGTTACTCGTAAATAAAGTAGCTTTCGAATGGTGAAAGAATTTTTAAAATCAGTCCAGTAGTTTTTGAGCCTATTCATTACAATTAAACAAACAAACAAAGTTTACCTCTTTATAATATTAGTATAGATAATAGTTTTCCGTAACCGGAATTTAAAAACATTATATTATATAAAAGTAGAATTAAAACTGTCGATATGATGATAAAATAATTTATTCATAAGGAAAAAAAGTACTTACGCCGATACCCGCGCGATGAGCAAAATGCCGCATGATGGTATACGGCGCAACAAACCTCCTCGTACGAGCGAATAGTGCACCCTGGCTAAAAGTTATATGTATCCAGTGGTGAGGGACGAAATAAAACTCAGCTACTGAAGAAACGATGGTCATAAACATAATTCTGACAAAATGGCACGTGTTTTAAATTTACTGTGAGCAAAATGCTCATAGCGCGAGTGCTCGCGGGTTAAGAGCTTAAACTTAAACATCTGCTTATAAAATATAGGAACTTGCTCGTAACGTTTAAGAAGCACTTAGCTGTAATTTTAAAATTTAAATAAACTTAAGTGTTTGTGAATTCAGGTACATTCGACCTCAATTATATTTAGATATGTTAAATTAAAATATAACCCCTCAAGACTTTGAAGACGTGTATGGACTTTTTGTCAAAACCTTCACCAAGAAAATACCTTAAGTAGATACTTCTTCTTTATGTCTCTGAGTGACGCCGTAAGAAGGACTAATTAGTGCCACTTATGATTTAAACCTATCATATTTAACAGCCCTATCCCCGTACTACTAAAAATATAATATAATATTATACAGTGGATACAATATAAGGTCTGCAGCTTGTCTTTATCTGTTACATTGGAAAACTCACATGACAGACAAAGACGGCATTCTTAAAAATATTATAGTATCATAATTAGAGGGTATATAGAAAAAAACCTCTATAATGTTCACACAAAGGACAAAACACAGACGGCATTTAAAAAAGAGACAAAAGAGTTTTTAATCGCGAATTATGGTTCAAACGCTCAGTCCTGTCTCTAGCGGTTATCGGCATCTCGTCTACCATTGTATTCTAATTTTACAGATGTAGCGATATCTATCGCATCGTTTGTATGACATAATTATTGTCAAAAAGTTTCTAAATTCAAATGACCGCGAGTTTCGTGGTAGAGCAAGCAGGAGGAAGCGTGACCCCGCCATGTATCATGAACCTTTTTTTCTTACGAAATATTTTTCCGAGAAATTATGAAGCTACTAATATTGTAATATCATTTATTTAATAAATTACTTATTTTGTTATTTTTTTAAAATTGTTATCAATTAAATCATGCTATAAGTAACTCATGTTTTAGAGTAAAAAATTATTTATTATTATTATATTATATTCTATGTCAGCTTCTTATTTGGTGACTGCAGAATGTCGCTTTTTTAAACTAAGTTTACACATGAATCAATATAGATATTGATTCACCTTAAACAACGGTTGTCAAAATTGCAAAAAAAATTAGAACGATACGAGCATGAGCTATTCAATATTATAAACTAACGGACACAGATTACTAGTATATAATATTGTAGACTAACGGATGAGGTATAACACTTACATAGAAATATAAGACATTTACCCCACGACGAAGCATAATTTACATTTTACAATGGTTATTTTTGTAGGGGCCATTTTATATTTTTAAAATGATGGAGACCTAAACATAGATAATATAAAACATTGTTTTTTATTTTGTGTGGAGTATGAAAGGGGCTGGGTTATCAGTTATCACATAATAGGTTCATTGGGAAACTAATATATTTCTATTATTACTATTATTTTATAATTCTCCAGCTAATGATTTGAATAAATACTAGGTTTCATTTACTCCTAGTTTCTAATTTATAAATAACTAAACGTATACAGTGAAATAAAAAGTCAGCGAAGACGTTTTTTGTGACACAAGATTTTGCAACTCGATAAGAAAAACACATTTTGTATTAATTAATTGTAATTAAGTAGATATCAATATGTAAGTATATGAAATCGGTGAAAATGCTGCTCCTGCGCGATTACCTTTGCCTGTTTAGAGGATAATATATAAAACTGACCTTTATTCGAGAGGGGAAGAGAAAATACCTAATGAAGTAGAGCTTTTTATATTTCATTGATATATGAGAGAAATTTCGAAGCAATTTGAAAAACGTGACGTTTTTTGTTTACACTAAGTATCTTGTTTTTTGTGCAAAATATCACCATCTCGTTTAAGTACTCCTTTGAAGTTCGTGAAAATATTATGGCCTACGCGTATTCGTGAAATCTTCTGCCAACTTGAATCTTGATCTGTAGAATGTTCTAGAACAAAACATAGGAACAGTCCAATAAAGATTTCGTAAGAATTCAATTATTCGGCTTTTATATATTTTTTTTCTTTATGCCTTGGCTACCTAATTTCATTGAAGTTGTAAATATAATATAAAAATAAAATGTCATAATGAATTTTCACTTCTTACATATTATTGTATACCACATTCATTTTTTTTTGGCTATAATTATAGGGATATTTTTAAATTAAAACCACAATACGTTTACCTATTTTATCCTACCTAAATTAATAGGAACGTATTTTGGCTTATCATGGCATATTAGTACCAAGTACCTACTAACTTGCAAATTAGTACCGACCACGTTTATTATAACTTAGACAATCGTTTCGTTTCGTCGCTCGAAAGATGAAATGGAATCGTTCAGCTTTTACTGAAGAATCAATTTATTTTATTAAACACTAGCTGTCCCGGCAAACGTTGTTTTGCCATTTAAAGTATTTCTACTTCATCAGTTGACACAAAATCTTGTAATTTTTATACACCAGATGCTGAGTTGGAAGGAGGCAAATATATCTGCGAAAACCGTATGCAAATCGGATCAGTAGTTTTCGTGTTAAAGCAAAAGTCTTATACAAAATCTGACCCCCTCTTTCGTCCCTTTAGAGGGGTGGGGGGAAAAATTTTATACACCAGATATTAAGTTGGAAGAAGACAAATATATCTGTAAAACCGCATTCAAATCGGATCAGTAGTTTTCGTGTTAAAGCAAAAGTCTTATACAAAATCTGACCCCTTCTTTCGTCCCTTTAGAGGTGTGGGGGGAAAAATTTTTATACACCAGATGTTAAGTTGGAAGAAGGCAAATTTATATCTGCGAAAACCGCATTCAAATCGGATCAGTAGTTTTCGTGTGATAGTGGAACAAACATACAGACAGACAGACAGACAAAAAACTAACTACATTTTTGGCTTCTATAGCAATGTAGTGACACCCCCCGCTTATTATTTTTTGAATATCTTTAATGTACAGAATTGACATTTCTACAGATTTATTATATGTATAGATTTGGTTTTATTAAACATTTTGTGTATTATATAAGTAAAATTTCTATAGCAAGCATAAGGAGATTCCGAGCTCAAATGCAAACATAAAAAAGGTGACCAAAAATTATGTACCCCTGTTGTGAAAGGTAAGTTAAAGATACTTGTGACAAAACAGGAGTAACTTAAATTTTTGGATTTATGTAAATGATAGCTGGTGAAAAATATAACTTTTTATTTTCTTGATATTTTTGCGTAGTTTTCGTAAAAAATAATGATTCACTTTTATCTGATGATATTATTTGCAAACTGTTTATTTAACACGCACAAAACTAAGAGAAACCTAATATTTATAAAAAAAAATTGAAAACCGATTTTTTCAGAAAAATATCAATTCTTATCATAGTTGTGATAAAAATAACATGAATTTGCTGATAATATCGTAATTAAGGAAATCCAACTTCAAAAATTCCTAATTTCTCAGTTACGACACTACGTATTTGGATGAGGTATTATGAAACTTCTGTCGCTTCGTTTTCTGTCGCGATTTGATAGAAAACGATAAATTACGTCAAGGTTTTTTGAAACATGGTAGCGGTAGGGTGAATAAACGCTAGAGACAAGATAGGCTGAGAGCACTGTAGTTTATTTATATCTATATCTATACTTATTATAAAACAAAGTAGCTTTTTCTCCCTCATGTCCCTTTGTTTAATCTTTAAAACTACGCAACGGATTTTGGTGATTCTTTCAGTGTTAGATAGCCCATTTATCGAGAAAGGCTATAGGCTATATTTTATCACGCTACGACTAATAGGAGCGAAGAAATAGAGGAAAATGTGGAAAAAACGGGGAAAATTATTTGAAAGGGCTAACTTGAACGCGCTAATCTCAGGAACTACTGATCCGATTTGAAAAATTCTTTCAGTGTAAGATAGCCCATTTATAGAGGAAGGCTATAGGCTTTATTTTATCACGCTAAGACTAAAAGGAGAATGTGGAAAAAACGGGGGAAATTATTTGAAAGGGCTTATCTCGCGAACTACTGGAGCAATTTTTTTGTTATTTTGCACAGATAAGAAGTAGACCACGTGAAGGATCATAGGTCTATCAATTTTAATCATTTTTTCAGTGGCTATATATTTTATACCCGTGCGACGCCGGGGCGGGTCGCTAGTACTTAATAATAATAGATATGCAAATGCCAAATTGGTACCCACTAAAAATCCTAAAATGCATTTATACAGGTATCGTTTGTTGCATTTGTTAGGTATCATCGAACATTTTGAGTAAAACTTGAAACTTATTGCTAAATATTACTAGGGACAACATATTAAGTATCCATTATCTCATTACATTAGCAGTAATATTATGTGGATTATATGTCCAAAACATCCTCAAGTGATTATAATCAAACAATTTTATATTGGAAAATGTCATAAGTAGTTCTCAGCCTCCTTTGAGTACAAATAGGGAGATGATACAAAGGAGTGCGGGCCACTGTAGAGGGTCAGTCCGCCCCGAGCAGAGCGGGCGGCCCAAGCTTGAGAGTGCTTCAACTCGAGATACACACATTCCCGGATGTTGTGATGTAAGTTGGTTGTAACACATATAGTGGAGTTCCCAGAGCGTAAAAATCGTGCAAACCTCCGATTTTTGCAATAGTGGATGAAAATTGAAAAGAAAAAAAGGAATGTGTAGCTGATAACATAAATAATAAAGTTTACCTATTGAAAAGTTGTGCTTTTGATTTTAAATTATTCTCTTCCACTTCAAGTAAACTCATAAACTGTAAAATTTTGAAGAAAATTTGCATATTACTTTCTTTTAAATATAGAGCAAAATAATAAAATATATTATTATTTTTTTGATTTGTATTGTTGCTTATATTCCAAAGAAAGAAAATAAGTTGAAAAAATATATAATTTAGATTTAAAATTAATATTTTTGTATGTATATGAGCATACCTCCAAATGTGCTTGTTGTGTGCCTCGCCAGGTAAATGGCGTTCCTATTTTTCTTTGGTTTTAAATAGGAAGTTTAAAATTATTTTTTAGGCTTAACAAAGCCTTCTTTTTCTTAATGTGTATAACTTTTTAGCTCTTACTTTATTAAATTTTCTGAAAATGTAGCACGAACTTTTCACGGATATTTCGAAGAAAATCTGTATTTTATTTCTTTTGGTTAGGTTTTTACAGAATAAAATTGATTTTTTATTTATTTTTTTTCATTAATTATATTTGCTAAAACATACTTAAAGGAAAAAAATACAAATTAGGTTAAGAACTGATATTTTTTGTTTTCAGGTAAGCATTTTCTAAACATAGGTTGCAGCATGCGTCTTTAGTATGTACGTGAGATTTGTAGCACCCAATTTTTTTTCTGGCTTTAAGTAGGAAATTTAAATATATTTCAAAGACTAGAAAAAGTCTTTCATTTGTCGATGCATTTAATGTTTTAGCTCGCACTTACATAAATTCTCAACAAATATAGAAAAATATTTTCGGTCTATTTTACACATTTTTGGAGATATTTAAACGTTTTTAAGTACTTAAAAGTTATAATTTCTCTAAAAATGAAATACGCACAACAAGTAAGTTTAACACACTTTTCGTTACAACCCTTAAATCCACCAAACCCTTTTATCTTGGTTACGACGAGCGTTAATCTCTAAAAACTTTGCAAAAACCTTATAGTTGTATTTAGCTTAGCAAAGCAAACTTTCTTTTTTAAAAATTGTGTATTTGGTTAATTTTCAACGTAAACAATCGGATAAGAGTCATTAAATAACAGGAACAAGATTTTTTTTTTCTGGACCGGTTTTATATGGTGAAATATTAATTTTTAATTATGTAACTAAAAAATTAAAAGCACAAAAAAATTTTGCTTAACTTTGCAAGTTATAGTGTAAAAAAGAAAATGACACCTCAAAAACAAAAATCCATTCACTATTACAATTTTCGGAGGTTAAAACCTCTGGAGACTGCACTAATAACACTTCACTCAAAACCCATATCTTACGTCATACGACACAATCGGCAATCTCGTACAGGGTGTAAAAAAAGTGAGTGATAATATATTATAGTCCGTGCAATCCTCGTAGACGCGCCCCACTATTACTCCTAATCGTTTATAGTATATGTGTGCAAGCTTTTGCCAATGTTTGAGTGTTATCGGTACACACTAATTAGTAATTACCTATGAATGCACGCTCACACTACAATAAATAGACCAATGAAGAAAAAGCGTCACGGTCAAAGGGAAAGATGCTCACCCAAAAAGTGGTGGGGCGGGTCTTCGTGGATTGCACGGACTATACTTAAGGGTATGTATGGGTCCCCTGTATAGAGTTCACTGCAAAAGTAGCAGCGCTGAAAGAGTAACTTTTTTCTACTTTTTAAGGAAAAATCTATGACGCTGGGGCGCTTGCCCATACAAATCACAAAAAAATGCTCTTTCAGCGCTGATACTTTCATGGTCAACTCTATACAGGGGGACCCATACATACCCTAAACTAAAGACGTATTGTCACTTAGTCTTGTTACATCTTGTATATTCGTAGAATCGGTTTCCTAATTGTACGGAGATTTGGGAGAGAGTAACGGGGTTTTGGAAAACATCCAGAATCCCAGTAAACTTAGTTCTGCTATACTGGTTTTACCCGCCGTTTCATCTCGTAGATACTTGGGCACTCACTCACTGCAATCTAGAGCGCAGTTTTGTCTTCAGTTGATTATTCAACAAATAGCCAGTGAAGTGTTGCGTGCTGTTGTCCATTACAGTATTTATAGTACACTATGTCTTACTGTTTACCCGTTAGTAGGGTAATTTACTATTGTCTCTCTGCTCTCGTGGATTTTCTTGTAAACAAAGTAGCTTTGTTCGGTGATACTAAGGGTCAACCCACACGTACCACAATCACACGACATCGCAACGACAAAATGTCGTCGAGCAGTGGTTACGTGTGAATGGTGTCGTCAAGCAGGTCCAGTTCATTTACAATACGAAATGTACGCCCGTCCACGTGGTGTGGTTGTGGTTGTCGTGTGGCTGTGGTACGTGTGGGTTGGCCCTTAAACTAAACTAAATGTACAGTCAGAGAAATTGAATCATAGGCTACGGCGGACCTAATATATTTTGGTCGTACTATGTCGAGTCCACGGTCGTAGTCTGTTACTGTTAACTGGACTTTTTGACATAATCTCGACAAATTATACGTCTTTACTATATTTTGGTAGAGAACGTAGAAAAAATTATATTATGCGATCTAGTAAAAAATAGTAACACGGTTCTTATTTAGATGTCAATGTTATTTTTAAGTTCTAAAATATAGTTAAGATAGAATTACTTTTGCAGCTTCACTGTTAGAAGATCGGACTCTACAATTTTTCAAATACATATATATAACTCTTGGAACTGAAATATACGGGGAATCGCAATGTATTGATAAAAGACATGAAAATATAGGGGACATTATTGCTGGCATGCAAAACGCGACCATTTTTCATATCAGCCGTGAAGATTACGTGGGGAAAGCTGTGCCAGCAACACACCCTGTTTACCTCCAATAAGGCTTATGGAATACGCAAATATTGTAGTTTAAGCGTTCACATAATACTTCAAAGTTCAACCTCTAGAGGTTGAAGTATTATGTGAACGCTTAAACTAGGTATACATGTACTATGTAGTCTTTGTACTCTTTTCTCGAAATAGCTATTTCGAGAAAAGAGTACATAATATATCACATCAAGACTATACTTGCGAAAAAAACAGAAATTATAGAAATAAAATATGTAACTTAACATTAATTAGTTTTAAACTTCATATAAGACAAAGTAAATAAGTTACGTCTTGGACATGCAGCGTTTTTTAAAGAATCATTATAATGAAAAATCAATTTTATGCAATATGCCGTGATTTATTTACAGTGAAATTACAGGAGTATCTATCAACATAATTTCACATAAATTGTCTTAGCCAACATTTCGTAAGTGTCGTGTCATTGGTCGTGTTACGCAAATTATTAATGCAGACTGTGGAACCCGTCAGAGACCAGAGGCAAACCTCATTTTACCTGTAACTCAAATGTCGACCATAGTCCATACTAGATATAATCTCATAGAAATTCAGAGATAAATAACTTCGAAGGCCCCGTGTATTTCGGCTAAATATTCTCATTTAAAGTATCCAAGGAATGTATCGACACGCCTTCGTCTCGCAAATTCCAATATAAACTCTGACTTAAATATAGAATCTATATAGTTACATAAAACCAATTAGTGCTCCACCTTAGCCTTTAAATACGTTTGACTCCTAAACGAAACGTTTCAAAAATCGACCGAGTGCGAATCGGACTCACGCACGAAGGGTTCCGTACCATTTAGGAGAGGAATATTAGCAATGTTTTTTCTTATATATTATAAGTATATTATAAATTATTTGTTCTTATATATTATAAGTTGATAGAATAAAAGGTAAATTGCAGTTTACCATTTATGACGTTTAAAAATTACTTGCAAGATCTCGTTAAAACCAGTTTTCACTAGTAGTTTTCATGGTAAAGTACCATCGAGGAAACTGATTCCTAAACAGTTGACAGACCAACGTAATTTGGTCGGATCATGCTGTCGGCTGGGTTTGACGTAGCGCGACCAAACTACAGGTCCCTCATCTGCCTAGGAATCAACTTATCTGATAGTACTTACATCTTATTACAAATCAAAAAATCAAAATCAATTTTTTTTTATTTCTGAATAAATTTGAAATAAATATTTTCAGAAGGTGCCTATCACCTTACCACCTTACCCCAGAAGGTACCTTTCACATGGTGCCTACCACTTTTTGAACGACTTCCAAAAAGGAGGAGGTAATATGTTCGGCTGTATGTATCTTTTTTTTTTTTTTTGTATGTTCAACGATTACTCAGCCGTTTGTGCTACGATTTTCAAAATTCTTTTTGTATTGTATAGGGTTTAGCTCGAATTTGGTACCATGTTCACAAAAATGGTGATCTGATGATGGGATCCTTGAGGAATCGAGGGGACTCCTTGAAATTTCTATGGAAACATATAGTGGTTTTGTTTTTTTCTGAAGCATTCGAGGTAAATGCTACCAAAAAGTAAGACTTCGCACCAGGTTATACCCTGGATCCGAAGGTACCGAACAGAACTTTTGAATGCTTACAGGTACAGGTTCGGGGATTTCGGGGTTGTTTAAACAACTGACAGCATAAGCCAACACATCAATTTGATTGATCATCATCATCACAACCATAATTATACCATGGGTCATCACACTATGACCCAATTATTGGTACTTTTCGTGATATTTTGCATCGAAGCAGATGTTTTTGATGATGATTTCGCTGTTTGTGGACCGATTTTCAAAATTCTCGTGTTGTTGTATAGGATATAATTTTAATTTTGTATAACAATTACGAAAGTGGTGAGCTGATGATGGGATCTATGAGCAATCGAGGGAAATCCTTGAAATTTATCAAAACGCTCATAGTGGTTAAAATGATGTTTCTAGTAAGTTAAACATATGTTACGAATAAGAGAAATTTCATACGAGGGTGTCTCTTGGTCCAAAGGCACTGAACAGAACTCCTAAACCTTTAAAGATAAAAGTTTGGAAATTGCAGCATCGCTTAGATAACTGCAAGCATTTACCACAATTTCGCTTACAGTAACATAATGTGAATGGTTAACATTCGTATTGGTTATTTACGCATAAAGCCTTATTTTGTAGATAACTAAAAAGAGTGAAATTATTATTTTTAAGAAAAAAATTAAAACCGACTTCCAAGGTAAAAACAATAGTAATATGAACTAAAAAGTATTAAATAACCCTTACTCTTTAATAGTGCCTTTTTGAGAATTCGTCTAAATCTCAACTATTTCTGTACATACTACAGTCTCCATTACTTTGAAGTCGGTACCAGTCCCAAAAGTTTCAGATATTTTGACTTTACTGAACTCACGATTGAATTAGCTGGTACCGACTTCAAAATAATGAAGACTGTAGTATGTACAGAAATAGTTGAGATTTAGACGAATTCTTAAAAAGGCACTATTAAAGAGTAAGGGTTATTTAATACTTTTTAGTTCATATTACTATTGTTTTTACCTTGGAAGTCGGTTTTAATTTTTTTCTTAAAAATAATTTTAGTTTTATCCATCTGTTACTTTAGAAACTAGAGGAAAGTGGTTGTGACATAAGGACGGACGGACAGTCAGACACGACGAATCTATAAGGATTCCGTTTTTTGCCATTTGGCTACCTAACCCTAGAAACTAATTGGTTATAAAATATGGAGTCGGTTCACCACACAAGTACTTGTCGTGAGCGCAGTATGACTCGTGGAGAGGTAACGCGATGTCTGTTCAAGCGTTTTCACCGATCCACGAAACTCAAGTTTCACCTGAATTTAAGTCCTGATGCCTTTGAAATAGTCTAGCTAGAGGTGTCATTCTTGATAGTTGGTTTTTGTAAACACTACTATATAGATAAAATCTAGGCCTTTGCATACGTTGTGGATGATTCATACAGTATTTTCAGAGCGAAGTAACCACTCCCCAAATACTGTAGTGCCTGGGACAATATTTAAATGTCCGTATGGTTGCCCAAGAACATACGACAAACTCGCAACAAAGTCGGCCTAGCCCAGAGGAAAGAACTAGTCAATACGTCTGGGACGAACTATGTGCGGGTTTCCTCTCGATGTTTTCCTTCACCGTATGAGCGTCTATATAATAAACGGTCCTACTTTATGTAGAGTGACTACGTCAAATCAATGCGATGTCGTAATTTGTAGGCTCGGCTCTACATAAACTAACCAAATTACGTAGGTCCTCTATCCTCTATCCGCGTATTATCAATTTCTTGGATAGAGGAGATCTTATACAAACTAGTAATTTTCATTTTAAAACTTTTCCACCATCCTACACCTCTAATCGGCTTCTATTCTTTTACTTCAAGTGACAATCGCATACAATAAATGAGGATATAAAATATATTAGATCCGGGACATCCCTCTTTTATACGGCTGAAGGCGAACCGCAGGTGGTTTTAGTGAGTAGGAGTCTCACATACCCCCGGGGTGCTTCAGCCTACTGAGGCACATACCCAACCCGGGGGACCCATGATGGGTTTCCCCTGCGCATCAAAAAAAAAAAGGATATAAAATATATATTTTATAAGATCAGTTTAAAACGCAAGTAAAGGGTAAAAATGTTGGATTTAGAGAAAGTAAAAAGAAAATCTTATATTATTATACAAGTTTTTGTTTCGTCGTAAACCTCAGCTAGCAAGACCGTGTGTGTAGTACGTATGTGTGTAGTACTATCAGAGGTCAAATCTCCGAAGGAATTTAGGTTCACGCTAATATACCCTGTTTTTCTCGATTCATTTGTTTCTTTAATATAAAACGGCCCTCACAAAGCAACAATTCAGATTTTTCTAGTGCAATAAAGAGATACTTAATTTGAAAATTGTTTAACGGATTACTTGCAAAGCCCGCGTCTAGGGGCTCACAATGTGTTCTGAAGGTTCGTTTGTTACGTGCGGGGCACATTGAAGAGTTCATTTAACTATTGACGATTTTTATTACCAAACCCAAGAATTAAGATCCTCCCATACTTTATTTCAATCGTTTGACGTGTGTCAAACGATTTGACACACGTCAAACGACGTGTGTACGTCTGATGAAAGAGTCTCAGTTTGTTTACGCTCAAGCTACTAAAACGATTTCGATGTAACTCGTTATATCAAGAAAAAAAACTTTGTCTGCGCGATAAATGAATTTCTACGAGAACGAAATTGCGGACTACACCTAGTGATTAATAAGGTGCTTCTTAATCTCTCTCTGGGTTGAGTAAAAAGTGAATTATACTGTACAGTGTCCCTTATACGACCACAATACGACTGAAGTTGGGAAACTCCTGCCACCGCAGCGCTACTCCGGGAGGCCGAATGCGGTTACACTAACTGTATTTATATTATTTACACTTTTATACGAGCCTTTAGGTAATAAAATCTGTTATGAACTCTGTGAAGGTCTCAAATAAATGCTTTATGTGACTAAATTATAAATATGCGTGTCAAAATTATAAATTCGGCGGAAGGAAGCGTGTCTCATCAAGGTCTAGGTTACACTACTAGTAGTAACTAGGAGGTAGTGTTGTTTGGTGGAAAGGAATATTTGAATGAGTAAATATACTACAAATTATTTAATTTAATTACAAATTATTAAATTTAATTTAATTAAAGAAAAGTTAATATGGACAAAATCCTTGTTTATGAATGTAGATAGATAAAAAAAAACGAATTCACTTGATATAAGTAATCTTAAAGTAAAAGTTTAGGGACCTACAAGAATTGTCAGCCTTCTATTAGTTTCTCTAGCTAAATATCGAGAGTAATTTATTGCTAATGCCGTTGCCGCCGAATATGGGCGACAGCCTACTGCTGCCTACATCACATTCCACAAGCTTCCGAGTTGGCATAGGCGCAGGCAGAAATAATTTCCAAGGGGGGCAGATTTCAGTTTTCTTTCTTTTCTTTTCCTTTTACTTTTTACGAACAACACTGACTGTCTATTTACGTCAAAAGAATACCTACATTTAGTGCTGAAACATTACGAACTATCTTTGTACGGCATGGTAATAGTAACCCTGTTCAAAATTTCAATAATTCTTGTTCATCCCGAGATTCCCAAGGGGTGCAACTTGCAAGTGCACCACCTGGCACCCCCCTGCCGGCGCCCATGCAAGTTGGGGAATGTTCTGCAGGAGGCTCGGTTAATATTTACCCTTAAAAAGGGATTATTAGCTTACGAAACGTATTTATCATTGAAGATGTGTGTATAAATAAACAGTGATTTCCGAGCTGTTTTCTACCGAGTGTCGGCGCTAGCGGTAGTTAACTAGCTAGTTAGCTAGCGACAGTAATAATATCATAATCACTACACGACGTGACCCGCGCCGACCCGCGCAGATACAACGATGGACCAATCACTTGCAAATTGAGGATAACTCGTTTGTTCATACACGCTGCACTCTATATTATGAACTTTATACTCGAAATTATTGTGGAGGTCGATTCTCGTACCTCGAATGTCACTTCGATCGCAACTTCATGCCTTACGCGCTAGTGTGACGAGGAGAATCTTTAAAGTTGACTCACTCCGTTATCTTGTCTATGTTTGTCACGGTGACAAGGACACGGCACGACAGTATCCGCTTTTTCAATCCTACAAGGATGGAATTCCGTGAAGTGTCATTTGACGCAATGTCAACGCCTCCGTGGTCTAGTGGTATAGAGCGCGGCTCTTGACTCGGAGGTCGTGGGTTCATTTCCAAGTTTGGTTAGGACAATGCAGGCTGATCACCTGATTGTCTGACAAGCAAGATGATCCATGCGTCGGATGGGCATCTAAAAAGTCGGTCCTGCGCCTGATCTCTCGCCGGTCGTGTCGGTCTGCCGTCCCATTGGGTTATGAGAGTGTGGGAATATGCGTGGCCGCCACCAAGGAAGATCTTCCGACCGAGCGAGGTGTTATGCTCATTCAGGCCGAAGCCCACGTGATACATTTCAGCTGTCGTATATATGTCGTAGGATTATTTATATAAATCGAATTATCGCGAAAATCCTAGGGACATCGCGAAAACACGGATAATTAGACAATGGTGATTACATTTTTCAAACTTACTGACAAAAGGTAGTGTTTTCGCGAAAACACGAGTCGCCTTAGTAAGATTGCGAAACGAATCGTTAGTTATTATAGAAAAAAATCACTGATTGGTCGGTTTAAGCGCCCCACAACAACATCTTCTCTGATTTGTTGAAGAGTTGACATTTTAAATGTCAATTGATTGTCACGCGTTGTTTTGTTTGTGGTTGTTTTTGTAAGCGAACTAGCAGTTTTTAATATTTCATGTGTTTAAAATTGCAGTTGGATTTAAAAATTAGTGCAAAAAATTATCTAAAAGTGTGTCTGTAAATACAAAATGACTGATACAAGTGAAATTAGTGCTGAAAGTTCAACAGAACCAGAAACTAATTCTGAGGTTATCTCCGATAAAGAAAGATTCGACATAGAGCTAAGAAAGTTTTACGC
Source organism: Polyommatus iphigenia (assembly GCA_963422495.1). NCBI lineage: Eukaryota > Metazoa > Arthropoda > Insecta > Lepidoptera > Lycaenidae > Polyommatus > Polyommatus iphigenia. Next base: position 291,964 of record OY730180.1, read on the forward strand.
TAATAGACAGGACGGATGTACGAAACCTGAATGGAGTATGGACTAAAGAACGAATAAATATTGTAATAGCTTCAATTGAAGGATTCAACCAAACAAAGCAATCGTAGTTGCGTTTATATTATGACTAGTAACTTTTCTGTGATAGATATTTACCCAAGAAAAAGGTTAAATAAAAAGTAAAGTTCCTATGAACAGGCATTGTCATTTCTTACCCTTTATAAGTCTATGGTGTAATACCTCAAAGATGCATAGGTAAAGATAGTAACCAATCAGAATAAGAGTTGGCCAGTAAGTAAAAATCAAGCCAATCAGCGTTAAGAATGTGCAATGTTACTAAGGCAACTCGTGTTTTCGCGAAAACACTACCTTTTGTCAGTAAGTTTGAAAAATGTAATCACCATTGTCTAATTATCCGTGTTTTCGCGAAGTCCCTAGAATTTTCGCGATAGTTCGATTTATCAAATCATCCTACGACATATATCGATATATATCGATAGCGCGATGAAGGAATGTTAGGCGAATTATGGGTACCGCCACAAGAGTAAAGGAATAGAGAATGCTCTTGTGTACTATAAAATTACTCCTGCGTAGCTGGCCTGGTTTCAATGAAACCGGCCACCGTCACCGAAACCGGTGTGGGAGCTATTACTTCGATTATCGTCTTGCAAGCATGGCCGGCCTGCAGGTTGCAACTGTGGACATGATTTGTCAGTTTCGGTCAGTTTTGAGTGTAATAATTTGTTTTGTGTCAGCAAACAGCTAACACGATCTGATCTGCAAGCCTCGAGCCCCGCTCCGCTTTAGAATTCAATCCTGATTCACTAGCTTGCCCCATACTCAGATAAATTACATTTCATTATTCGTCAGTAAAAGTGCGAGTTATTTGATACCACTTCTTTGATGATGTCGGTTCCCCCTTACAAGACGATTTAAAAGTAATTCGATTGGCATTGGAAAATTAAATAAAAGAACGTTTTTCAACAAAATTTGTTGCGCAAGCAAAATTTTGTAAAAAATGATTTATGAATGTTGGAACGTTGAATGAAAATAGTTTTCAATTTAAAAGAACATTGTTATAGAGTATGTATTGTATTATTCTTGAAGGATACACGCTTGAAGGATCAAGGATACACGAATAGTTGTATTAATTAGTCGCAGCATTTAGTACTCTCACACAAAAACTACGGAACGGAATTTTAATAAAATTAGTTGGCTCTTACAGCAAGCTGAGGGCAACTTTTTGACAATTCTTTTGATGAAGAAGCTACCTGGCCTATAGGGTTGCCAACATTTCTCCGGCGAAATATATCATTTTTCAAAATAAACTATAAAAAATATAGTACACTCCTAAAAAATATAGTATTTTATGGAAAAATTGAAAAATATTCAATAAAATATTTAAGTATTATTAATTATTTTTATAAAAACTATATTTTTTTGCATTTCTTGCATTTTTTAACCAATGTTTTGTCTAAAATAAAAGTGCCATATGCTTTATGTCATTCAATTTTAAGATTAATGTAAATTAAAAGCTCATTTTTTGATGAGATACTACTCCTGTTTCTCTCTTCCCGCCATTTCAAATTCATAATTGAAAATACCCTTTCTGTGAATGCCGAAGTGGCGGGAATAGAGAGCAGGAATGAGATAATTTTAGTGTTGAAAATATAGTATTTTTGCGTACTATATAATAGTTCAACAGTATATAGTACGCAGGCTCGAAATATAGTACAATACTATATATTATAGTACGGTTGGCAACCCTACTGGCCTACTATAATTTGTCATGTCAACAGCCTATCTAGTTGTGAACAGTGGTGTTTAGTTGTCGGAGAAAAGGCGTCAAAGCTTGCACTTGACGCATCAGTAGCCGATGACCAGGCACGGGATATCCGCCGCTATATATAGCCACGTAGAATATAAAATGTTATGGACGTTTTACGTCTTACCGCTGACGTCATCGGCGGTGTTTACTAACAGCCTATTTATTGGAGGCCATAAACGTATTTGTTGTGGTCGTGTTATCATCTGATAGTAATCTCGGCCCACCCCCTGCCCCCTCCCCGCCGCGCCTCCTCCTTACCCTAAGACATTACAATTCCTAGCAGTAATAACATTTTGATATGTTGTCGCAATAACCCGGTAGTCATAAAATTTTACTCTCCTTACAACTCAATCATAAATACGATTAAACCTACAAACCGATTTAAGTGTGTCGATAGTCGATACCTTCAAAGTTCTAGACGTACCTAAGGTGGTTTTTGCAGTGAAATGTACGGATGCGCAATAAACAAGTTTTGAGCAAATGATTTTGCGAATTACGTAATTAAAAACTTAAATATAAACGCAAATAAAATAAAAAATAATAATTAATTAACATAAAATATTTAATTCTCGCTGAAACTCGAGAACCGCTGAATGCATTTGGCTCATTTTAAGTCTTAAAATATTTATGGCAGTCCAGAGAAGGTTAAAAGAAAAGGGATACGAGGTACACCAGGTTATCTGGTTATTTATTAAAATCTCGTCTCGTCTTGAGGTAATAAGTCATATTTTGAAGTTATAGGACCTATGCAGCTGTGTTTGACCTCTATCTCCATTAAGCGGGAGACGGTCAGGTAAAGTCTCAGGTTGTTGTTTATTTTTAATTCCCGAGTCTATAAATAGTACGCATGATGTGACGTCGGCTTAGAATAGGACGAGGCGATGTGTGTTAATGGGCCTGTCGCGAGAGCCTGACAGGCTGACAGACTGACGCTCGGGGGGGGGAGGCTGACGCACATGACGACACACAGTAGAGGGTGGGTAGAGCATCTTCGAAACAAAAGATGCGAGCGTCATCCAGGAGTCGGTACATAGCTAAAGACTTAGTCGTACAATGTGTTACTTGAAGGTCCGCTCTTTACAGCCAAATAGTCGGGAAACATGTCCAAGACGTACGTACGTCCGTTTGGATGGAAGACGGCTATTCTTGTATCGTTCCGTTGGGTTAATCGTCGTCGTCCAGTCAATACCCACATAAGAGCGAACACACGTTGCTCATTTACGACTTGCGATGCGTGACCGCAAGGATGATATCTGTAGTTCTGACTATACAGTCAGTGTACGCTGACACTATGGTGGGGCGGCTGACACATGGCGCGAGGTAGAGGGCGGGCGCCGTAGGGCGGCGTCACACTGTCAAACGTCGCTGAACTTCACGCGTCAAAACAAGCCTGATTGAAGTAACTTGCACATTCGAGAAATTAGATACATTTATACAGTCATTGTATTGTTCAAAGTTAAACCGCAATTCAAAGTTACCCAAAATGAGCGTAGTTCGTAACAATTCATTTGACTGAGAACGCAAAAAACCTATTTAGTTTTAAATATGTAAAGAAAAATGTATTTTTCTTTATTTGCATTTTGCCGCTATTTAGATGATTATTTGACAGATCCTTCTGCTCTACGACTTCGATGTAATCTATGAAAAGAAAAGGTGGCCGAATGGACTAAAAACTAGAAAGTATTATCATTGATTTCGGCGATTGTTAATTTAATAACACTAAATGTCGTTACTTTGTTTTTTCCAGGTAAGATTTTGTTATAATTTAAATGTAATAATTAAAGCTTTATGTTATGTGGATCCACATACTTTGATTAAAATAAAAACTTTGTTTTTTCCAGAAACCCAATTGTGTTATTATTTACTACGTAATCGTCGAAAATCCTAAGAAATAAGTAACCTTATAAAACGACATTTATTGTCAAGAAAAGAAAATATGGAAAGGTTGAAATTCGCATTCCAAGTAAAACCAACATCAGACGGAAAGTCGAACCACATTGCCATAACCTCAATCAGTACACAAGATGACAAGATTTTTCTAATTCCTGAAGAATATCAAGCAGTGTCACTCCACAAACATATACAAGCCAGTAAAACCTTTAGTACAGTGAAAAATACACTGAAAAAAAGACACCAATCCAGAAATGTCTGGATAAAAACTACGGAGGACATTTTAAATACTTATGTGGATGAGGATAAAAATATGATTTTCCAGGACCAATTTCTCGAGGAGATAAGTCAAGAACAATTTGCTAAAACCAATACAAAAGTAACAGAAGTCGACCCAATTGTAAAGATTTTGGAAAAATTGATTGAAAGTCAGGAAAGAAAATAAAAACAAAGTATGAAAAAACTGGCTGACAAATTCGTTATTGAAAAGTTTGATGGACGAAATACAATTAGTGCATCATATTGGACGGAGACATTTGAAAAGGAATGTGAAAGGTTTGGAATAGTAAACGAAGATGAAAAAATTGAAATTTTCAGATTATTTCTTGAAAAATCTTGGACAGATTGGTATGCCGCCATGATGATTAAACATAGCTTACAATCAGAGTGGTCCGAATGGAAATCAAGTTTTTTACAAACCTATGCCATTAAAGGTTGGTCAACAAGCAAGTATGCATTGTCTTTTAAGTATCAATCAGGCTCTTTGTTGGACTATGCTGTAAGAAAAGAAAAACTATTGCTAGAAGTAAGAAAAACAATTGATGAAGGGACATTAAGGGTCTACACAGACGGACTGCATTTCAACTGCAATCCAACTGCAAATTGCAGTTGGATTGCAGTTTGAATGCAGTTGACACGACTGCAATACGACTGCAATAGAACTGCAAGCCAAACGCGCAGTCGGATTGCAGTTCAGTTGCAGTCAGCGTGCAGTCGTGTGAACTGTTTGGTTTGCAGTTCTATTGCAGTCGTATTGCAGTCGTGTCAACTGCATTCAAACTGCAATCCAAATGCAATTTGCAGTTGGATTGCAGTTGAAATGCAGTCCGTCTGTGTAGACCCTAATTGATATAATAGCTGCGGGCTTGCCAGACTTTATAACAGACAGAATTAACAAGGAGGAGGTTGTGTATGTAAAAGATTTATTCAATAAACTGAGAAAGTTAGAGCATCTAGTTTTAAAAAGAAGAATTTTCAAAAAGAGAGAAGATACTAAACCAAATATAATTAAAAAAAAATGTAGCATTTGTGAAAATTTTAAAAAAAGGTGTACGTTACCATTCGGAAGATTTATGTTGGTTTAATCCTAAGATAAATAATGAAAAGGATAAACAGGAAATAAAACTCATCAATAATTCAGAGCTAGAATGTGAACTACAGTGTGAAGATCAAAAAAACTAACTGTGCCGCCATTAATTAAAGTAAAATTAGTTCTTAATAACAATATTGAGATATTTGGAATCTACGACTCTGGTTCTAATGTATCATTGATCAATTCAAAGTTATTAAAGATAAATAATAAAGATCCTAACTTTAGTAACAATGCTAATTTGAAAACAATTAATGGCGTTAAAAAAGCGAACGGCATAATCAAAGTTAATATAAACATTTTTGATATGGAAAAGGAAATGAATGTTTTTGTGATAGACAGAAAGAATTTTGACTATGACTTTTTAATAGGACTAGACTGCATAAAAGAATTTTACTTGTGTCAAGATGAAAATTTGAAAGTACATCAGAAACTGCCTGGTTCTAAAATTCAACAGTTTTTTGAAGAAAAAAATAATTCAAATATAATAAACTTTAATGAACACTTATGTGAAGAAAACTTTCAAATTTACATAAATCATCTAGATTTCAAGGATCAAGCACAGATTGAGGAGTTGATATCAAAATATAAATCTGTTTTTGCAAAAGATAAATATGACATAGGGAGAGTAACGGGTTATGTGGCACACATCGATTTACAAGTGGAAAAATATTGCAGTAAAAGACCATATCGTTGCACTATTCAAGATAAGAAGGAAATAGAAAAACAGGTTGCAAAGTTATTGGAAAAAATATAATCGAGGAATCATATAGCCTTTTTTCACACTTGCTTACAAAAGAGATGAAAATAAAAAGTCCAGATTATGCATAGATTTCCGAGAACTTAATAAGATAGTTGTTCCGCAATCGCAACCATTCCCTCTTATTGAAGACCTTATAGTGAAAACAAGAGACTGCAAATTTTTCTCTACGCTAGATTTGAACTCCGCTTTCTGGTCCATACCATTGCGTGTTACTGACAGATACAAAACTGCATTCGTTACACAGGAGGGCCACTACCAATGGACCTGTTTGCCGTTCGGTCTAAAGACAGCACCGGCCATTTTTCAAAGAATAATGTGTAACATCATACGAAAAAATAAGCTAGGAGAATTTGCAGTAAGTTTTATAGACGACTTATTAGTATTTTCAAAAACATTCTTAGACCATATAAGACACCTAAAACAATTATTTGAAGCCATAAAAAATGAAGGCCTGAAACTCAAATTTTCTAAATGTATGTTTGCAGCACAATCAGTCAAATACTTGGGTCATATAATACAGAGTAACTCAGTCAGACCGCTGAAGGATAATTTTTTTTTTAAATTTCCCAATTCCAAAAACACAGAAACAGATAAGGCAATTTTCAGGGAAAATAAACTTTTACTATAAGTATGTGCCAAATATAGCAATAAAACTAGAGCCTTTGCATAATCTTTTAAGAAAAGGACAAATATTTAACTGGACTGAAAAATGACAACAGTCATTCGATGAAATGAAACAAATTTTATGTTCTCAACCAATATTAACAATCTTTGATCCTAATCTCCCTTTTCACATATATACAGATGCCAGTATACAGGGACTGGGAGCAGGTCTTGAAGCAGCCACAAGACAATAATGAAGAAAAACCTGTTGCATACTTCTCTAAAAAGCTAAATGAAGTTCAAAAAAGGAAGAAAGCAATATATCTGGAATGCCTGGCGATTAAGGAATGTGTTAAGTATTGGCAGCATTTATTGATAGGTAGAAAATTTACTGTATTTACTGACCACAAACCGTTAGAAACTATGAACATTAAATCAAGGACAGATGAGGAATTGGGTGAACTTACATTCTATCTATCACAATATGATTTCCAAATTAAGTACTCGCCCGGCAGATATAACATTGAAGCTGATTGTCTGAGTAGAAACCCTGTCCTTGGATCAAATGAAAATCAAGATGAACAATTAAAAATAGTAAACACAATAAAACTACAAGAAATCTTAGAAGATCAAGAAAAAAATGAAAATATACAGTGCAAGAAAGATAAATTAATATCAAAAGACAACATATATTATAAGAGAGTAAAGAACAAAGACAAAATAATTTTGTCTGAAAAATTTAGCATACAATTCATAAATAAAATACATAAAGACATGGGTCACTTAGGAATTAGGCAGATGCAAAGTATGATTAGTTCATTGTATACAGCGGAGAACATCACAAAGAACATAAAAAGAATTTGTGAAAATTGCTTAGTGAGTATAAAAAACAAATCAAGAGGACAGAACAAATATGGATTAATGTCACATTTGGGACCTGCCACAAAACCGTTTCAAATATGTTCTATTGATACAATTGGAGGCTTTGGAGGTACACGGTCGACGAAGAAGTATTTACATCTGCTAGTGGACCATTTTACTAGGTATGCACATATTTTAACTTCAAGTACACAAAACTCAAATGACTTCATCAAACTCATAAAAAACTGTGGAGAAATTCATAATATTGAATTGATTCTATCCAGGTATTAATTCTAAAGAATTTAAAGGATTTTTGGACCAGGAAAATATCTGTATAATCCTTACAGCAGTTAACTCGCCTTACTCTACTAATGGTCTAAATGAAAGGCTTAATCTACTAATGTCTGATTAAGTCTTTCATTTAGACCATTTCTAAATGAAAGACTTAATCAGACATTAGTCAACAAAATCCGATGCAAAGCAAATGAAAATGTTAAAAAAAGTTGCATGGGCAAACATTGCTCAAAACTGTGTAAAAAACTATAATGAGACGAAACACTATATGGCACAGATGTATCTCTTTTGCCGAATGAGATGAAGCTGAAAAAGATTGAGAATGATTTAATAAAAGACAGGCAAAAAGCTTTAGAAAACACAATAAAATCACATAATTACAACAAAGAAATATATGATAAGAATCGAATATGCATAGACTTTAAAGTTGGTGATATTGTCTTTGTGGAGAATGGTAACAGACTTAATAGAAAAAAACTGGATGAATTGAAACTCGGACCTTATCAAATTATAGAAAAAATATTAAATACAATCTACAAGATAAATACTGATCATAAGAAGTCGGAGTCAAATTTTTTTCACATCGCAAAACTAACCCCAGCTCCTGATGGCATCTAGTCTGAGAGTTTGCGTGACTAAACACCTGATTATATTTTCTTTTGGGGGGGGGGGGGGGGGGAGATGTAAAGAAAAATGTATTTTTCTTTATTTGCATTTTGCCGCTATTTAGATGATTATTTGTCAGATCCTTCTGCTCTACGACATCGATGTAATCTATGAAAAGAAAAGATGGCCGAATGGACTAAAAACTAGAAAGTATTATCATTGATTTCGGCGATTGTTAATTTAATAACACTAAATGTCGTTTCTTTGTTTTTTCCAGGTAAGATTTTGTTATAATTTAAATGTAATAATTAAAGCTTTATGTTAAGTGGATCCGCATATTTTGATTAAAATAAAAACTTTGTTTTTTCCAGAAACCCAATTGTGTTATTATTTACTACGTAATCGTCGAAAATCCTAAGAAGTAGCTTTACAAATATTTACCGGAAAGTTTAAGGACTATAAATTATACACTTCTATATCTATACAATATACATTATACATAATATTAAAAAACAAAGTCGCTCTTTTTTCTCTCATGTCCCTTTGTTCCCTTTAATATTTAGAAGGATTTTAATGATTCTTTCAGTGTTAGATAGCCCATTTATCGAGGAAGGCTATAGGCTATATTTTATCACGCTAAGTCTAATAGGAGCGAAGAATTTATTTCTTTCCTTTAGGAAAATGTGGAAAAAACGAGGAAAATTATTTGAAAGAGCTAACTTGAACGCGCTAATCTCAGGAACTACTGGTCCGATTTGAAAAATTATTTCAGTGTAAGATAGCCCATTTATTGAGGAAGGCTATATTTTATCACGCAAAGACTAATAGGAGAATGTGGAAAAAACGGGGGAAATTATTTGAAAAGGCTTAGGTATCTCGCGAACTACTGGAGCAATTTTTATGTTATTTGGCACAGATAGGTAAGAATGTAGACCATGTGAAGGATCATAGGCTATCGATTTTAAAATATTTTTTTCAGTGGCTATATATTTTATACCCGTGCGACGCCGGGGCGGGTCGCTAGTTATTTATATTCACAATATTTTTTAACAATAACAATTTACTACGTAACACTAGTTACTGTTACACTGTCTAAAGAGTATTTATGTGTCATCAACATACATAATATCGTTTTGCTATTGGTTTGTATGTTTACTTTTACACCGAAATTAATTGATATCAACTATAGTAAAATATTCCAATTTCCTCGACACCGACTGTGGGCCGTTGTGATGTTGTTGTGAGTTGAGTTAACAATATCAATATTTGTTATTTCAGTTTATTACACAATAACTTGGAGTGTTTGCGTTGCGGATGAGTTGATGCGATATTGAACCACTTGAGTCTGTTCTCGCAAACCTCGTTAAAGTTAACTCTCGGGTAATTAATATCATATTATTTCTCCCGTTAAATAAAAAATCAGTTATTTAAACGAATTATTTACTCACTCAGATATAAAGATAGGTTATGTAATAATTATATTTTATCATTAAGTCACCCGACGCCGTGGCGCGCAGGCGACCGCGTTTAGCCCGTCAGCATTATCGGACGGGTCAACGAACACCGCCGCTGCGTCCCCCGCCCGCGCTCCCCTCCCGGTTGCGCCGATGACGAGTCCACAGGCGACTCAGCAAAACTTTGCGACTGTTGCTGGTCGCCCCGCGCCTCCCCCGCGGGCGAAGACAAATGGGGAGAATGTGAGCCGCAAGGAGTCGCAAGACCAAGGAGAGCCGCAAGGCTACGAAGAGCCGTAAGGTGGAATTTTCTCGACCTAGCAAGGACGAGAGCAGGAGGTGCGATGAGGAGGGCTTCATACTGGTGGAGAGAAGGAGGAAGAAACCCGCCGCCCGCAACCATCGCGGCACCGCGACATAAATGTACCTGAGCTGCGTCTGCGGAGCGAGGTCCCCGCGACGCCCCTGTACATATCCCGCCTGCACTGGTCCATGGAGGTCGAGGAAGTCGTGGACTACATCCAAAAGAAGACGACACTGCGCCTGAGGGTTGAGCGTCTGCAGTCTCGCCACAAGGTTAACTTTAGCTCCTTTGTGGTGAGAGTACCGACGAATCTTCTGTCGACTTTCGAGGCGCCGGAGTTCTGGCCGATGGATGTGGTCTACCGAAGGTTCCGGGGGAGACTCCGGAACGAAGCGTCGAGTCACGTCGCCGGCAACAAGTGATAGTGTTAGTTTATAGGTTTATAAAATATGTAGTGTTTCTACAGATAGATAGGAATGGGATGTACATACAACCAAACCCAACGAGTGCTGTTCTTACACTGATTTATTAAATAAAATGTTACAACGTTAATGAATGCAATTTGCTGACACAAAGCTCTCACTCAGCAGTTAACCTAATACATAATTATTGTACTTTGTACATCCTGGGACTCAGGGAAAAGGATGCTGAATGATGTAAGGAACTAAAACTTAATGTCCATACGTAACTTAATGTCTCTAAATGTTTGTCCTATACTACTTTATGTCACAGTTAAAATTAATAATCACTTATTTCACTTTCACTTATTTTTGGAACTGACAATCGCACAGATTTTTTACACTTGCCACTTGTTTTCACACATGACTGCGTACTGGTGCTCGGAGGAACCACCCCCGATGATGATGATGATGACGGCTGCTTTGTAGGCAGCTGCGAGAGTTCGACGTTAGTGGCCTCCACCGCCCGGAGAACCACCGGGGCAGTGACAGCTGGAGACACTCGAAATTGTTGTTGGCTCGTCTTACGAACATGACGAACGACGTAAATGCACCCCACTAATATCAGCAGTGTCAGCGTGGCGTAGATCGCAGTATAGTGATGTACATCGTGTACACTGACGGGAGAGTAAACCACATCAGCTTCCTTTTTGATGTTGTCCAATTGCATCTTCATCTGATCCCAAGTATGACTGTGATTGTCCGGTATGAAACTTTCAGGTAGTGTAGAATTCAGAATATGGTTGAGGACAGAAAATTCTGGTACTGGAGCTATGTCTGGCTTTGTAGATGGCTTTGTAAGACAGTTAGTGTGTCCGTAAATTGTTACAGATTTACTCTTTAAAACACATCCCGACGCTATGTCAATGAGTCCGTTTCCTTGTAAGGTAATCATTTCTACTGTGTCCGAGCAGAAAAGTCGCGCTTGGCAATTTTCGCAGCACGAGAACAACCACCTGTTATTAGCACGTAATTTGATCCACCGCTCTTCGCACTTAATTGTTTTAGTTGTACATAATGTTTTATTGTTTGTATGTAGATTACAGAAAGAATGATTAATTTGTTGCTCGTAAATTGGTCTATCGAAGGCACACAAAACTTTTCCTGAGGATAAATTCATACAAAAATGAGTATCTTCTTCTGTCAGTAAAATAAATATTTCCTTTTGTAAATTAAAAGCTATGTAAGGTGTGAAAGTTTCAATAATAAGATTACTACTTAAAGATATACTGTATATTTTGTCTAGTTCGAATGATTCCTTAGCAATTAAAGGTATTTTTATCTCTATGACTAGAAATGATCTTCCGACTTTTGTGTTAACTTTTAGCGAGTCTCTCGTCGAGATATTCGCGCGTCTTACGGGATGGTGAATCCTTCCTAAAATTAGTCTCTATACGCTTAATCTCTTCTAGGATCGCGTTCTGAATTAGCTTGTCCATCGTGTAAAGAAAATATGGAAAGATCTTACTGATTTATTAAATAAAATGTTACAACGTTAATGAATGCAATTTGCTGACACAAAGCTCTCACTCAGCAGTTAACCTAATACATAATTATTGTACTTTGTACAAAATATGTATGTTAGTTTTAAGGTATTTATTATATTATTATTAATATGTATGTTAGATATAAGGTATTTGTTATAATATGGGCCTCTGATGCCCGAAATAAAGAGGATTTGATTTGATTAAGTGGGTAAAGGTTCTTAAAATTTACCTCCTTGATAGATTTTTTTAAAGAAGGCAGGTCGCTGTAGCCCTGACGTCACTGCGACCCATAAGGATCTATTGTGACTCCTTCGCACTAGACCAGTGGTTCCCAACCTTTTTAGAGCTGTTACCCCTATGGCCTGTTAGACAAACTAATTTTACCCCCCAAATTAAAAAACAACTTTATAAAGGGGTATGGGCGGAATCGTCCCCACCCATCAACACAAGTGTAATGTTTTGGCAAGATGATATTTTTATATTATGGCGACTTTGCCCAAATGCATGGGGTTCTCATGGTATCTTACATTTAAACACATATTTCGTTAACGTACTTTAATTGACGACTAATTCCAAAATACATGTTCATTTATGTATTCATTAGTGCACAGCACCGTGGGAGAGCCATGCTTCGGCACGAGTGGGCCGGTTCGACCGGAAAAATACCACGGGCTCACAGAAAACCGGCGTGTAACAGCGCTTGCGCTGTGTTCGCCGAGTAAGTGAGTTTATCGGAGCCCGGAGGCCCAATCCCCTACTCTATTCCCTTCTCTATCCTCCCCTACCCCATTACCCTATACCCTCTTAAAAGACTGGCAACGCACCGGCAGCTCTTTTGATGTTGCGGGTGTTCATGGTCGACGAAAGTAGCTTTCCGTCAGGTGACCCGTTTGCTCGTTTGCCCACTTATTTTATAAGTAAAAAAACAGCGGTGCTTTCAGCGCTGCTACTTTTACAGTGAACTTTATGACAGGAACACATACATCCCCTAAAGTATTATCACTTAGTTTTGTTACACCTTCTATATTTGAATAAGTAAGTAAGTATAGAAAATAATGATAAAAAATATTTATTTAAATAAAAACACAGAATACCATTATACCATACATTTTTGCCCATAGCCTTTTATATTGGTACATTCGCAAGTTTTTTGTTTTTTTAATATAATTAGGTTCAGACTTCAGTTACACTTAACGCGCATCTCATATCATGCTCCACGTTCAGACGGTTTCTTGCCTTTTTTAAATGTTACCAGAGTTGAGAGCTACTCTCGCATTTACAAGTGGTAGCTAACGGTACCAATATTTTCAGATCTCTGTCTGCAATGATAGGGTATTCTGTAGCTGTTTTTCTCCAAAATGTACATTGTATAGAGTTTATTTTTTTTTTCTGCCAATTCATTTATTTTAGGTACCACCTCTGTTACCCCTTTAGCCCATCGATCGTGGCAAAACGAGACACAAGAGCTTTTTCATTGTTATCGCGGCCGGATGTGGCCGCTTGGGGCTTCATGAATTAGAATAGCTATTTTACCCCCTCGGGGGTAATTACCCCCAGGTTGGGAACCACTGCACTAGACTCTAGAGCCGCTATCCCCAACCCGCAGCCCGCGGGCCGCATGCGGCCCGCCGGGACTTTATTTGCGGCCCGCGTGATGTTAAACAATTTTTAAATTCACGCCCACCGGCAAAATAACGTAAAGTCTACGTGATAGTCGTTAAATTTTTCCACTTTTAAATCGTTAATTTTGAAGAATATTATTTTTTAACCATAAAAATTTTTTGTTGCGGCCCGCGACACCAAGACCAAAACATGTTTGTGGCCCGCATGAAAAAAAGGTTGGGGACCACTGCTCTAGAGTATCATCTCCAACCCAATACTGGTAATAAATTGAACGATATGGTGGGGGTGGTGCCACGAATTTCCTCTGTGATAACTGATAGTACATACATAATACATTTGTTTATCCCTTTCCGTTAAACATATTTCGATCAAGTTTGTTACACTTCAATACACAAGTAGGGACATAGGATAGTTTTATCAACAAAAACCATGCCAACCTATAAGGAAATTTCTACACGGATGAAATTGGGAGCAACATCTGAAGAACTCAGAGGCCTATGTCCCTTGACAGACATGCGAACGAATAAGAAGAAAAAATTATAATTCGAATATTTTGTAGCGGAAAACTAAAGGAATTCCAACTTGGACCCAACTCAGGCATTCGACAAGTTGACATACGTAAACAAAGCACTTTTTAATAACGAGGAATATCTTCGGGGATCGGGGGATCGCGATAGGCGGACTGCGGGGTCTTCGTATTTCCTGGTCTTTGTGCCGTGAAAAGTCGCTCGAATCACTACCGGGTTAGGGAATAAACGACAATTATAATGAAAAACGAACCCTCAAGCATTTCGTTTACAAAAAAAATAAAATAAGAGTACAGGGAAAAGGTGGTAATGTGGCCCCTGCACATATATTGGCCCCCTTCAATATTTTAATGTTTTAACAAGCTATCCAGTATAATTTTGGTGGAACGGGATGCTCGCGGCATGCTACTAATTTAGTACCGTACAAATCCATGTGGTTCCAATGACAGAGGGAGAGCCATGGGTATACACTATACAGTATCAAATTTTTGACTAATGGGCTATGTAGCCTGTGGAGACTCCAAAGGTGACTATTACATTTGTGATTTTTGCCGTTAAGTTTCACGTGTGCAATACATTTAATGTGACATCCCCGGGGTTCACATTACCATCACTTGATCTCAAAATACCAAATGTGATTGATTAAGAATAATTAAAACTTTCGATTATCCTGCACGAGTTTTATTTATTCCCTAATAAGACGTCATGTTTAAAAAAACATAATATAATAGGTTTCTGACTCCTATATTTTTTTATATATCCTATATTTTCTGACTCCTATAAACAAAGTGGGGGGCCACATTACCACCTTTTCCTATATTTATTCCTATAACAGTCAGTAAACACCCACAAATGCCCATAATTGTTATTATTAACCTGTCTATACTAATAACCTCACTTTAATGTGAAAGTATGTGTCTTACCTTTTCACGCCGATTTAGATGAAATTTGAAAGAAAGAAAGAAAAATAAATTTATTTGGTATAACATCTTACAAAAATAATTAATAATTCTTAACAGTAACTAATTTGGTATGGAGATACTTTCAGTCCCGGGAAAGGCATTGGATGGATTTTGTTTCCAAAAAATTCCAGCGCGATAACAAATTTTGGCGCAACAGGCGTAATCTATTTAAAAATATTTGTTAGATTCCATCGAATCGGATCCGAAAACACATCCTAACTGTATGGAATTAATCTTTTGATTTGTACATTTGCATGTTTTCGGTCATACTCATACCGGCTTACTCGTGCCGAAGTACGAGTTGCCCCCCTGATAATACGTCGTATGATGTTGTCACATGCCATGTTCCCTGAGGGCTGAGCCCGACAGCTCCTCCGTTGAGGGAAAACAGATATTTTACATACAATGGAATATATTATTAGAAACCTATTCATGTTCAGTAATAATCCTGTATGTTATTTGAAGGGCTAAGAATCTGCCTAAGCAGATCATTTTTGTGGGATCCGAAAGCACTATCTCACTAGGAGGTTTTCACTCGTCACCTACTCAGAGATAAAGTTGTAATTAGCCCCTAGCTCGTTTGTAGCTAAAGCTGAATATAGTAATTTTAATAATCCGGCTTAAGGCTCGTTACAAACTATGCCGAATCTCAACTCGCAACGGCTATTTAAATTATTAATCTTTTAAATTGATATTGTCGAAATTGCTCACAAATTGAGCAGCTAATGCCGCGGGGTTCAACAAAAACCCAGCCTCCTCTAATCGACTAGAAAATGAGATCTTTTCATCCTAATCCTGCCGCGCGCTGCTCGCCGCCATGAAAAATTATAAAACGCGTGCCTACCGCCCACGGAAGAAACGAACACGAAAAAAAGAAAGAAACACGAAAAGAGGCACAAGGCTTCACATTAATCACAACAATTATATGCCTTCCGTCCTCTCTGAGTTTAAGCAGTACCTGGATGATAATAATTATTATGAATAATGTTATTGAAAAGGAAAATGTTAAGAAGACAGGTACACATTATTTCGATGTTTCGTAGAAGCCATTTGTACTAGTTGTCGTAGTAGAACTTTTTTTCTAAAAGATAGTGATAAATATGAGCAAGATGTGTTTCTGCGAAAAGGCCGAACATGATTCCAATCACTTAAATGGACAACTTGATATTATTATTATTTTTTTTTTGTTTCTTTATTTTTAAAGGGGTTTGATCACTTAGTGATTAAGTCACCCCCGTAATCAAAATCACTTTACAATAATGAACTTAAGAATAAATAAATATAGCTAAAGCCTATTTTCAAAACAAATTTTGAGCATTTTGTATAACATTCCGGCTTTATCCGACGAGGGTGAAGCCAGAATGCTATTAAAAATTTCAATATTATAATTAACCACACTATTATTAAAAGATAAAAATTGTGTCCTTTCGACCTCGTCCCGGACACACTCCGACAACACGTGATGCACATCTTTCACTTTGTCACATAAACAACAATTCGGTGACTCCACTTTACCCATAAGAAACGCAAAACTGTTTAACGGGATGTGCCCCGAACGGAGTCGAAGCGCCATTACAATCTCCGGCCTGCTCATATTGGCCTGATCGATCCACGGTACTGCCGAGATATTAGGTTGGATGGTTTTATACCAAATACCTTTCGTAAGAGACGTCACATCAAAATATTCCGACCACATTTCGTTACATCTCGTCCTCACGAGATGTAAAAGATCCGTGTAAAAAGGAGCACAGTCAAATTCATTCCCATCGACCAAAGCTTCTTTGGCTAATCTATCGACGCTTTCGTTCTCGATCAAGCCAATATGAGCCGGAATCCACTGCAGTACAACGTGTTTACCTGCACTATCAAGATTATATAAGTTGGACAGTATAGTGTAAGCTATAGGTACTCCTCTTATCATTCTAGAGCACCTGGACAAGTGTTGGAGGGCGCTTCTCGAGTCCGTTAATATAACATATTGTCCAGTATATTTTAAGGAATCAATGTAAGCTAGGGCTTCCGATATTGCTATAAGTTCAGCGTTCATAATGTTTATATTTGATTTAATATTTAACTTCAAAGAGAAATTCGTAGTAACATCGAGAAACGCGGCTCCGACCCTGTGTCAATCTTTCGATCCGTCCGTGTATATTTTATAGAAATTAGAAAATTTATCGCTTATAAATTTAGCACACATCTGATTGAGCGAATGACAATTGTAAGATTTTTTTGACTTGTTAACTATATCAAGATTAGGCTTAATGAATTTAGAAATATCAATATAACTGACCCACGTACTTAGTGTGTACATTTCTAGCTGAGCACTAGAATGTACTGCAATCGTGTTAAAGGGTTCATTAATCGTAAATAATAAAGGTTTTTTCCTACCTCTAGAAGTAGGGTTTCTAAAATTATTATTGAGATCTTGTATTTCATTCAATAAAGGAATTATTGTATTATTTTGAAAAGATTTTACCTTGAGCCAATATTTACCTGCCAAATAATACCTGCGAATAAACAAAGGTTGAAGATGCTCGTTTTCCATAACATGAATTGCAGTACATTTTACAAATCCACCGATAAGTCTTAAAAATTGATTTTGAATTTTATCTAGTTTAGACAGATGGGTTTTACTCGCATTATCATACAAAAAACAAGCGTAATCCAACCGACTTCTAATTAGTGACATGTATAAACGCCTAATATGGACAGGATGTACACCCCAGTTTGACCCTACAAGAATTTTAAAGACATTAATTATTTTTGAAATTTTATCCCGTAATTCATTCAAATGTTTAGCCCATCTCAATGATCGATCGAGCCATAGACCCAAATATTTAAAATTATCAACCACGGGTAATCTAGTATTATTAACAGTTAAAACGATGTTGTCGCGCTTATAACCTCTTTTAAAAAGGCATACTTTACTCTTAGTCGTAGAAATGTCCAATCCTAAATCTCCTAATAACTTTATTAAAATATTCAACGCCGTTTGCAGTTTTTCAGAGGCCCGACTTATATTACTGTCTGTCAAAAATAATACAAAATCATCCGCGTATTGTGATCTATTTACATTAAAAATAACTTGATATTATTATTATTCGTTTACTTTAGGTGTAAGTACCAATGTCTCTTCTACAAAATATTGTACAGCGATTGCTGATCATTAATATATTATGTTCCCTCTGCCAAAATATTGGAGACAGACCACAGACAGATTTTACATAATTTTTATAGAATATGTTATATCATGAAACGAATAAAGCAGCAGGCTAAAGTTAGTTTATCGTAATGTAATGTGGCACATAATATTGACATGATCAGTAACGAGTACGGTTGCCCCGGGATCCCGGGGGCCGCTACACGCCGGGATGAGCTACCGAGTAATACGCCTCGCGTATGTTGCCTAATGAACCCCGCCGTTTGTCTCATATTGTGACGTTAGGGCTGTCTCGTTGGATGTAATAGGTTCCTTAGTTTTCACAATAAATGGCGAAATAAAATGAAAATTATATTCCTACTAGATGACGCCCGCAACTCCGTTGCGCTAAAATTAATTTATCGCGCGGAGACCGTAGATTATTCCGGGATAAAAAAACAAAGTATCTCTATGCCAAATTTCAGCAAAATCGGTTCAGCGGTTCGAGCGTGAAGAGGTAACAGACAGACAGACAGACAGACACACTTTCGCATTTATAATATTAGTATGGATTAATCATCATAGTATATCCCACAACCTAAACATTTTGTGGTACACTTTACGGAAAAACTATCACGGGCCTATTGATTTACATGCTTTAACATAATAGTACCTAAGTTTTATTTATATGTAGATGTGTTATCATCAGTCAGTCAAAGTGTGACGACGCGAACCCTCACAAAGCTCGGCTTTTAGCTAGTTATTTCACGTTATTATTTTACGATAACGAACAGGTGACAACCCTGCGCGAGTAAATTGTTCATCCCCGACTGAGTGAGGTAATTATTGGTCGTCAACAAATAGCTCAGATATAATTCCCCACGTAATTACACACAGATTACTTGACACATACCTATCACTTGTTGCCTAATGGTTGTTACGTGTAACCATTAGGCAAAAAGTAAATAATTATAACCTTACGAGTTACGACCCTTTAAGGGGCCGGGTACCCTCGAAATTCTCATACATACGTAATTCCAAAATCATTTTCTCATACGAAAATATTTAACATGTTTGAGTTGTTTTTCAGTTTAAAATAGTAATTATCTAGGTTCCTGCACAAAAATTTACTTCAAAATATTTAAACATTAAAATATATTTAAACATTAAAATATTTTTTAGTATTTAAATATTTTGTAGTAAATTTACTATTTATTTATATATTTTTTAGTGTTTTACTCTATTTTTTAGTGTTTAAATATTAAGTACTAAATTTACTAAAAAAAATTTTAAGGCAAAAAAAAAATTTTTTGTTTAAATATTTTGAAGTAAATTTTTGTGCAGGAACCTAGGTAATTACTATTTTAAACTGAAAAACAACTCAAACATGTTAAATATTTTCGTATGAGAAAATGATTTTGGAATTACGTATGTATGAGAAATTCCAAGTGTACCCGGCCTCTTAAAGCTAAAAAGAAACAATTATTTTTTAAAGTGCCTCTTCATAAAGTATGTACGTTTGTAATTTTAAGCAAAGACACACAAGAAAGCCCTTTAGGCGCGTTGTAACTAACACACTTGTAGGTCTGTGCTATATTTTGGCATTTCAAGTCATGATGATTTGATGATGATGAAGCTAAATATTTCTAAAGAACTTCTGCGTTACTTTGTGATCTTCTTCGCCTCTTACATAACAGCTGTTGTAAGTCGGCCCGGGGCCAGGGCCGGGGGCGGCCGCTAGAAGTTTCCGTCAATATTGTGCTAGAGTTTGTATTACTGAAGTTTTAAACAATACCGATAACGGAATAATTGTGAGCAGGTTAATTAATCCGCTTATAATGTCAACAATTGTTGCCCTTAAACTCTCTGTGCCGACTAGAGTTCCGCGAGGGTCCTTGCGCAATATAAATACTCGTAATACGCAGATTATATTCAAACTAGACTACCTAAAATGGCGCAAGAATTATCAGAATGATCTCAGATAATTTAACTTGTAAACTGTAAACGCGCACGCCGCACGCCCGTCAAACGTTGTTTCTGTGTTTGAGTTCGATTTCACGGACTTGGAGGAACAGGTATAATACTGTATAGTGTATATATTATACATATATGTATTTGTATAGCCCGTGTTTATTTCATTTTGTGAAAAAGCGTTGTTAAATGTGAATATGCTTTTGACTTGTGGTTTGTTATTGTACAACAGTGACAAGCCACCTCAAAAGTAAACAATAATTATTGCAAACTAAAATAAACCCATGCAGCTTCTCTTTCGTATAAATATCAAGCAACGTAACAGTTTTGGCCTTGATCTACTATTAAATAATAAATCGGCAGTAAAGGGTACGTTGTCCACTAGATAAGTGAACTACGATTTAATTGACTCGTGCGTGGGCGGCGGTAGGGCGGGCGGCGGGGGCGGGCGGCGCTAAGTGCTTCGACTCGGGGAACTCGGTGACATCTTTGAGGACTTCCGATTAAGTGATGCAGATTAGAGATTCCCCATTCCATTACTATTGTAGAATCTATGACAGCTGAAGATAATTAAATTTTATAATATACAAAACTATGAGAATAATTGATGTTATTAATTTGATTCAGTGAAATCAAATGTATCTTGCAATTAATTGTTTGCGTTAGCAAAAATATTAAATTATTTTATCTGAACACCTGCAAAAGAAACTGCACTTAATATATTTGATAACAAAAACAAATAAACGAAAACAATTTAAATAATTCAATGAAATCATAGCTTGCTAAGTAGGAAACAAGCTAGCAAAACTTTAGCATACATTTTAACACCTTCACTGCGGCAAGTAAAATCTTAAACCTTCGTCTGGTGCGGCGGCGGGCCAACGTGTGCCCCCAATGATTTTTCTGCCAGTGCGGGGTAGGCCTTTCTCGACCCACCAGCACAAGGTTAGATTAAATTACTATAACTTTGCGAAAACATAATGTAGGTGTACAGTTTTTGGACTGTTGGAATAACCTTGAACCCAACTACTTTAGATTTGATTCGCCCCGGCCCCCGGGATCTGCCAAACAGGAAATGAGAAATAAACCAGGGAAAGTGGCGGGCCGATATCGACCTGAACCGCACTAGAAAGTATTTTTAGTAGAGATGGGAAAGACAAAAATAAGGGGATATCGAAAATATATATTTTTATTAACATATTTAAATTCCTGTCTTTAAAACACAAAGCCCGTTTTTGCTTGCACATTCTGCAGTATGTTTTTTTTTTTTTATTTCTTTTTTGATTCGACACTCCTCATGGTTTCTCCCAGGTTTTCATATCACCCTGCACAATTTCGCCGTTTAACGCTCATCTCAAGGACATGATCTTTTGTTTCCTGCTATCGTGCGTTGTTAATTTTATACCGACTTCAAAATCGTACGTAATTGAGAATCAAAATTACCTATTTTAAACACTACTGAACCGATTTTGATGAACAGTATTCCCGAAGTTAAACAGTACTCAGTACAAAAAAAGAATTACTTTAATCGGACTAGTAGTTCCGAAGATGTGCGAACACAAACCTAAAAACATACGTCATAAATATGTATGTCACTTTATAAATTTGTCACATTTGTTCAGATGCTGATAATATAGACTAAAACATATCAAAACTAGGCAGTTCTGAAAATAATACATACAATATACAGGTTAAATTATTAACCTTTTTTATTGAAGTCGGTTAAAAAACGCGACGTACGTCAGCTACGACTTACGATAGATTGCACATCACTAACTGGCGAGGCGGACGCTCGGTGCGGTATCGGGTTGCCAACCGCCTGCTTGTACGGCGGGCCGCAATAGGCCCACTGCCGCACTGAGTTGATTTTTGACACCTCCAGTGCGTGGTAGGCCGATAACGACCTGCCATATTTTTTTTATAGGAAAGACCTATAATTTTGAACACAAATTCAAATATATATTTGCCTCTGTCGTACCTTTACAAACACCTGAGATAATCGTTCCGCACCGAGTGAGAGAACAAAGTTTTCTTCGTCTGCACCAGCTGAAATTCCGCGGCGGGCCGATTTCGGCCTGCCCCGCAGTGAAGGTGTTAATATAAGCAAACTACCCAGTCGTTGGCAGTCATCCCATTATAGGCATCTTAGATTTTTGTTTAAAAACACTAGGAATGTAGAACTGAGGAATTTCTGTTCGACGAGCTCTTAAACTGCCAATAACTGGGTGTTTTCCTAACCAATATTTAGTTACAAAAGCGGAAAAAAAGAAAAATGTGATATTTTGGCGTCGACTCACGAGCCACGACTAGTAAAGACTGAGCCAGCGCTTTGGACCGACATGTAGATTGTAGAGGCCTACTTGACTACAAGTTGGGGACGACGTTGGCCCAATGTGTACAGCGGGCTCTACAATACGAGTATTATATTCCGCTCACAACGGCGCGTGGCGGTGGCGACCGTCCCGAGCCTTTACACAATCAAGCTTTGTGTCTTGATTACCTCGTTACCACAGCTTTCCGACAACTAACACTGAATGTACAATAATATCAAATAACAAAATCTTCAGGAACAAATATATGTAGATATTCCTATATATATATAGGACCTATACTTAAAGGAATATCTACATAATATTACTTTTTCATATATTGCTATTTACAGGAATTTCTTGATTCAGTGTATCAATGTGTAACAAAAATTTTAATCGGATTAGTGTTTAAAGCGGGTAGGATAATAGACATACACACTTTTACGTTTACAATCGCATTAGGAGAGATTCAGAATCTCATCACGGACCGAATGTCTGTAGGTTAGTCAGAACAAAGAAAGTTCATTTCATTAAGTATCGACTTTTCGGTTTAATTTACTAATTCATAATTGATTGCGAGAGACTTCCAGCGATCGGAGAGTTTGGTGATCGCGTTACAGGATTAGTTTCATTAAGATTTAATAAAACCTGGACCAGCGTTTGAACAGCGTTAGTATAGCAGTAATTCGTTTGAGAGGTGGGGCTTTCCTCGTTTTTTACCCGACTACGGCGAAGCAAAAAGGGGGGTTATTTGGAACTCGATTCCCTCATAGCTGAGTATGTCGCGACATAAAATACCTTTACGCAGGCTAAACCATTTGCGCGTGAGATAGCCGGCAATAGACGCGAGTCGCGTCTATTGCCGGCTATCTCACGCGCAAATGGTTTAGCCTGCGTAAAGGTATTTTATGTTGATTGTCAAAATGGGAGTAGCAGAGAATAATTTCATAATTTGAAAAGTCATGCTTGAATGATATTGACTACTATCGAGACTAGCTTTTTCATAGGAGGCCTAGAACGCTTACAAAAACACTTTACAAAAGGTCGACGTTATTTCAGCAAAGACCCAAAATATTCTTTTAAATGTATAATATCCTCGTCTAAACGAAGATATTACACATTTCGTATCTAAATACGTATTAATTAATTAGATCCAAGCGGAGTATTCCACCGCTTTCCCCCGGGACGAGCCCGGGCGTCCCCGCCGCTGTAACCGAATCCCGGAAAATTTGTCCGCGCCACACCTGCTGCTATCAAATTATTTTTACCGCAATTAATTATGTTCGAGACTTTACCCTATCGATAAACTCGCCGATATACTTCAGGAGGATCTAATATTCCACGTTACAAATTAAATACTCGTTTAGGATATTTACTGTTTTGGATACTTTTGCGCGACCCGTATAGTTTATATTGGAAATTGTTCGTACTTGATTAAGTGTCTGTACTCTGTAGTAATCTATATCATTACTAGCTGTCCCGGCAAACGTTGCTTTGCCAAAATATTATAAAGTATTTCGCCCATATTATTTCAATGAAGTGACTAAATAAGTATGTCACCATGGCAACGTCGGTCGCTATCCCGTCGCACAAACTTAATGGTCGCCGTCAGTCTCAGGTTGCAATAATTTACTATTATTTATTCAACAAATGCACTTATCAATATATAAAGTACCCAGTAGCCGATTCTCAAACCTACTGAATATGAATATAAAATTTGGTAAAAATCAGTAAAGCCGTTTCGAAGGAGTTCGTGGACTAACATTGTGACACGAGAATTTTATATATTAGATATAAAAGGCTTTGTCCTGAATGACATGAAAATGGAATCACGCTAGGGCCTAAACCAGTGATCGTAAATACTTGAAATTTGGAGGGAGTGTTCTTCGTATGACGTAGGCGTGCGATAAGAAGGAATTTTTAGAAATTCCTCTCCTAAGGGTGTGAAAAGGGGGGATGAAGTTAGTATGGGACAACTCGATTCCTTAGTCCGATCTGCTCGAAAATTCGCATCATCATTATTTGATGTCTTTTATGGAAGATGTAATTCATAGTTTGTTGAAATTTATTCTTAAAAGTCGTTAAAAAGCATGAACAGTTTACAGCGCTTTACAGCGTTTACCAGCGGCTTGCGGCGACGCAGGGAGTTAGAGACGCCAATCATTGCTTTTTGCCACAATAGACATAATCTGTGTACTCTATTTTTGCCATGTAAGTTATGGTTGGTTTACACGTATTAAGTAGATAAGTAGTCAACTAAATTTTAACTTATGACTTTATACTTACTTAACTAAATTTGAACTTGCTACTTGCTACTTTTGTGTTTACATGCAATTAATAACTTAAAATAAAGTTAAAATTTAGTTAACTACTTATCAACTTCATACGTGTAAACCAGCCATTAGAGCTCTTTTTAAGTAAATACTCTTTTGCTTATGAAATAAAGCCACCATTCACGATAAAGCGATCTCATTCTATTTGTAAATTATCTAGATTTACAATCGAAATTGCAACTTGTGAAGCCTATTATACTATCGTAACAATTAGTTGTTAAATCTAAATAATAACTTTATATTTGTAACAATTTATTGTTATGATAATATTATTGTTTTCTTATACTTTTGTAGAATTTAGAAAGATTGTCTTGAATGGAGGGCTTTACATTATGTTTTGTCATCATAATGTTAAAAAAATATTGGCGTTCGAAATTCAAAATTAATTATTCCTGTACGAATTGGTGTTTTTTTTTTTCATTGAGATTTAATTTTATTCACAAAAGATTGTGTAAAGTGGCAAAAATTAAAAATATTTTTTTTATAAGAAATGAAGATACACTTTTACTAATCTATTTAATTTATAATAATATATACACATATTATTATCATAATATCAATGGCTTTGTCTTGAATGATATAATAATCATAATACTTACTTAATAATTTTCAGTAAGTATTAATAATAATTAATATACATGGTGAGGTATTAGTTTACAGTGTTGCCAGAATTAGTTTACCCTGTGTTTTAGGCGAAATCTAGGGTTAAAACAATTATTAGATATGAAAATGGAATTACGATATATAATAAAACCTAAACCACTGATCGTAGAGACTGAAAATTTTGGGGAAGTGTTCTCCGTATGACGCATACGTGCGCGGTGCGATATAAGAACCTGCAGGGCAATCGCGTTATTTTTAAACGTTTCAATTCAGGTTCACATCTACTTCGGTTGTGGTTCAGTTACGGTTTGGTTCCGCTGCGTCTGAACAAATTTCAGTATCGTGCTATCGTTTCAACCGTAACTCAACCTTAAGATGGAACTCGAACGAAGCGCAACGTTTGACCTTTAGACAGACATCGCAGCGGACCAATCAGCGCCCTTCTGATTTAATTTTGATTGGCTTAAATATGACCAAATTTTTTCCGATGCGTTAATTGGTCAATTGACAAATTGTTTATTTACATAGTATGGATGAGTATGACACGAGTGAAATTGTTTTGGTATTAAGAATGCGAATGATTATTACTTGGAGTTTTTAATTTACGTAGATAAATTTATATTGTTTTACTATATTTTACAAACGCCATAAGTGTTGAGTAGCGACTAGTGACTTGTGACAAAAGTTTTAAATGTGGCGCAGAAAACATTTAGGTACGTAAAGCAGTAATGTCAAAATTCAATTCACTTTTTAACAAACTCAAATAGTCCGTAGTGTTATTTTACAGCTTTGAAGTAAAACATAAGCCTATATTATAATTTGATTATAGCGTATGTTATATTTTTCCATCGACTTTCATCAATTTAAGGCTGCTCTCTCGAAAAAAGCGTGCAGATGAAACAACTTTTCATCGGCATTAACAGAGAAATTATATCTGAAAAAAATAATTAGTAATCTACATGATATGATATAATATTTGGTTTTGCCATATTTTTTCTATCGGTATCACATAATAAAGAAATAAAAAACCAAATCACCTCCAAATCGTTGAATGAAACCACTTTACTCCTTCATTATTTATCAAAAGAATATATAAAAAATTTCTACTGCTTTGCAATACATAAGTTAATAATTTGGTTTTTTTACTTTTTTGAAATATGTATTATATTAAACCTTAAAAAGGTTTTTTCTCCTATTTCGCCCTATCATGGACGCGGCGAGCGTCACAACCGCCACCGTACAAGGCGCGCTGTTATGAATGTTATTTTAATGTCATTTACGTCTATATGCGCACTGACAGACTATCGACCTGCTAATTTAGGAAGAGAGGGCCCTTAACACACCAAAATAAGAAACGTTTCAGAAACGTGCGAGTAGCAGTAGCTTTGTATTAACTTTTTGTTTTGACAGCGTTTGCGCTTGGGCTGAGGTTCAGTAACGTCTCAACTGGCTGTCAAAACGTTAGCGCGATATCAAATCGTTCCAAAAGTCTATCAACGTCCGAGTTTCATTTGCGGTTCAGTTGAAAAAATTTAACGCGATTGCCCTGCTGGGATGTTCATGTTCATCAAAATGTTATTAAGTTTTATAATAATACTTGCTGTCCCGGCAACGTTCTTTTGCCATATAAAGTATTACCTATATCGAGGTGATTATTAAGTATGGCACCATGACAACGTTCGTCGCTAGCCCGTCGCACAATGGTCGCCGACAGTCTCGAGTTGTAGAAATTTACTATTATTTATTCGACAAATGCACTTATCAATATAAAAAGTAGCCAGTAGCCAAGAGACCAGACATACTATTTTCTTAGTCTATACAGTAGCCGATTCTCTGACCTACTGAATATGCATAATATAATATTAAAATCAGTGAAGCCGTTTCGAAGGAGTACGGTTTATAACTAACACTGTGACACGAGAATTTTATATACAGTGTGTAACAAAACTGAGTGATAATACTTTAGGTTGTGTACGCGTTTCTTGTAGAGAGTTCACTGTGAAAGTAGCAGCGCTGAAAGACGATTTTTTTTCACTTTTGTATGGGCAAGGGCCCGAGCGTCACCAGTTTCCCCCTACAAAATTGAAAAAAAAATTTTGGTCTTTCAGCGTTGCTATTTTCACAGTAACTCTTTACAGTCTACGAGGAACACGTACACATACATCCTAAAGTATTATCACTTAGTTTTGTTACACCCTGTATAAGATTATTATTTTATGAGTAAGTAAATTATGTCTTGACTCTTGACTGACCTGACTAGCTGAAAAAAAAGTAAGTAGCATTCTAAATTCGAAATTCAAATTTTATGCACAGTCAAACTCATTTTGAAATCTTCATATTTTATTTTTGTGATTTGCGATAACTTTCATATTTTAGTTTGTTTTATTTAATTGTTCTGAGTGTAGATATTATTTTAATTCCTTTATCAATTTAAAAAAAATATTTTTTGTGTAATTATTAGGTAAATTAGTTATAAGTATAGGTTTTGAGTTTTTGTGTTCAATTTGTCAATTTAAGTATCTGATAATGGTCTGATATAGATTTTTAATTTTGTATTTAACGTGTATAATATTATTAGGTAAGAAAGTTGTTTTTTTGGCTAATGTTCACAAACCTACCCCAGCAAGTTGCCGAAATGACTGCCGGCGCCGTATCAAGCGCATCATTTTTATTTCATTTCATTATTAATGAAAAGATTTAACAGAAGGCCTATCTAATAAAGGGGGGCTCGGGGGGGCGCAGCCCCCTGCCAAAACAAAAACAAACACAATCAAGAAATTCCAAAAGTAGGTTAGGTTAGAACTTAGACCACAACACAGAGGGAGCCGAGCGAGCGCAGCGAGCGTGCTGCGGCAGCAGTCAGCGACTGTTATAAAAGAAAGGGGGGGGCTCGGGGGGCACAGCCCCCCGCCAAAACAAAAACAAACACAATCCAGAAAGTCCAAAATTTGGTTGGGTTAGAACTGTGACTGTGCTGCTGCAGCAGCCGGCGACCGTTACAAAACACGCTATGCAAATTGCCGAGAATAAAATATGATGTAGCCTCAGAATCCCGAAAATTTCAAAGGTGAGTAGCTCCAATACTGGGGGGCTTCTTAGTGTTGATTTGGTACGGGGGGTGTTTCTTTCCTCTCCCCTCACCCCCGCTCCCCGTCAATTTTGGGGTAGGGTAGGTTAGGTTAGCCGAACCTTTACCGTTTTTTTAGTTATTATTTGTTTTAGTGTATATATTATCTATCTATAGGTATCTATCTATATAATATAACATATAATAAAATTGTAGAGGTAAAATTTTTGTACATCTATATTCTATATACATCTATATCTATACATATTATAAAACAAAGTCGCTTTTTTCCCTCATGTCCATTTGTTCCCTTTAATCTTTAAAACTACGCAACGGA
Source organism: Polyommatus iphigenia (assembly GCA_963422495.1). Taxonomy (NCBI): domain Eukaryota; kingdom Metazoa; phylum Arthropoda; class Insecta; order Lepidoptera; family Lycaenidae; genus Polyommatus; species Polyommatus iphigenia. Next base: position 320,749 of record OY730180.1, read on the forward strand.
TTTTGACGATTCTTTCAGTGTTAGATTATAGTCAGTGATTTATTGAAGAAGGCTATAGGCTATATTTTATTACGCTAAGACTAATAGGGCTCACTAATCACAGGGTATCATTTTAATAATTTTTTCAGTGGAAAACCCGTTACCCGTGCGACGCCGGGGCGGGTCGCTAGTATACTGATAATATGATTTCGTTTGTTTAGACCACAGATTCTATACTCGAAGTGTAGGTATTACATTATAGTTGTGTGTGTGCAGTTTTATAGTGTAATATAATATTATGTCACCGATGAGACAGCAATGGAGAAATGGCTCAAAATAAGTTAAATCTTACGATCTGCGATTAGTGAAGAAAGTTCAATTTGAAATCAGTCGAACACCACGTCGATGTGTTAACATTTAACAGACCCTGGGTGCCCCCCGGAAACCAACAACTGTCGGTAATACCACCCCAAGACGTCGACACTCAAAAATCGAACTTCAAAGACGTGCCTAAGTTATTAGCGAATAATTTAGATTAAAATTGGAAGGTGGAATCGCTGCTTACAAATAGAGGTCTATTGGAAAATTAATTGCTTATTAACGTTATTAATTACGACGACATGATATAACAGATACGGCTCCTGCCTCCAGACTCCGGCCTCCTGCTAACCGCGATCGATATAAACACAAATACTTCAATGTCTACACTTACACAAGAGTCGGCAATTATAAATATTGTCAGGTCTATCTGATAAATTTATTGCTCCGCATTTTACAGTTTGTCGTTTGTTATATAATAATTATAACTTAACAATAATTATTAACTATTTATATTTATATATATTAACTATTTATAGATCTAAGAATTGGATTAACAATGCGTTGGCCCAGATTCTAGATATAAAACTGTCCGAGTTATTCTACAACATACTGACTGACAATCGTTACGGACCTTCGTTACGGACTGATGAAAAACCGGCCACATATGAAAGCGTAAGACTTAGGTAGGTATTTATTTTTAGGTATCTACGAAAGTTCATTATTCGCAATAGCCACATATTTACTATACATGCAAAAGAGACACTGCAACTTTCTCGATTAAATAAAAAAAATAAAAATAAAAAATGTTTTATTTCTGAATAGATTTTAAGAAAATGCTTACAGAATGTTGATACTAGTACGGTGGTTCGGGAACTAACCCGGCGAGAAGAACCGGCGTAAGAAACTCGCAGGGGGCCCACTTTTTTTTACCAAAATTAATCTTTTAATTTTTTATCTCGCTTTTTTTATTGATTCTTTTTGTCTCTCGCTTTCTCTCGGTTCCTATTTTGATCGTGTAGCCACTAGCCGATAGCTGACACAATATGGCAGCTAATTAGCTCGCGATAACCTCGCGTCTGAGCGGACTGTGCTTTACACTTTTAATTACTTGTTTGTCATACGAGTATTATACTGCTGTGCATGATTTATTTAATTACGTTGAGAGTTCGAAAGGTACACAGACAGACAAAGAGACACATAGGACAGATTAAGATACATATTTTACAGAAAAATCTTTCAATTTTAAACATTAAATATCAAAGAACCTAATAATAATAAGCGGGGTTTTTTTTGCATCTTATCTATTATTATTTGTATTACAATATTACTAGCTAAAAGCCGAGCTTTGTGAGGGCACTCGTCGTCACACCTTGACTTAACATATATAACAATATAGATAACATTAATATAGATAACACATCTACATAATATAAATAAAAATTACTATGTTAAAGCACAAATCAATAGGCGTGATAGTTTTTCCATAAAGTGTACCACAAAATGTAAAGGTTGTGGAATATATAAGGGCGCCCTGATTTCTGGTTCATAATCAATTCAATAATTATGTATAACAATCCATTAATCTTTCCAACTTACTTGGATGGTCTTAAGACTCTTTATAATAACCTCCTGCCTCGATTTCAAATTGTTTATTTACTTCCTCATAATAATTTTACACACAATTATTAAATGTTAATTGCGGCCTTTTGTCTGTTCTCTTTTAGCTAAATTTTACAGGAAGGTTGTTTAATTGTTTATATTTCAGACGGAACAGTACTTCAGAATTAGCGTCTAAAGATTGTTGTTTCCCGCAATGTTTTCTTTGTAATTATGAAATTACTTTGTAATTTGTATCAACGAACAATTTTAGATGCGATAGGCGATAACTATATTTCGCGTGTAAGAGACAAGCTACAGGCGAATGGCCAAGTTTCCTTCTTCTCTACTCATGCCACAGAGTATATTTTTTTATTATACTAGATAACTCTGTTGCGCCAAAACGTATCTATCGCGCGGGAACCGTTCATTTTCCGGGATAAAAAGTATCCTATGTCCTATCCCGGGACTCAAAGTATCTTCATGCCAAATTCCAACAAAATCGGTTCAGCGGTTTGGGCGTGAAGAGGTAACAAGCAAACAGACGGACAGATAGACACAGACGAACAGACAGACACACTTTCGCATTTATAGATAATATTAGTAAGTATATAATTATAGTAAGTATGGATAGGTGTCAGTTTCTACAACATTAACTTGATGTAAGCTAATAGTAAGTGAACTCAGCAGACGCCAATCAATTACTTAAACGGTATAATGGGCCATTTCAGCAAATTGCTACTCGCCGGTCTGTCCCTAGTCATTTTATACCAATAGCCGAATTCTTATACGTTACTTCATTTAAGTTATCGAAAATTAAATGTATATTAACGTAACGTATTTGTTACTTAACTGTTAATTGTTCCTGCTTCGTCTAATGTTTTGAATTTGTAGTGAAACTTCTTTGTCGCCGTGGTGCATTTTTTTAAGACTGCTAAAAAGTTTTAAAGTCGCATTGGGACACGTTATCGGATTCAAATACTCATAAGATGGTCTAAGAGTAGACCGGCGGGGCTTATGAGAGAAAGTAAAACCTATCCCTCTCTTTATAAGGCGCGGCAAAAATATATGTCAGCATCTACTGTTTCATTTCAATTCAACTCATACCTAGATTCCTGGAGCTATTTTTTCTTTATTACTCCGCTTTAGATATTCATAACGCTAATTAGCATTTTAGATGAATATTTGCATACTTAATTTAGTAAAAATTCAAGTCTCACAAACTATTATATGCAGACGACACGGCAGGTGCTAAGTTTCGAACAACTTTAATGACGCTGAAATTGTAGGTATCCATTCTTAATATTTAAAAAGGCCAAATGGTCCTCAAATAAGACGGATAAACAAACGGCTTTGAGCGCCGAAATTGTAAAGTTTAATGTGCTAGGAACTAACCATCAAAGTGATGAATGTTTTTTACAGCGAAGACCTAGTTACTATTTAGTCTTTGTCTGATATATTGGAAGAGTCACATCTATATCTATCTATACGTATTAGAAAACAAAGTCGCTTTTTTCCCTCATGTCCCTTTGTTCTCTTTAATCTTTAAAACTACGCAACGGATTTTGATGATTCTTTCAGTGTTATAGATAGCCCATTTATCGAGGAAGGCTATAGACTATATTTTATCACGCTAAGACTAATAGGAGCGAAGAAATAGAGGAAACTGTGGAAAAAACGTTGAAAATTATTTGAAAGGGCTAACTTGAACGCGCTAATCTCAGGAACTACTGGTCCGATTTGAAAAATTCTTTCAGTGTTAGATAGCCCATTTATTGAGGAAGGCTATAGGCTATATTTTATCACGCTAATACTAATAGGAGAATGTGGAAAAACGGATGAAATTATTTGAAAGGCCCTATCTCGCGAACTACTGGAGCAATTTTTATACAGTTATTTGACACAGATAAGAAGTAGACCACGTGAAGGATCATAGACTATCGATTTTAATCATTTTTTCAGTGGCTATATATTTTATACCCGTGCGACGCCGGGGCGGGTCGCTAGTAACAGATAAAGACAGTAGATCTTGAACAGTTACATGCTGCGTTTTAAGGGGGTTTTATGATAACTATTAACACAGTAAACATAATATTGCTCGATGTAAATAAGTGTCGTGATCTCGGAAACAGTACCATGTAATTAATGATCTTTAATTAGATATAATTACGATTTGTAATAATAATTAGGGACTCAATTCCCTTTCATGTGGTTATCTGATCAAGACATCACTTTAGTCGGCGCCTTATCTCAATATAATTCAACATAACTTTCACTTAATTAAATCTTAATAAATAGGATTATACGGATACTACTCTGGTTAACAAGTGCCATTTTCGTCAAAACCTGATCTCATGCACCGAAAATTATGATTTTGGTCTCATTCGATTCGGAATACCATCTAGAACATTCTATCAAAATTCCAAGAGGGGCTGAAAAAAAATGCAAAAGTTATAAACAATTAAGTAAACATAAAAAGAAGGGTTTGGTTTTTTTTAGTATTTCGAAAACTATTTGCGATAATCAAAATTTGAAAATAGATCCTTAAAGAGCCGGAAATTTCCTAACAAAAATCTTAGATACTGGAACCTTACCAATAATCTTTATAGCTTTAATTGAGCGGCGAAATTAACGGTAAAACCGCGTGGTTCGGGTTTCGCGTGATTTGCCGCAATCTGCTACGTGAACTAAAAAAATATTTTAAGTGATATTAATTCAAATTCAAATCGTTTATTTCGGACAAATTACGTATTATAGTCCATATATAAATTGAAAATTACAATTAAACTAATTAATAAGTAGTACAAAAATTACACAATTAATGCACAACAATACATAATTTTACAAATTTCAGTGTGCATGCATTTGATTCCATTTTATCATGAATGGACAATTGATTAAATATTAATATTAAGGAATAAAAAAAAATGGGTACCAAGTACACATATCAATGAACAAAAATCCATTAACAAAAATAAATTATCACAATTTGTTTAATTATTATGCTTATCTTAATTTGTTAATGATCACCATTTTAATATTAACATAAAACGCTGATTATTTCAAAACAAGAAATCCAGATTTTTTTATTTTTCTTTTGAGCTAATATTAAAAGGCCTTATAAGAGATCCCCATTGAAAAAATTCAATTTTTTTTATTTTTCACTTTTTTATTAACATTCAAAGGCATTCCAAAATTATTCGTGTAAATAAAGCAATTACGGTACTTTTATATCCAATTATTGTTACTATTTTGTTTTGTTATTGTTAGAAGCCAGAAAACAATATATATTTTTTTATTTATAACAAATAAAATTTAAATAATCATTTTTATTTATGAAAAACCCTTAATTGCTTTATTTACATGAAAATTTAATGAATGCCTTTGATTTGTTCATAAAAAAGTGAAAAATCAAAATTGTTGAATTTTTCCAACGGATATCTCTTCTAAGCCCGTTTAAAATTAGCTCAAAAGAATAATAAAAATTTCTAGATTTCTTGTTTTAAAATAATCAGCGTTTTTATGTTAACATTAAAATGGTGACTATTAACAAATTAACAAAAGCATAACAATTAAACAAATTGTGATAATTTATTTTTGTTGACGGATTATTGTTTATTGATATGTCTACTTAGTACCTATTTTTTTTTATTTCTTTATATTAATATTTAATTAGTTAAAATATATTTTAGTTCACGTGGCAGATTGCAGCAATTCACGCGAAACCCGAACTACGCATTTTTACCGTTACTTTCGCCGCTCAATTAAAGTTATAAAGATTGTTGATAAGGTTCCAGGATCTAGGATTTTTTTAGGAAATTTCCTGCTCTTTAAGGATCTACTTTCAAATTTTGATTATCTTAAATAGTTTTCGAAATATAAATAAAAAAACTAAACCCTTCTTTTTTGTTTACTTAATTGTTTATAACTTTTGCATTTTTTTTTTCAGCCCCTCTTGGAATTTTGATAGAATGTTCTAGATGGTATTCCGAATCGAATGAGACCAAAATCATAATTTTCGGTGCATTAGATCAGGTTTTGAGGAAAATGGCACTTGTTAATCAGACTATACAATACAGGAATAATAAACTCGTCCGTGATGTGCGCACTTTGAAAGGATTCCTCGTTTCTTCCGCATCTTTGTGTCAACTTTAGCAATTTAAACTTTCCGAAAAATTTCGATTTATTTTATACGATGATCTTTACAATTTAACCTACCCTTCCTAAAAAAACAAATGTATACTCAATGGCATTAAAAGACTTCTGAAGTTTTCACAGATTGTGTATTTCTGTTGCCGCTAAGTATAATAACAAAAATAAAAACAAAGTGAAATTTATATTTAAGGGGAGGGAACCCTACGTGTGCGAATCCTACTCGCATTAGACCGATTATTATTATTCGTAGACTTTGTTGTTGGAAAATTTAACAATAAGTCCAAGCTTTAAACGTGTTCTGTTTGTGTGCTGTTTCGTACAGCCCGAGTAGGCCTCGTCAGTCGTCACAGACATTGACAATGAGGCGAAGTTCTAGCACAGTAATAATTATTATAATATACAGTAGGCTAAGCTTATAGACCTCCTGAACAACATATTACATTATGTATGATACATAACAGTGATTTCAGATATATTTAAAATAGCAAAGCAATCCAAATCACGTCGCAAGCGCGTAAAATTTGTGGCAGTATTGAGCGAGTTTGGTTTTAATAAAATTGCTGTGGTACTCTACTGTTTCATATTTATACTATTACTAGTTACTAGTTAGTATTCGGAGGGAGTAGCCATCAAGTCACAAGTCATAGTTCGGTCGAGTCCAGAATACTTTGCCCGACTTCAGAGTTCAGTGAGATCAAAGATGAGGTATACTGATATATAAACTGTACGAGATTATATTATATGACAGAAACGTCTCCTAAATTAATTCCTTCCTTTGTTTTATTTGTTTGCTATTCTTTTACTTGTAATAATTATTATAAAAGTTTTTCGGAGAAAAGCTAGAAGCTTTTTTTAACGCGAAGATGGTTGGGCGCTGCAATCTAGTTGGGATCCAGTGATAAACAAACTAAAGCACAAATCTAGGACACCTCGGCTTCAAGACACTGAGTTCGTTCTGCGTAGATCGGGATGCAAACAAAAATTGATGAATCTTCGGGTAGTTGAAGAACCTTGTTACCTTGTTAACTTGTTACTTTAGTCCAGTCCAGGCCAGTGACCACGGCCGCTGTAAAGCAGCCGAAACGTCGGGATTAAGTATAGTGCTCCGCGACAAAAATCCGTAAGTGCTTCAACCTTATAATATCATGAAAGTAACAGTCAGACAGACTTGCGCGCTTTCGTATTTTAATACTAGTATGAAATATTATGGTATTTCCATGATAATTAAATAGGTAATTATTTCTTAGCTAAATACAATTTCCATTCAATATATGGATGTACATACATTAATAGTGCTAGGGGAATTGTGCTTAAGATGACATACTTTTTGTTTGAAGGTAAATATTTAAAATAAAATAAGTCACATGAGATCAGTAACTTACTTTTATAAATAAATGATTCATAAGCAACGAAATTAAACAGTTTTAGAAAAATTAACTTAATATAACAGTGAAAAAAACAAATTGCACGCCAGGTCGACGAGTGTAAGATGACATATCGATATGGTAAGATGACATACTATGATTCCTTAGACTTTGATGGTATGTCGTCTTATACGATACGTAAATCCCTCTAGTTGTCAGTGGTGTAAGGATTCTTATGTTCTTCATCATCGTCAAAAAATATACAATGCTTCTATTACCGATTTAGCGGAAACTTATGTAACTATAGTATGTCATCTTAAGCCGACGTCTAGTATGTCATCTTACCAAATGAGTAATAGTGGATACATTTTAATTTTGTAAAAAAATACTTAACGTTAGAACACGCTTTTATTGATATTTGTGGCCTATAAGAATCCATGTCCATAACAACAATTTGTTATAAGAAAAGATTCTGACCTTATATGTTTTTTCAACACAAAACAAAAGTGTAAGAAAATTTTTCTCTCATCAAAATTAGGAAAACCTTTATTACTTTGTAAAGTACGGTCCCTGTCCGGCATGCTAAGTTGGGCTACTAGGGGCACACTGAGGTGCTCCATAAAACGACACAAGTTCACAGAAAGCACAATTATTTCAACGAATTTTGCCGATATGTCGTCTTATCTGACTATGCCATCTTAAGCACAATTCCCCTATTAATAATAGTACACCTCACATCAAATCCAACAACTGATCGGCGGGATGTGAGGCTAAATATAGCTCGAATTGTCTGTCGATGGTTGAGACTTATGGCCGGTTTACACGTATTAAGTACCTAGATAGTAAGTAGGTAAGTAGTAACTAAATTCTAATTGTCATCTAGTTTAGCATTTACTAAATTTTAACTTGCTACTTGCTACTTTAGTAGCAAAATTTATTTTGTGTTTACATTCAATTAACAACTTAGAATTAAGTTAAAATTTAGTTAACTACTTATCAACTTAATACGTGTAAACCAGCCCTTACCTGTCAGGTACCGTCAGTCTGCGAAACTGAATTAAAGTTTGTCCAGGCACCGCGCAGACGAGATACTACGATGTGACGTGCCCGGCAGAGATGGAACAAATGCCCATAAATGTCTATAGATGCCCAAAAGGCCCTGGCACTTTCTAGGGATGCAAGTATAATCAATGAATTCAATACTTATGTTTCAAATCTTTATTATTTTATATTACATACAAAATGCTGTTAATATTTCATAATCATGCCCCAAGTAACAAAATTCTCCTATAGTGCACAGTTTAAAGGCTTGCAGCACTAGTAACTCTCGCTTAGTGGTTCCAGGTGCTACTACCAAGCTTATAACAGGTTACACGGAGTTTGTTTGGGTTTGTAGTAAACATGTTCTTATAAGTTGACTTATAGTCGTGTATAGACTAAGATGGCCTATACGAGTGTTTCAAAGGTGTAAATATACTTGAGAAAACTTGCTCCAGAAAGTTACATTTGTAATAGACTACAAGAAATAATTATAAATCCGCTATAAGGTCACACGCCAGTAATAGTAATTTATAGTGCCAATTTAAGTTGTATAAGAAAAATAGTTTCATGTTGTTTTCACTAGATGTCGCTGAGGTGCTTCTACATCGCGCTATCGCTTGCACGAATGCCATTTATATAGTTGTAACAGATTTTTGTTTTTGTCAGAACAGAAATTTAGTGAGTTTTAATTAATTTCGTATTATTAATTAACCCTCCAATTTGACCTCCACGAGTGAGTAGATTAACTTACCTTTTCTTAATATTTTATTTTTGTCATCCATCTCACAACACAATTCTCAAAGTTAATGTTTGAAGTAGCTAGTAATAGAAGCGCGGAGTACGTAACAGGCCTGCCTGGGGTTCTATAAGATGCTCATAGTTGGCTTCGTGGGAGCAGATAATTCTGCGTAGTCCAACAATAAGTGTATTATTTTTCTAAGTAGTGCTAGGCAAGTCTACTATGAGTGCTTTATTAGCAAAAGTACGCGTATAAAATGGGCCCTTTTCCGTGGTTATAAACGTTTACTAGCCTGTTATAGTCCTGGCCCCGGAACCACTACAAGACCAGATTTTGTTACTTGGGGCATTTAAGACTTTTGTGTTTCTTGAAGATTGATTTTAGCCTGCCATCTTTTCAGTACGTCAACGGCGTCTGCCTTCATTTTCTCCGACCGGATGTATTCTATACAATTGTATCACTGGAATCAATCTCCCGGAAATCAAAACATACTACCATTACATTTTATATTTTGTAATCAGGAAATATTTATTGATACCGCGATAATTAAATATATAAATAAGGTTTAACGTAAATTATTATATCTAAACATAAAGCTTACACAAGCAAGATGCACAAGATGCAGCACTATGTAGATGGGTAAATACTCATAAACACCCATCTATAGCCCGGACTCAATTTCAGCTGCCTCAATATCTTGCGTGCAGCGATTCCATGAGACATCGTGTAAATTGTTGAAAATAACATTTTAACACACGCAAAGAACATTAGAAACTCGTACCTATTTAAGATTATATTTTACAATAATAATATTTTTATTTAATTTGTAATATATCGACGGTATACGTTGGAATCGAAATCGTTTGTAGTTCGTCTGCGCCATAACTTGGGGGTAAGAAATCTATTTTACTTTTATTTCACTTTAACAGTCATTTCCATATTTTGTGTTTTTGCTATTAATTTTTTGCACCGCTCAGCCAGTCACCTCTGTGAAAAGCGTTCTTTAAATTATTGTAAGAAAATATTTTGAAGAACATTTTATTTTGTAAGGTTTTAACTTACTCATGTGTTCATATTTTGAAGTGAAAACTTCTTTAGCGGCGTTGAGCACTTTTGTGGGATGGGTAAAAACTGTGAAACTCGCGTCAGATTCTCGTGCTGATCGCAAAACCTTAGAAAAACCGTAAGACGGTTGGAGAGTAGTGTTGTAACATCGAAATTGATTAATCGAACAATCGATTGTTTTTTTTTTATTGATTTTCATAAAAAATGGGTTAAAAATTTAATCGATTGTAAGGGTTTCGATTAATTAAAAAAAATTGATTTTTTAATAATCGATTTTCATAAAAAATGGGTTAAAAAAATGCACAACGTTAATAATCAAGTTTCCACTTCTGCCGGCACTCCCGGAGTGCAACCCGTATTAGCTTTAAGCGTGAATGTGTATGTATATAGAACGACATATTAAATAATTGTACTACTCCCGATAGTACAAACCATAATATTATTTCAGTCACGTAAATTCCGACACCGTTCTTTTCACGTAGAAGTGGCTCTAAAAATGTGTAAAATATTGTAAAGTGTTTACTTACTCGAGCACTTAACACACTCGACGTGCGGGGATTGAGAGGGCGAGGCGTAGAGGCGGGGGGGGGGGGCAGTGACTTCACAATCTTTGACAGGTTCATATTCTGACATATTTCGTTATCATGTTTTCCCGCATGTAATGGTAAGGATACACGACGACACCACACACTAAACACTGTATAAATGGAATGTCTGTGTGTCTACGAATAACAAAATTATGTTATTCGTAGCTGTGTGTGTACACTGCCGCGACAGTTGGTTACTGATGTAGTGCGGACGCAATCGACAACAGTGTCGATATTTTTGTCGAGTGTCAGTGTCTTCGAGTATACTGTATACTTAGCATAAGGGTCAATCAGACCGCAACGCGACGAGGCGAGGTGAGGCGCGGCGCGGCATAAATTTGTATGGATTTGACAGATTTCAATTGCGGGAGACGTCTTGCGAATCTGTCAAATCCATACTAATTTAGAAATGTATCTACGCGTCGCGTTGCGGTCTGAATCAACCCTAACAATATATTTCTAACATCCAAGCTGGTTGTGTGATGTGCTGTTGCTTGCGCTTAAAAAGCGCAGCAATGCTCGGTGGAGTTTTTAACATAATGTTTGTAGTATAAAAATCACACAATTATTAACACTGTGATATTAACGAAACTCTAAAGATAACCTAATAAAAACGGTTAATACCAAAGTAAAAAGTAAATTCTATAATATATCTTTGAGTCAAGTTCCCAGGGAAGTTAATTATATTATGTGAGAAACCTCGTTTCGCTGTGGATCCTTACAGTAATATGGAGGTAATGAAATAAATACTCTTTTATTACTTACTCTCCCGCTTAATAAAGATCCTCCACGAGACACCCAATTTAGGTGACACGTCAGGGTAATTTTTTATGGCTTTACTAATTTGTTGTAGTCGGGAGCGACATTAATATTACTTGAGCAGTAAAAGACCCCAGATACATATCCGGCAAACTCCCGCCATTGTTCCACGAGAAAAATATACCATCCTCATCACCTTGACGAGTGGCAACTGGCAGTATTCCACCGTTTGTTTTCGCTTTTTCGCGTAACTTTCTGCCGCGCATTGTAAAACTCTTTAACGAAATGTCGCTAGCAGTATTTCCGGATCAATACGACCTGCAAACCTTTAAGAAAAGAGCGCATTTCCTCTTTAAAGGCGGGCAGCGCACCTGCAACCCTTCCGAGTTGTTTTCCATCAGGAGGTCCGTTTGCTCGTTTGCTACGCTAAAGAGTTACGTAGTAGTAACTCATCAGCTTTCTGTGCTTATACTGTGTAGATATATAGAGTTAAACAGATGAGTGCGGTGGCCACAACATCCACACTATCAACAAACAGGCCGTCGTCGGCCGCCATTACCGGTGACGCGTGGAGTGACGTGCCGCCCGCGCTCAGCTGATGTTACATTGTAACGTGGAAAATGCCCCACACACCGGAAGTGTACCCGTATTCTGCTATACACCTTCGTTACACTCGACCGTTTACTTTCACACTACAAATTAACTTTCAAGAAGAGAGCGCGTATTCCCTCTTAATCCTTCAAGCCCCATAAGAGCACCGGTGATCGCGACAACAATAGAATACAATAGCATTTCCAAGAATCCGCGATCGAAGGATTAAAATGCAACGCACCTGCAGCTCTTCTGATGTTGCGAGTGTCCATGGGCGACGGTAGTTGCTTTTCATCAGGTGACCCGTCGTTTTCCCCCTTATTTTATAAAAAAAATAGTATTCAGATTATAAAATGTCATACACATTGGTTTAACGTTTCATAAACGAATAATATGTTTAAAAACTATATCACTACACATTGCTAATCTATTGATACTTCGTTTGTTATAACTAGACCAGCAGTGTAACGGCTAAGAGGGCACATACATACATAGATTTTCCTTTCCTGTTAGGTTAGTTGTAGTCGGGTGAAAAAATATTTGTAGTTCGATAGGAAACGTATTGCATGAAATTAGAGCTATTAAGTGTCTTAACACACTAAGCTGAAAATACGCCGCCGAAGTTCGGCATGATTACGCCAGCAATGCGCTACACATACAATAAAACGCGACGTAATTTCGGCATGGTGTGTCATCAGTAATTTTAAAATGCATTGCAGCTGCATTGATGTTGCATCAATAGTAGAATTAGAGTAGTAATCAGCGGTGAACGAAAGACGCGAGCTCGGCCAGCAACTGATGTATCATTCACTGATTCAGTGATTCAGAATGGCGAATGATGATTCATTCATCTATACACTGCACTGTTTACACCGCGGTGTTTTAGTGTGGGATGTGCCACAAATTGTTACTATCTAGCTAATAGCTCGCAACAAAATATTATCTTATATATAAAAATCTCGTGTCACAATGTTAGTCCACGAACTCCTCCGAAACTGCTTTACTGATTTTTACCAAATTGTATATGCATATTCAGTGGGTCTAAGAATCGGCTACTGGCTACTTTATATATTGATAAGTGCATTTGTTGAATAAATAATAGTAAATTATTACAACCTGAGACTGACGGCGACCATTGTTTGTGCGATGAGATAGCGATCGACGTTGGCGACATACTTATTTAGTCACTTCAATAAAATAATATGGGCGAAATACTTTATTATTATGGCAAAGCAACGTTTGCCGGGACAGCTAGTAATTATATAAAATGAAATCATTATTCCAATTTTTTTACGTTACAGAACCACAATAAAGAAAAAAATATAAGAGAAAGAAAAAAGAAACAATTTTTTTACTTTAATTTGAGGATAGCTAGATCCTTAAATAAAAGTAAGAAATGTTGCACATATTTTTAACAATATAATATTACAACATATATGTCGGTATGGTCTTAGATGTGCAAAACATGATTGGCCACAGTAAAATCCAGTTTTATCATTCATTTATGTTTATGAGCCCAATCTATGAGCTTATTCGATGAAAATAAGCATTTTATTCTCTGAAACATTACTATCTTATCTAGAAAAGCCACAATACTGAATAATTGTTATTATCTATTAACACAAAACCATAAAAAACATTACAAATATTTTTAACTAATAATAATAGACACTAAAATGTGAATAATAATAAAAAAACTTGGTATTTGTAGGTTTGTTTTGGTCAACTCGTAACTCGTAGCGTACTACGGCGTAGGCGGCCGCTACGAGAGCGCTACGCCGTAGCCGCGAGCCTCGATCCTTTTCGATCCTCGGTACTGAACAGCTGTTATACTAGACTTTAGTACTGGTTTATGATTGATTAAGCGAGTCTTTAGACAATCAATTTTATTGAGCAATTTCACGTATTGTGCACTATTATTGACCGTATAGGGTTGATATTGAACACCGCCGACTTTCAATCTTATTGTCAAATTCATTATTCAATAATATTGCACATTAAAATTGATGGTCTAGGGGCCCACTTAGAGTGGGTTGCCCCAACTTTAACTATAACAAAATGTAAAATCAACTGTCAAATTTTAACAATGGTTAAAATGACGCCATATTTAACGGTCGTTGTTAAAGTTATTGCTAAATTAATTTTAACTGTAACTATAACAACGCCTAATGCAACTCACACTTAGTAGCCAGTAACTCTGGATGGTTTAATTGGCGCTGGCTTAATATAAGTCACTGTTAAAAGCAGTTGTCCAGTATTTAGATCACACTTTATTGCTATGGAGGAGATTACAAATATGTTTAAATTACATAAAATATGCATTACAAGATCTTGCCAGCGGTGCTGCATGTATAAATTCCTGGAAATACGCGTATGCTTTTGCAATAAAAAGTAGCCTATAATAAAATATTCAAGTCGAAACTATCACCATACAATATCGTCTAAATTACCTCAGGGTTCAATAATTTTTCAAGCAAGAGTTACAAATACATAGTGTAGGATGTGAGGTTTGTGAAGTTTGTGAACAACCACTTAATTAAAACAGAATATCAACTTCACTTGCTATTATCTTCACCTCAATATTGTACGCACACGTGTGTAAAACTTCGCCAATCTGTTCAGAAATTAAGTATAATTCACACAAAGCCAGTACTGGCTGCCAATAAGACTGGCAGCCAGTATTGGCTTGGCATATGCCGCGTGTGAACAGTTTAGCCTGGCTTGAAAAACTGTTCACACGCGGCATATACCAAGCCAATACTGGCTGCCAGTCTTATTGGCAGCCAGTACTGGCTCTGTGTAAATTATACTTAACTCGCTTACTTATGCCACAATACAAATAGTAAACAGTAGACCATCATAATATGATCATCCAAATCAAAAATAGACTAGCGTGATTTCACATAACTTTAGAGAACAGAACAATGCAGTACCACTTTGCAGGCGTAAAACTTGTCTTTTCGTTGCACGAGAGTGAATTAACGAATAATTGAAATATTCTTTATTATGCACAAAGAAAAAAATATATAAAAGGTATACAAAATTTAAGAAAAAAAGCACCAGTATCACAATGGCGGTGGCTTTTACCATTTGATTTTAAGAATACAGCTGAGTGACTCTACTGTTTGTACTTGTAAGCTATATTGATTGTAACAAAATCCAGGGAGTCTGTCTCGTGGAAAACCCGCAATGTAAAATGTGCTAGAATATTCTCAAGTTGTGTAGATAATTAAATAAATAATGTTATTAACACCGCGTTAAAAGGCCCCCTTGGGTGCTGGACGCGTTTGATGGGTCTGGTAAATATCTGCTTCTATTTATTTATAAAGTGTCGTATTGGACTTGAATCCTCTTTTATTTATTCAATAACATTTCTGGTGACCTGATTTGGTGTAGGTCATTATGGCGCGGCTATCGTGCACCAGCCGAGTCAACAAATATTTTGAGCGGGTTTTTACAGTAAGTGTCTAAACACACTAGGCCGAAGTTACGCGGCGTAAATTACGTCCGCAATGTCAAAGGCATACAAAATAAGAACGGAATAGTGTGTCATCGGTAGTTTTAAATACATTGCGGGCGTAATTATGCGGAATTTACGCCGCGTAACTTCGGCCTAGTGTGTTTAGACACAGAGAAACTTATAACACGACTTAGTGTTAGTAAATTATATTCCGTAATATTGAAGATTGGTGTATGGGATGTGTTTGATCATGGAACCCATCGGTCAGAGTTAGATTTTAGGTTTGAAACCATAATATTATAATACAAATACTATATTAGTTATCAATGTGAAATTTTATTCCACAATTCATTTATAATAATATATGCCATTTGAATCCAGATAAATCGAGGACATTAAGAAGGCAATAACTGTAGTTCTATGACGTACCACATGTCCCCACCCCCCACCCCGCGAGTCGCGAGTGAACTCCTAAACAAACTGACGCGTAACGAGATTAACAGTCAAAGCCGACTTAATTAGTCGCGCTGTGACTCCCACACCCTACACTCGACATGTGACATGACACACGACTTATTGACTAAGGCTATTGATACAGAAGTCAGCACGCAGGCTTCATGTCAGTTTACACGGAGACGAACGCGACGCTGCTGCTTTAAAATTTAAGCTTAGATTTTAGACACTTTAAATTTAATTTAAAGTGGCTAAAATCTAAGCTTAAGATGAACTCTAGAAAACTAGGTCATTAATAACGCCTCAGTCTCTATATTCAAAACATAATAATTATCGTCTAGTCACTAGTGGGTATTCCACGATTTGAGATGTAACCTTTCGTGAGGTTAAATTTTGTATCTCTCAAGTGACGAAAAACCTATTTCACTTAAGGCATTATACAAAATATTGACTTACGAACTAATGCTGGTAAAGTCTTTAGCAATAACTACTTCGTATCCATACCTCCATGACGATCTCATCCAATATCTTGGTGGCTGTATTTTGGCTACTATATTACTTACTACGTGTGCTAGGTTAAGACTTTCATTACACTGGCAAGACAGTGCTCTTGGTCAATTTTTTATGGCCGAGAGTACTGTCTCGCCAATGTCTTGCCACTCCACTCGATAGGTAAGACCATGCACAGGTTGTAGACATAATATGTTGGTATAGCACATATGCCAAAATGTGTTGAATATAATTTAGATTTCGTTGCCGATGCGACGGCTTCCAATAAAGAAGCGTTTAAAAGAGCAGAACGATTCATTAAGTACTTTTATCCGTATGATATTGAGGGATGATCCCCGCCGAGGGCGTCACCCCGGCGACCTCGCGAGTCACCGGTTCATGCACATACCTGGTATTGTGTAGCAGTATCGAGTTAATTCCATGAATGAATACATTAGACATAACAACTACGAGTTCGTGGAACACCTCCAGATTATTCTAGAACGTTGTCTACAGGTAGCTTCTATACAATGGTCTCGCAAGTTATTCCAAAGCGCAGACGATACAAACTGTAGCTTACAAAAGTGACATTAATTTCATAGTCCGCAGCATAAAGTTAATATACCTATATTAACTTTATGGTTCACAGACGATACAAACAATAGCTTACAGAAGTGACATTAATTTCATAGTTCGCAGACGATACAAACTGTAGCTTACAGAAGTGACATTAATTTCATAGTTCGCAGACGATACAAACTGTAGCTCACAGAAGTGACATTAATTTCATAGTTCGCAGACGACACAAACTGTAGCTTACAGAAGTGACATTAATTTCATAGTTCGCAGACGATACAAACTGTAGCTTATAGAAGTGACATTAATTTCATAGTTCGCAGACGATACAAACTGTAGCATACAGAAGTGACATTAATTTCATAGTTCGCAGACGATACAAACTGTAGCTCACAGAAGTGACATTAATTTCATAGTTCGCAGACGATACAAACTGTAGCTTACAGAAGTGACATTAATTTCATAGTTCGCAGACGATACAAACTGTAGCTCACAGAAGTGACATTAATTTCGTAGTTCGCAGACGGTACAAACTGTAGCTTACAGAAGTGACATTAATTTCATAGTTCGCAGACGATACAAACTGTAGCTCACAGAAGTGACATTAATTTCATAGTTCGCAGACGATACAAACTGTAGCTCACAGAAGTGACATTAATTTCATAGTTCGCAGACGATACAAACTGTAGCTCACAGAAGTGACATTAATTTCATAGTTCGCAGACGATACAAACTGTAGCTCACAGAAGTGACATTAATTTCATAGTTCGCAGACGATACAAACTGTAGCTTACAGAAGTGACATTAATTTCATAGTTCGCAGACGATACAAACTATAGCTCACAGAAGTGACATTAATTTCATAGTTCGCAGACGATACAAACTGTAGCTCACAGAAGTGACATTTATTTCATAGTTCGCAGACGATACAAACTGTAGCTCACAGAAGTGACATTAATTTCATAGTTCGCAGACGGTACAAACTGTAGCTTACAGAAGTGACATTAATTTCATAGTTCACAGACGATACAAACTGTAGCTTACAAAATCAATTTCATAGGAAATAGTAGAGTGTAGTTGATCTTAAAAATAACGAATAATCTTCTATTTTTTTTATAATTTTTATGTATCGTAACAAAAAATATGCAATTTGAAAATAAAATAACTGCTTAAACAATTGGGCCAATTTGTATGGTCCTAAAATATTTGCAACACCTTAGGGAAGTTTTTAATTTTGTAAATAATTTTGTTAACATTTAAGATTAGCCAGGTGCGAATATTATAATAACTTTATTTCTAGGTAAATTAAGTAAAAAACGTATAATTATACCTGTGTTGTTTACATATTACACAATAATAGTCTTGTTGATATAACTTGTTTATTATCAGAATGGACTTTGGCTGAATGATTGGCAGTGAAATTAATTATACTAATTATATGAAATGTATGTTCATATGCTTATTGCTGTTAATTATAACGCAATGTAATGCAATGTCATAATAAATATTACTAATCACACGGGCTTTGATTGAAAATGCATGTAACAAACAACAAATATCATATGCAGCTTGCAGTGGCGTAACTATAACATCCGGGGCCCGTGGCAAATTGATGGCGCCCTATCAGTAAAAATCATCACGTTAATAATAAATCAATGTATTAAAAATTTCTGACCTCACGGCCTCTTCGGCCGGGGCCCTTTTGGGTCGGGGGCCCGTGGCATTTTGCCAGCCCTACCACCCTATAGTTACGCCACTGGCAGCTTGCCAAGATGTACTTAAACAATACTCAGTCAAATTGTATTCACTTGTTTTTAATAACCGATGTTGGATATTAAAAAACGTGGAACTTGACAGTTACTTGGAGTCATGATGCTTTTTGTCAACTTTATTTCCCTATGGCCTATGCTAAAACGCTATGTAAATGGCCCCATAAACCAGTACGTGTGTTACTGCTCGTAGAAAGGGATATTTTTGGTAAAACTGTAATATTTCATGACGAGTCTGTTTAATGTAGATCACGTAGAGTCAATATGGTCACTGAAATGACTTCAATCGCCTTTATTGTTACCCTTTCCCTGATGAGATACGTTTCCCTGTTACACCTGACTTGAACACAAAGCTCTTATATGAGTACTAGATGACACCCGCAATACCATTGCGCTAAAATTCGTTTATCGCGCGGGAACCGTAAATTTTTCCGAGATAAAAACTATCCTATGTTCTTTCCCTGAACTCAAAGTATCTTAATACCTTTCAGCTATATCGGTTCAGCGGTTTGAGCGTGAAGAAGTAACAGATATATAGGCAGACAGACACAATTTTGCATTTATAATATGAGTATGGATATTACTACTAATACTAATGTATTAATACTCAATAAGGTAAGCAACATATTGTGTTATCGAATTTGCATTCAGTGAGCATCTATTTACATCATAATGTTTCCACTTGAACAGAGAGGTGAGCAGTTGTGTCGTTATCAAAACCCAAATGTCTAATATTTGAGTACTGCCAAAATGTATGTCCTTAGCTTACCCAACATTATGAATACATTATATAATCTTTATTTTTACCCATTGATACTTGTACTAATATGTATTCTGTGCCATTTCTTTTATCAACAGTTCGACGATTTGAGATAAAAGTACGAATCGTAGAGCCAAGCCACTGATAATTATATTAGGCGACTGACAACTGGAGGGGCGAGGGGGATGTTATCAGCAGCCGCGGGGGAGGGGGGACAGTATCAGTGTCCGCGGGAGGTCAGCCCTGACCCCAGATAGCTGGCAGTTCCCAAAATAATGAGCTCGTTAGCGACGACGCCGCGCGAGCCGCGAGCCCCGAGTAACATCATCCGGGTCACCTTACAAATGGAAAGGTGGTTTAAAGAGGTATAACACGGTCACATTAGCTTGACGCGTGGTTTGATGACGTCATAATGGAGAGGGCAGGTTATTGCATTCAAGCGATGTGGCAAGTTAATTTTATACTTGCAAATTAAAACTTGCTAAAGCTTAAGGCATATAAGTATAATGTAATTTTTGCACGACAATAAAATGTTGAGTTCAGTCAGTGACCGAGAACGGCTGACCCCGGCGTCCCCGCTGGCTCCGATCACAGTTCAGTTTCAATCAAAGTCACATATTGTAAAGAAATGGAGATATCAAATGTAATATCATCCCCGATTCACGAACACTAGGCCTACAGAATAGCAATAGGCAGAAGAAAAGATGGCATATAAATATATGTGTTCAAATGTGTTAAACCACGGTTGAACAATCTGCAGGTCGCTGTTTTCTGTAGAATCGTAGATAGTTGGCCCAAACACAAATTTCCTCTACTGTAGTCTGTAACCACTGTAAGCCAGGAAATAGCCATGAAAATCCTCTGTTAATTAACATAATGAAATTAAGCAGAATAAGGACTAGGAATTATTAAAATTAAAATCCCAAGGTAAGCGGGACCCACACAGTTAACCCAAAAACGAGCACCACCGAAAAATAAACTTTAATTAAGTATAAAATATTTTAGCCGAAAGGTACGCATATTATGACGAAGTACAGTGATTCAAGCTGCAACTTTTTTGTCTTTTTATGACGAACTGCTAAAAATCTCGTCTTCTGTTTGCAAATATTCTGCAATTGAGCTATTCGAATATAAAAATTCCCGCCGATCCGGACTGGGCCATTTGCGATTACAGATAACGGAGTCATCGTCTGCAACATTTGCTCGCAATATGGACAACATTTGTTGATAATATAATACTTTGTTTTTTTACTATAAGGCAAAAGCATAATATAAAGTTAAATTAAGAAATTCAAAAACAACCTCTGATTCAAAACATGTAAAAATGATAAAATCACCGGAATTCACTCACAGCTTATCATAAAAAAAGATAAACACAAATTTTCCATCACTGAGCCGGCTGATGATTATGAACTATAGCTAAGAACACTCTCGATCACGTCAGCTTTACAACAAAAACTAGATCTAATAATCAGTCCACCTGTTTCCACGGACAGACATACACATTGACAGACAGACAGACGGACAGACACACCGAAATTATAATATCTCCCTTTTTTCCGAGGGTTAAAAAGAGATGAAAATCAACAATGAATAAAATTAAAACTTAATTATTAATTAATGAATAGGGTAATCTAAGCAAAACCGTTTTGCTCGAGCACCACTCACTGAACCGGGATAGTTTAGTGAAACAACACTCGGCAGACAACGGGGCTATTATCTCACAAAATATGTCCTAAACCCTCGTCACCAAACAAAGGATCCCCGCGGGCTTCTACAGCGGGGCCACGTGACCAACGTGCGCTGCGACGTGACGCAGCGTCTATGTTACAAAGTTTACTAACGTATTCAAACTGAAACTCAAACTAAACTCATTTATTGAGAATTACTACTGGTGCCTACTACCGGTTCGGGAACTAACCCGGCGAGAAGAACCGGCGAAAGAAACTCGTACGCGCCATCTTTTACTAAAATGATAGAAAATGTATGTGTTATCTTTTTAACTACTATTTTATGGTTTTACACGTACTTAGTTTTATGATAATATGCTATATTGATGCGCTGCATCGTCGGACGAGGTGTTTCGACGGAAGATAGACAATAACGCGCTACGCTGATAGCGGAACTACAACACAATGCAGACTGCAGTAGAGACGCAGTAGGGCACAATGCGTTTTTCTAACGCACCGCAACGCTACGGATGCGGCTTCGTTGCTAAGCATATTGTAATGTAGTATAATTTTTCCAACAATTTATAAAAGTTACTTACGCTCTAATTGGGATAAAAAATGCTTTATTATCTCGTCAGCAACGACAAGCGAACATTGTACTAACGTGATTATCGTACACAACACAGGTCGTCGTCGAGCCGCGAGCGAACCTTCGTCTCGGAGATATTTTAATTTAAATTTCATCTGGAAAGTTACAATCGAGAAAAATAGACGATTCGCGGTCAGTATACAGAAATAATATTATTTTTAGACTCTCGAAAATATTGACTTTAAATGTATTTGAGTATGAAATATAATTTATTTACCTTGACTCCGCACGGGGTGAAAGTAAGGCTTTATTTAGCAAGACATGTTATTTATTTCAATTTTGTATAAATATCGATGTTTATATAACGAGGGATTTTTTTAAGATAAGATACAACGTCCTTAACCGGAGACTAAAAGTATTTCCATCAAAACCGTTGTTACTAATTCAGTGGTTGAAAAGTAAGGAGGTAACTTTGATATAATAATTTTAGAATGGATATCCAAATAATAAGTGACAACGTTCAATTATTTTGATAAGAAATTAAGTGATAAGGGAAGTGTCAATCTATATATATATATATATATAAAAATTAAAGGTGACTGAGTGATATGGTGATCTATCAACGCACAGTCCAAACCACTGGACGGATCGGGCTGAAATTTTGCATGCAGGTAGATGTTATGACGTAGGCATCCGTTAAGAAAGGATTTTGATAAATTCCTACCCAAAGGGGTTAAAATAGCGGATGAAAGTTTGTATATAAAAATACTTCTTAACGTGAGCGAAGCCGCGGGCAAAAGCTCATTAACAAATAAAATTGCTTCGAAACCAAAAGGAATTGTAATAAATCTCAGCGTCTCATTCACTATGATTAAACTTGTAGCAGTTAATTACTTCATTAACTCACTTTTATAGTTAGCTTTTGTCCTGCAGGGTCTTTAGTGCGTTGGTTGTAAAATCCGTTCCATCTTTACAGTTTAGTCTGTTATTTTGTCTATTTAGGAAAACTTTCAGCTAGATACAGCATAATATATATCTACAGTATTTCAGCTGTATACAGTATAATTTTAATATGACACAAGAAAGCCAATTTAAAGTGTTTACACAGGTTTACACACAAAATTGACGTTAAAATATAATTTGTGTATTGTACACCAACCTCGAACAAAGAATCACAAACAAAAAATAAAAAAATCATTTTTTTCTCTTTCGAACTCAATTTGTTTGCTTTACACAGGAATTATTTTTTTCTGCTGTTGGTCGTTCAAATATCCGTTTTTTCGCTTTAAAAAACCTATTTTATTACGAGGGTATTAAAAATCTTGGGTTTTGCTCAATCTACATAATTGTAAAAGTCTATGAACCAATGTCAATACTTTGGCAATGAAATATACAATGTGACCGTCGCGGCAGTGACCGGCGTGGCAGGTGGACATCGTTAGCGTTATCAGATGGACTGTCACCGGGTTGACACCACATAACGAACGTCTTGTTTACTGCCACGTGGACGAAGCTCACCTGTCCAGTGCGACTTTTGTCATTTTTCACCGGCAGCG
Organism: Polyommatus iphigenia; assembly: GCA_963422495.1. Classification (NCBI taxonomy): domain Eukaryota; kingdom Metazoa; phylum Arthropoda; class Insecta; order Lepidoptera; family Lycaenidae; genus Polyommatus; species Polyommatus iphigenia. The sequence goes on from OY730180.1 coordinate 344,268, forward strand.
CTTACGTATTCATATTAGTATATTAGTTACCATCAAAGAGGTTACCATTGTGGTGACTTAAAAGCACTGTGTTCTACAAACTGTAGTATTTTTTTAGCTTAAGAAGTGACTCATAGGGTCTAAACACACTAGGCTGAATTACGCCGACGTAAATTCCGCCGCGTTTACACCGCGTTTCAAATGCATACAAAATATGGGCGGAACGCGACAGACGACACACTATGCCGAAATTCCGTTGTGAGCCGAATTTCCGTCGAGCCAAGTCGAGCGTAAAGTTCGGCAGCGATTCGGCGGTAATGTTTTGTATAGCAACACACTATACGCGACGGAATTATCAAAACCGAACATAGGAAATCCAAACTTATCTCCAAAGCGTTAACGCACACATTACAACTGAGAATTTTAAATACTCACTTACGCGCGCCTTCCGCAACGGAAATTACGCCGCGAAATTTCGGCTCTTCGCGTAATTTATAGTGTGTCGCATCAGACGTAAGCGGCTGAACGTAATTTCGGCCGCGTAAATTACGCCGGCGTAATTCAGCCTAGTGTGTTTAGACACAATATACACGACAGTTTTAAGCTGATCGCACATTTGTTAGCACCGTACGCGCCGTACGCGCCGCTTTGAAATTCATTGTCGACAATGATAATTAAATATGAAACCTCACACATTCACCTCTACGGAGATTTTGCGACGTATATTCAGTCCTACTAAAGTATTATTTATCAGATACTGCGTTGTGTCAGTGATAAAAACAATAACAAGAACATTATAAGTGACATTTACAGCACGCCTGCTGTGACACAAGGCCGGCGTGGTGCGCTTGTTGGCTGAGCTATGATGCAGTTACATTTAACGTTCCGACAAACTTCCACTCCTAGCCGATTAGGATTAAGTTAAAAATGTCGAAGATTCCAGTTTAACTATTAGTTTTATAAGGCCTTAAGTTATGATCCGAACAGATTGTTTTGGGTTAAACTCGGCGAAGCCAGTGCCCCGCAAACGATCAAACATCAAACACGTCAAACACCATATAAACTACGTGTTTGACGCGTTTGAAGAAAATTTCGATTTACTACGTGTTTTGACGTGTTTGACGGTTTGATGTTTGATCGTTTGCGGGAGACTTTAAGTCTAAAGTGCCCCGCAAACGATCAAACATCAAACACGTCAAACACGTCAAACACCATATAAACTACGTGTTTGACGTGTTTGACGCGTTTGAAGAAAATTTGGATTTACTACGTGTTTTGACGTGTTTGACGGTTTGATGTTTGATCGTTTGCGGGAGACTTAAGCTTCGGTTGGGCACATATCTATATTCTACCCTACTACGCAGTACGATCATAACAATCTCTTCTACAAAATAAATTAAATGGTCATCTACCCACCATCAAAATCATTTCAGCAAAGATTACGAGAGTTTCGGTCGTCCGTAGTATTTTTTTAGCTTAAGAAGTGACTCATAGGGTCTAAACACACTAGGCTGAATTACGCCGACGTAAATTCCGCCGCGTTTACACCGCGTTTCAAATGCATACAAAATATGGGCGGAACGCGACAGACGACACACTATGCCGAAATTCCGTTGTGAGCCGAATTTCCGTCGAGCCAAGTCGAGCGTAAAGTTCGGCAGCGATTCGGCGGTAATGTTTTGTATAGCAACACACTATACGCGACGGAATTATCAAAACCGAACATAGGAAATCCAAACTTATCTCCAAAGCGTTAACGCACACATTACAACTGAGAATTTTAAATACTCACTTACGCGCGCCTTCCGCAACGGAAATTACGCCGCGAAATTTCGGCTCTTCGCGTAATTTATAGTGTGTCGCATCAGACGTAAGCGGCTGAACGTAATTTCGGCCGCGTAAATTACGCCGGCGTAATTCAGCCTAGTGTGTTTAGACACAATATACACGACAGTTTTAAGCTGATCGCACATTTGTTAGCACCGTACGCGCCGTACGCGCCGCTTTGAAATTCATTGTCGACAATGATAATTAAATATGAAACCTCACACATTCACCTCTACGGAGATTTTGCGACGTATATTCAGTCCTACTAAAGTATTATTTATCAGATACTGCGTTGTGTCAGTGATAAAAACAATAACAAGAACATTATAAGTGACATTTACAGCACGCCTGCTGTGACACAAGGCCGGCGTGGTGCGCTTGTTGGCTGAGCTATGATGCAGTTACATTTAACGTTCCGACAAACTTCCACTCCTAGCCGATTAGGATTAAGTTAAAAATGTCGAAGATTCCAGTTTAACTATTAGTTTTATAAGGCCTTAAGTTATGATCCGAACAGATTGTTTTGGGTTAAACTCGGCGAAGCCAGTGCCCCGCAAACGATCAAACATCAAACACGTCAAACACCATATAAACTACGTGTTTGACGCGTTTGAAGAAAATTTCGATTTACTACGTGTTTTGACGTGTTTGACGGTTTGATGTTTGATCGTTTGCGGGAGACTTTAAGTCTAAAGTGCCCCGCAAACGATCAAACATCAAACACGTCAAACACGTCAAACACCATATAAACTACGTGTTTGACGTGTTTGACGCGTTTGAAGAAAATTTGGATTTACTACGTGTTTTGACGTGTTTGACGGTTTGATGTTTGATCGTTTGCGGGAGACTTAAGCTTCGGTTGGGCACATATCTATATTCTACCCTACTACGCAGTACGATCATAACAATCTCTTCTACAAAATAAATTAAATGGTCATCTACCCACCATCAAAATCATTTCAGCAAAGATTACGAGAGTTTCGGTCGTCCGGAAACATTTTACATCTACAATATACCTACCGTCGTGGTCGGGGAACACAGCGAGCCGTGATTACAGCGGGGATGGAGAGGCGAGAATGTCTCATTATATAAATAGACGTTTACAATTTGAGACACAATAGCAATAATATTTAAGGTAGGTACGATATTTTTAATCTCGCATTTGTAATTTTAAAACACTGGAGTTTCAAATTTTCCTTTTCTTTGTGAAAGTCATTAGGATAACGTCTGTCAGGCTGAGGACAAAGGACAGGGACAGGGGGAGGGGGAACGGGCATTCCTCTCATTAACCTTTAGTTTTAAGCCCTCATTTGAGTTTAGTTTTAAACTTTACGCGGCGAGCGTCTGCGTGCGTGACTAGCACGTTCCTTGCCTAATCGGCCTAAAAAATACCACAAGTCGAAAAAGCATTTTTCAACTTGTTTACGAACCGATGAGATTGTCAGAAAATTAGGCAACTTTTACCGCAAAAGGTAGATTTATAAACTCTCTCTTATATAGCGACATGCTTGCACTCTGAGAACAATGCTACCATAGCTGGTTGCTTACTTTCTTTGGTTCAATTGACAACAGCTTTAGGTCATTGGTCAGTTTTGACACTTGCACTGAAGACGTAAAGCTAACTTATCTGAATGAATAGTTTGACAGCTGCTGTCATAACAATAAAATCAGCTCTGTGCATTTTAAAGTTTTAAAAAATAGTAATAGTTTAATTCTCTTATAAATTTGCAGAAAAATCGTAACATAAGTGTATAATAATTAAGTGACAGTGTTATCCGAACCCAGAAATAACAGACAACTAAGAAACAGTGACAACAAAGTGCAGTCTCTAATGACCAACAAAAACAATACTTACAGATGAATCCAAGTTGTGAGTGATAAAGGTCATCACTAACAGATAACAAGTAACGTTATACACAATTATTTTCTCAAAGGAAATTATTACAAAGGTTAGATTAAGTAAAAAACCTACTGATTGATCGTTAGACAAATTATGAACTCAAACGAGTTACAGCTGATATTGACATTTAAGTTCTGTGGGTAAAGCAGTTCACCAAACGCCAATCAGCCAGTAGAAAAATCGAATACAAGTTCTGTTGATAAAGCAGTTTACCGAGGACATCTATCGGATCACCCAAGAACCGCTTGACCAAATAATGGATCAAACTGAAAATATTACGTTTCGACGTGTTCAAGCGCATACCGTTACGAACCTAGATGACAGTTTTGACAATAACAATACTCTAGATGGCACTATGCATAGCGTTCCAGATATATCGGAAGACGAAAATATTGATATTATTACTGAACTAAAAAAACAAGTTAATGACTTAACAACTAAACTACTCAGCGCAAATAATGAAATAGACTCCTTATTAATTGAAATTGAAGCGCTAAAAACCGAAAATAAAAATCTGACTCGCAAAAATTCATTCTACAAGCAAATAGTTACCAGTCCGATAAAATCCCCGCTGAAAAATACTAAAAGAAATCCACGACAAACAAAACCATACAGCACCAAGCAAACTCAAACAGATACTTCGAGTAAAACTAATATTATTGTAGAAAAACAAGCACTGGAAAATAATAATGTACATTCCAAAGCACAGATGGAGCATCCAGTCCAGTATGAAGCGAAAAAATATGCCCAAGTTCCAAAAAATAAGCTATGTTATTAAGTACAAATATAACTAATAACGTTTTAAGTTTAGCTAAGGAACATTTTCAAGAAAAATTTCAAATCTGCCACTACCTAACTCCAAATGTTGGAATAAGACAACTCTTACAGAACATGTCAACAAAAATAAAAGATTATTCTCTTAATGACTTTTGTATTGTAATGATTGGCGAGGAAGACTTTAGAAGAACGAATAACTATTATGATATTATAATATACATGAGACAAATGCTACTTGACATAAAATATACTAATATAATAATCATGTTACCAACATTTAAATTCAATAACAACATTAATAATCTTTATAACTTTAGACTGGAAACATTTAACAATATGCTATACTTGGACAATGCCACCCATGAATTTGCCTATATACTACTAGACTCTAATTTGAACTTAAGTTATCATCACACTATGTACACAAAATCTTGTGTTTTGAACAATCATGGCATGAGTATAATATTTAAAGACTTAAACTACACAATTCTGGCTATACAAGAGTAAAATAATAACATATGTTCAGAAGAATTATTACCGCATGAAGAATTTTCGGAACCAGCTTTTTTTCGACAGTAAATATCTAAATGTTCTGTACCAAAATATCGTAGGATTAAGATTAAAATATAACGCATTATCTGTTTGCCTGCAAGAACTTTCAGATAAAAATACTGATGTTGATATTGTATGTCTGACTGAGCACTTTATGGTCTCAGGTCAAGAGGAATCCTGCCCAATCCCTAACTACATCTTGGCTTCTTGCTATTGCAGAAATGATTCAAAGCGGGGTGGTTCATGTATATTTGTAAAAAAAGAACTAAATTTCAAAGTTATTTCAACACTTTTAGGTCTTTCCTTATGCTCTTCTTTTGAATGTTGTGCAATAGAACTTACAGATTACAAAATTGTTGTTGTCTGCCTCTATAGAGTACCATTACTAAGTAACTTAAATGTATTTTTCAATAGATTAAATAAATGTTTGGCTTACTTAAACATGAATTATCGTAAGCACAAAATAATCATAGCTTGTGATTTTAATATTAATATCCTTAAACAAAATAATCAAACGCTAGAATTTGAATGTATTCTTCTTAACTATAATTTAAAATTGCAGATAAGAGAACCTACAAGACATGTAAGCCAGACATGTATTGATAATTATTTCAAAAATCAGTGTAAATCCGAAGTAATCGAGCTAGGATTATCCGACCACACTTCTCAATTGTTAAGATGCAATGTAAAAAATATTTGTTTAATTAAGTACTGGAAAACGAAGCGGCATGATTTTTCCAAAGAAAACCTTGAAAAGTTCAAATATTGTATGAGTCAGCTTACATTCACAGATGTTTATAATGCATGTGATCCAAATATTGCTTACAATGTTTTCTTTGATATATTTACATTGTTTTATAAATTGTGCTTCCCATATAAAACTATAACTATACATATCCACAAAAAACCTAAATGGATATCACGGGGTATAAAAATTTGAAGTGCAAAAAAACGTAAACTATTGTGGAATTATCGAAGATGTCCTACTATAGTGAATAAGCAAAAATTAACTCAGTATACTAAAAGGTTTAAAAAAAATGTAAAATTAACGCAGCGGGCTCAAAATAACCATAATATAGCAAAATCATACAATAAAGTAAAAACTATATGGCAAATCATAAATTCCGCAAAACAAAATAAACCAACAGATACTATTTCATATATAAATCAAAATAATAATATTATAACGAATCCTAATGACATTTCTAATGCTTTTAATAAGTACTATATAAATAAAGTGACACAAATAAATTCAAATAATCAAACTTTTTACAAACAATATATGACATCAAAACTTAATTCCATTTTTATGAAACCATGTACACCTGATGACATTAAACAAATAATAAAAGGTCTAAAAAACACCAACAGAGTTGGATATGACAACATCTCGACTAAGTCATTAAATATGTAGTTGATTACATTAAGTCACCACTTGGCCACATTTTAAATTTATCTATAGAAAGTGGGATATATCCAGAAAAATTAAAAATAAGTATAATCAAACCAATATTTAAAAAAAATAATAAAGAAAATATTGAAAATTATAGGCCTATAGCTCTAGTACCTGTTTTTTCCAAGGTGTTCGAAAAACATTTGTATAATACTATTTACAATTATTTAGAGCAACAAAATATTCTAGGTAAGGAACAAAAAGGATTCCGAAGAGATAAAACCATAAACCTTGCTATATGTATATGAATTTCTAGATGTAGTTATGTCGAATGTTGATAAAAGGACACCAGTTTGCGCCTTATTTATGGATATGACGCAGGCGTTTGATTTTGTAGATCACAATATTCTGCTATTTAAGCTTGAAGCGTATGGCATAAGAGGTAACACGTTAAAACTCATAGAAAGCTATTTAAAAAATCGCACTCAATATACAAAAATAGTAAAAATTAACGCTAAAACAAAAAAAGAACAAATATACCTCTCAAAAGCCCTAAAATTACTGTACGGTGTGCCACAAGGAAGTTTTAGGTCCACTTCTATTTCTTATTTATATCAATGATCTCCCTAAAGCGACTTCCAACCCAATAACACTTTTTGTTGATGACAGTACTGCTACAATCAAATGTAAAGATAACAAAACATATGAACTAAACATAAATAACACGCTAAGGGACATAATTAAATGGTTAGACTCAAATAATATAAAAGCTAATCTAGAAAAAACAAAGCTTATGCATTTTAAACAACGTGTTAACGTTCCCAAATTTGATATTAATTATAAATCTGAGTCAATCTCTGAAGTGCAAATTACCAAATTTCTCGGACTCACAATAGATAGTAAACTATCGTGGAAAGCTCATATCGAACAACTCTGTAAAAAAATTAATAAATCAGTTTATGCCCTTCATGAATTAACTTATATATTTATGAAGTTGCAACATTTGTTAAACAAAATCCAAATCTTTTTGAGCTAGCATCGATAGCGAGCAACAGGCGTCAACGTGACACATACCGCCTATGTAATCGTATGACAAATAGCGAGCTAATGCATAAATGTGTTTTTCATATGGCTCCTGTGACTTATAATAAATTACCAAAAGACCTAAAAGCAATGAATCTTAAAAAATTTAAGAAACAATTGAAAAGATTTCTGATAGAAAAATGTTATTATAATTTATTAGACTATGTGAATGAAAAAAATCAATAATATAAATTATTTATTGCATTATGAAATCAATTATATTTTATATTACTGTTGGTTGTAACTAAATTTGAAAATTTGAAAATTATTTTAATGTATGACATGGAATATAATATTGAATTGAATGAAATGAATGTAAATAAAATTTAATGAATGACATATATTTTATGACTTACATTTTATGCTATGTATATTGATCATAATGAATACCAATTGACAATTTTAATGAAATGTTTGAATGAAATGTATTATTATTTTCTTTATGATTCTCATTTATACTATATTCTGTTTTTTTTTGTTTTAATATAAAATTTTAATTGACTAAGTGAACAGTAATAATTATAATACAATTTTATTCAAACAGAACACTTTCTATCAATTTTATCTTAATGAAATGTGTTTTTTATATATTTTATTTAAATTACTCTGTGTGTGATCACTGATTACTATAAATTTTGAATGCCTATAGTTATTAGATAGAAAGACTGGAACCCTGTATAATTATAACATCTTTTGTACGGTAATTTCTGCAAATAATGATTCAAGGATGAATCCAGCTTCAGTCTCAAAATATGTAGGTATTATGTATGCGGTCCAATCAAATATATTATTCTGCGTATCAGTCACAAAGCGGCGAAGCTATTTAATATCGGATATCCAACGTTATAATACCATTGTATTGAATCCCTATTCTATGTTATTAAGGGTAAAGAATATTATAATGTATTCATACAACAAATTTCGCCGGGCCGCTACCTTCGTATTACAATAAAAAGGCCGAAGAAAGAAAATGTGTACGTTCAAGAGTATTATGTTATTAGAGAGGTCCCCAACGAAGCGGTCCGTAGAAATGTTTTGTAAAAAATTAAAGGCATTCGGCTTTTCCAGGCCGCTGGAAAGCGACTTTGTGCTATTTGTTAAATATAATAAAGTCAGTCAAAAACACATCCATGGCCGTCGTTTATGAATTATGGCGCCTTCTCAGAAATGCCTCAGAGCTTGTCTTTTTTGTTACGTTTTCGTACACAGCAAAAAGATACTTAATAACAAACCAAATAAGATATCAGTTAATACTAGTTAATAGTTTGCGACAGACAGAAACCATCGATCGCAAATGAGTGGCCGCCGTGACTTGTGAAGGCGCCTGTGAACACAGCAGAGCGCCAGGCGGCGGGGTGCCGGTGTCTACAATTGTTTTAATTGCTGGATGGCAATATATAAAGTGAACACTCCCCAGTGACACCCAGTGTCTCGCCGCACACTTCTGTCAAGGTGTCCCGCCATGGGAGGCTCAGGGTACAAAAGCATAAGGACAAACTACTGCAGTAGTCAAGAGGAAAATTTTTTATACATGAGGACCTAAGCTTACAGACAGAACATACATACAGAAAATATGCAGTAGGTATTACCGGATACTTACCTCGGAATTTGAAATTCATGGAATGTTAAGCCCAAGGTCTACCTTAGAATTTGTATGTGAGATATTTGAATTTAATGTTATATTCCTAAGAGTCAGCAATACGAGTATTTTATCGAGCAATAGTCAGTAGGACATAAAGTTTCATACAGTAATATAGCAGTTAAAATAACCGCACGGTAATGTGAAATCGTGACTCGACTTCTAGGTAGCAACGGTTTATGTTTATGTATAGATAGGATTTAGGTTAACTTACTGGGCAAGGAGTTTCTTTACGACGAATATTTTTAAATTTTCTCATACTTAAACAGATTTAAGTATGATGAAATTTAAGAATACGTAAAAATAGTGCTATACGCCGTATCTACGAGCATAATATTAAATGAATAAAATTTTATGTCTAAAGGTGTCAGTAGTATGTAATTAGTATTTACTATACTATGTAACAATCTACGTTTGGAACTACAACGGTTTTTCTATTCGTATGTATTATAATTCGGTGTTTAGTTTGACAGATGGTTCAACAGTGCAAGTGCTAGGAGTGCTACGACACAGATAAATTTAGTTGCTATCAAAAGATAGCAACTTAGTCTTGACGGACGTTGTTCGTAGAGTCCACATCCTGAGGATGCTCCGTCAGTCTTGACGGACGTTGTTCGTAGAGTCCACATCCTGAGGATGCTCCGGTGTTGGAGCGAAACGCGCGTCGACGTTTTCAACCTGCATGGTGGTGAGGGGCCTTGCACAGATTTGCCAATATTATTGCTTGTGTGGTGGTGGTGTTTGCAAGTTCTTGCATGCGAGTGTACGCATAGGCAGTGTGGGAGGAGGGAGGTGCTGTACGCATGCCTATGCGTACACTCACTCATTTACTTAAAGGTGGAAGTTTATTTCGCGGAATATTGCTAAAAATAATAACAAACTAAATTTTAAAATGTAACTTATATATTACATAAGTTTGTACTACTCAGACTGTAATATTACCTATATAAGTTTGTTAGTATAGTAGGTAGGTACTAGGCAAGTATGTAATAAACGTAACTTAACTCAAGTAATTTATTTAGATAGGATTGAAATATTCAGTAACATTACCTTAGATATAAGTCTGTTATAACTTATAACTTATAAGTGAACAACTGTTATTTCATATTGTTAGTATAGCTTTTACTGCCTTATTATGCATATAATAGTTTACAAAATTATATTAGCTATACAAGTGTTAGCTAGTAATATAAGAATGATGGCTGTTGTTGTTCCAAACAAATAAATAAAATAAAAAATAAAACCAATAATTTTCAATTAGCGCGCAGGTGGCGTAGCTAATTGAAAATTTATTGGTTTCATCAGTTAGCCACTTTCATTTTTCGGCGCATGGATTTATTGGCCAGCTTCGCTGTTTAAATTTTTGTGTTTATTACCTCGACGAACACGAGTACCATCATATTTTCTTTAGTCTTCCCTGTGCGAAATTAGATTGCGTTATTTATGGGGTAAATTTTGCACCTGTAACCAACTTTTACAATAAAGTCACCTCAATTTATCCGTGACTCCATCCAGCCTTGTATCATTGTTATAAGTTTAAAATCTCTATTTCCTTTATGTATTTTTTGTATCTACCTTTTCTGTATATTCGCGTATTCTTGTGCATTTAAATGTGTAGTGATTTTGAGTCTTGACCCATTGTACGTGCATTACCTATTTTATTTATTTAATTGTGTATAGTGTGTATACGTAAAATATAAACGTATTTGAACAAACTCAAACAGGGTATACGTTAGTCGCTATGTTTATTTGTTTATTACTAATCACAACTATCGTTACAGGTTAAAACCCTAGTACAATAGAGTGTTAAAGTTCAGAAGTCCATGTCCAGATTCAGTACACTTTAATTCTCATAGCCGTTGCTGCAGCACGTTCCTTAGACGTTGATCTCTAATAGTCATTACTCCCTTAAATTCTAATGTATATCTATTTATTTGTCTAACTTTTATTCACTTTTATTTTCACGTAGTTTCTTCGTAATCTTATTCAGCCTTAATCCTTCGATTGCGGATTCTTGGAAATCTATTGTTATTCTATTGTTGTCGCAGTCACCGGTGTCCTTACGGGGGTTCATGGGTTAAATTATAATTTTATAAAACACAGTCAACGCAAGTTTTTCTGCCGCAGCAACTTAAAAAAAATCCAAACCTTTCCCGAACCGATAACTAAAATGGTCAAATCGGTCTAGAGTCTAGACATCTTATCTTGTATCTTGAGTTTTAACAAATCATTCGAATAATAATTGTAATCCATATTTTTATGCTATACTATCTGTTATCCTCAACTTCTTTAAGCGCAAATTAAAATGTCACATCCCTTCGAGTGGTCTTTTGTGATATAATTCGTAAAAAATCGCATGTTGCCGTGACCAAAGAAAATAATAGATTGATTTCATGTACTCGTAGATGTAATATTAGACTACCATTAGATTCCACAAACAAATAGATCATCCGCGCCGTACGCGTCTATTTGCGGCAGTCGGGGGTTTAATATAATCTGATGATTTATTGTCGTTTCAGCGATACCGCGCACACGAGTTCCGCCCAGACGGCCGACTGTGGATGTCGCACGCTACATTTTATCTATTCAAATTGCTAGGACAAGGTATCTCGGCCATAGCATGTCGCCAAAAAAGGCAAAAACAGTATACTAGATAAAGCGGAGAAATATGAAAGGGATTCCACAAATTTGGGAGCAGAGGGCACTACTAGCACATACAGTTAATAATCCTTTTACTTACGTTTACTGTCTGTGCTGGTGCTGCACTCTAGCGTGAAAACATAGCAGTAATAAATATGATATATCCTATTGCTCCATAGCTTTGCAAAGTGACAGCGTCATCGTTGCGTCGTTAAAGATGAATTTCTTGCGTTATCGGACGCGATTTTAAAACAGTGTAGCATAGGAGTGACTTGTAGAATCAGTAGCCCGTTTGCGCTCGATATAAGATGTAATGTGTACTTAATACAGTCAGTCCTCCCAGTAATTGAACACATTGATAGGATTGTCTCCTTTAATTTGCGTGTAGAGTTCAGGGCAATACACAATCATAAAGCGGCATTCCAGATCCGATTGAAAGGGGAACTACGCCGGAACTATAATATTAGAGTAGTTTGGCCTCTGGTCAGCCTTATGTCGATGGTTTAAGGATCATTATGACAGAAACTGCGAGGTAAAATAAGTGTGAACGCAGTGTAACCTCAATTAACCGACCCGAGTGGAAGTAACGCGATGTTAATTAAATGTCGCCGAAGGTCACGATCACATGAGAGGATTTCATTACTTTCTGGTAACACAAGAAGTGGTAATTAACTTACCATACCGTACATTTGCATGATCTCTACAGCGATTTGTACCATGATGGACTAACAAACGTGTAGAGACGGATATAAGTCTTTGAACCGGTGGTAGGCAACATGTAGTTCAACGTTCTGAAAACATTTGATTCAAATTTATTCAGAAATAAAACAATTTTTATTTTATTTATTTATTGCCCATTACTGGGGTTTTATGCAATCGTGGCGCATTTTGTGATTGTCCATCATGGACCAAGGCGGAGACTAGAGAAACCCCATTAATTCATGAAGCCCCAAGCGGCCACATCATCAACAAAAAGCTATTGTGTCTCGTTTTGCCACGACTGATGGGTTAAAATCAATCGATATGTGAAATGGATGACCTATTTAAAAAAAATCTGAGGTATGCATGAAACATCAATAAAACACTGCTCTGTTTTGACTGCTCACTAATAATTTGAAGGTAAACTAAAATGAATCGTAGCCAAATATTATAAACGGTTTATCATTTCGCCATTACAAAATACCGAATCTCAATTTACCCCACCAATTAAGAAATTTGATCAATAATATAAATAATGTTTAATAACATCATTAATTCCAAACATGTTCGAACAGCCAATCCCCGCTGAGCAATAAATCAGAAACAATTATGCTAAGTACCCGATAACGACTCCAGGCTCACATTTGAATTCGGCAAATACGCCGCCACGGGGCGAAGCGCGCGACCGGAGCCCCGGGGGCGAAGGCCGACGTCTATAAATAACGAAATCAATCTCATGTTTCCTTTGTCCAGATTATTCTCTGTAGGTACGTGACGAATGTATTACATCGTGTTACAGGTGGCGGCGCAATAAGTGACTTTCATCTGAGTAACATTTCAATGAACTCATTGTAAACGTTAAAGAATATAATATAATACCTCATATGAACGTTCGTAGCTTTAATTGTGGCCTTTGCATCCGTTGTTGATTATTTCTTTGTACATTATACTCTAAGGGAAGTAACGACCCTTCCCTGTAAAGCCTGCTGGAGATTTTAAATGTCCGTATGTTCCCAAAGTATGTAATTCTTTATTAAAGTACAAAATAGTCGGGTTTGTTCAGAGGAATGACCTTGTCAAGAAGCCTGGAACCAAGTTTGTGCGGAAAACTTCCTACGCCGTACAACCATTCGTACAAATTCAGATTCAGAAAAATTTCTTATTGGTACACACTATAGCTGAGACCAAACTTGCAACTTCTCCAGTTTGAGGTCTACCCAGTAGGCCGACACTCTACGTCGGCACTTTTAGTACGAGGAAAATGTAACTAAAGTCAAGCAATGGGTTCTAAAAACACTCCAAAATGTAAAATGTATTGAAATCAGAGTAAATAAGCTTAAAAGCGTTCGTTAAAAGGGCTCGAGGAGCGGCGCCGAGAGGCTTGTCAATACGAGGCAATCACAACGAGGAAAGTATTACGGAACCGACACTCGAGTGCCTAAACCACTGAGCGGAACGAAATTCAGCTAATTAGAAGTCCTGTGAGGGCCGATAAAGCCCCCAGACGCCAAAGCTCCCGCCGATAAAAAGCCGCCCACTTCAATTCCATTTCTGAGCTTTTGATTGCAAAGCTCGTTTTAATAAGCTTACGAAATACGAAGCTCTAGTCGGGCATTACACTGCACGTTATTTGCCGTCTGATCGCGAGATCTAGTGCCGGTTTCACCGACGTCTGCTAATTCATTTAACTGATCTCTCTTGATTAGACTACATCAAACCTAAATAAAAGTGTTATATATTAAGCGTATATAACATTTGAATAGATATGAATGTATTTTGTTTGTCTCACGGTCTCGCTTAAACAAAAGTTCGATTTAAGATTCGTTAAAAAATATGTACCTAGTTTGTGTATTTAAGGTAGGCTCTCTTTCTCGTTGTATGATAATAATATTTAAAAATATATAATTAGTCGTAGAGTGAAAGACTAATATTTTGACAAACGGTTAATTTGTCGGTGTAACCGTCACTTAGCGATAGAATTAGTTAATTTGAGACAGAGTTCGACGACTGAACGTTAATTACTATGCCTATGGGGGTGATGTGAACTAATAATATTACGCCTAGAATACTCTACAACGTTACATTCAACGCTCTATTACGTACTTAAAGACATTTAAATACTTAGGTGATCTTCGTGGCCAGCGACCGCGACCAAGAAAAAACCAAATAAAATGCTACATTATCACACAGGCATTCGTTTTGTTCTATAACACATAAAGTTAATACTTATAAGGTATATGAACTTTATGGTTCTACGCTACTCATCTCATCATTACTAGACCAATTTGGGTAGAAACTGAAAAATATTTATTCTATGTCCTAAAGTGTCATTTTATTTGAATTTTTGTCGGTCGCGGTCTCGTGCCGCGAGGGTCGGATAGCCACATACGCCCAGTGTCAGGTCAAAATATTAACCAATCAGCAACGCTGCTAAATTAATAAGCTTCTGTCGAAAAAGCTCAGAAGCGGCTCTTATTGTAAGTACCAGATTAAGATTACCCGTCTCACTCTAATTTTCTGTTTCAGTCCCTCGTCGCTGAAGATGGTCGCGTGGAGACCGCGGTCGTGGCGCGGCACTGCAGTCGGAGTAACAGCAGCAGCAGCAGCAACGCGGCAGTAGCATGGATGAGAAGGTCTGTTTAGGTCTGCCATCTCTTTTTCGGTCTCCACCATCTTTTTGTGGAGATCGTCGTATTTCGTCGAGAGGAATTCGATAGTTTTCAATAGTTCGGGAATTTGCTGCAGTTCAGAACGAATGTCCTGAAATTCCGTCTTCATTTTTCTTTCGAGGGTGTCGGACACACAGACATTGATCAAGATAGATACTGCATGTGTATGTACTTCGCGTGCCATTTCGCGTTCCTAAACGACGAGCAATGCTCGTTTTTCGAAAGTCTGTTCTTTAGTCTGCTATTGTAATCGGACGTCAATCGGAATTTAAAAAATGCCTAAATGCCTAAAAGTGCCGTATTGAGCTGTAGAAATTCAAATAGAAACGTTGGCCCAGGTAATGGACACGTTTCTTATCATCGGTACGTCACAGTGGGTAGCAAAAAAGTGACACGCTCGTTTTCATACAAATGAAGCGACATGCGGTATCTATCTTGATCTATGTCTGTGGCATTTTTTGTATTTTAGTAAGCTTGGTGCTCTCAAAACGATTGAGATGTTGTTGGATATCCTCGCAGGGGTCAGCAGCGAGAGCAGGATTTTCTTCAATGGCGAGTTCATCAGCGATTTTTACTGGTGTGTCGCTATTGTCACCCTTCCTTTTGATAATTTTGCATTCCGGGCACTTCCATGTCGGTTTTGATTTACTTGACAATTTTGAGTAATTTTCCTTTGTAAATCCCACACATGCAAAGTGATTTTTATCTTGCGCAGTGTGCTCTCATTTTTATGAGAGCACACTGCGCAAGACAATTTTTCCGTAGTACTGATTATAACGTTGACATGCGTGGCAAGAACTCATTTTTTTTTAGTTTTTTAATGCTTCAGTCTGTGCTCCAATAGTTTTAAACAGAAAAAAAGTAAATTTCAACTGTTAGATTTGTCAGATTGACTTTCAAAGATGTGGGTAGTTAAAGAAAAATTTACCCTTGATCCCATAGATAAAGTATTATACTTGATCCTGGTCGTATTTTGATAAAAACACGTTGTTTTAGTGCTGATTCTCAATAATTATTACTTCAGTTCAGTATTTACAGCTTGTCTCGGCGAATTAATCACAAATTAAGAAGTAACCCGTTACATCAATTTTTGCAACAATAATTACTGAATAAGTTTACGGAGAACACAATTACGCTACAATGAGTTTGACAGACGGTATGTTACATAATATGAACACTGTATAAGCGTAGAACATCTCCAATTCTCCATATAAGTGCACCGCGATACACAATATACTAATACACATCGATCAAACTTCCAAATAATAACTGCTGTCTCCTAAAGACGAAACTATAATTAATATATCTGTGTATAGTGTGTTCACTAATATATACTGTGGAATATATCTTTAATCTTTATACAAGACCAACCCTATCCGCGGGCTACTATAAAGAATACTTGCTATATGACCGAGCTTCGCTCGGTATACAAAAAATTCAAAAAACACAATGTCATTTTCTAAAAATGATTCCTAGCTAGATCGATTTATCGCCCCCGAAACCCCCTTTATACTAAAATTCAAAATTTCATGAAAATCGTTGGAGCCGACTCCGAGATTCCAATTATATATATATATATATATATATATATATATATATATATATATATATATATATATATATATATATATATATATATATATATATATATATATATTTTACTCGTTTAAAGATGTAAGATAATAATTATAATATCTTTTATATTTTACCATCTGTTTCTGATTTTTGTAGTTGTCGAGAAGCCTAACTTTATAATAAAATAGTTACAGAACCGTAGATCGTAGATGGTAGGCGTAGATCTTTTATGTGGTAGTGTCTTATCGGTTTGGATATATTATGAATAATTTTTCATTTCATTTTAAATTCATTTTTTTCTGACTATTCGAATGATGATTTGAATCGTGGAATAATTAGTATGTATCGTGCAGGTGTCGGGTCCGGGCGGCGCGTCGCAGCGCAACTGGTCGCACCCGGTGTCGGACGAGCTGCCGCTGGACATGCGCTTCAACCGCGGCCACCTGGTCTCCGTGACGGTGTACAGCGCACTGCTGGTGCTGTCCGCGGCCGGCAACCTCACCGTACTGGCCCAGCTCGTGCGCCGCCGCCGCGCGCGACGCGCCTCGCGACTCGACGTGCTGCTCATGCACCTCGCCATCGCGGATCTTTTGGTAAGCACTGCTTTCACCGCCATTCTTGTGTACGATCCATATCGTACATTAAGCAGTTTAAGGGTTTTTAAGGAGTCGGCGTTTGAGACGCGCTCAAGTCATTATTTAATAATTTTATTAAAATCAATTCATTGATCAATCAAGACGATCGCGCGTGCTCGCACACCCGGGTCATTTTATCATCAAATATCAATCAATAAATCGTCATTTGATTTGACTTATATTCTAGTAGTAATGCTACTAGAATATAAGTCGCGTTAAGTCCCGAATAATAAGTATCAAATATAATGCAACGCGAAAGTTTTAAAGTTCAATAAATCGTCAATCAAGGATGCTACATCTTGCATTTAATTTACAGCTGTAGTTATACTACTCTTACAATTTATTGTACTACGAGTAGCTACAGTCTTGCACCCATCATGTCTAATACCTCGTACAGTGAATAATTTAACAGGCGAATTTGTAGAGTGTAGACTGAAGGCAGAATAAATTATACAAGCTCGAAGGTAGCTGTTAAACAAAAAACCTTAATCAAACTTAAATAAAATAATAATCATTGTTTATCATTCCACGAAAATTTAAGTATCAGAATTAAGTACAGGTCTTAAGCACAGCTTATCTGAAAGATGTTATAAATAAACACAGTCTCTAACAAAACAGTGTGTGTGTTAACAGTTAAGCACTTGTATAACTCGGATAAAACTTCTAAAGCGACGCTTGTAACTTCGGCCAAACTTGGGGGCAGATTTGGGCGAACTATATTTAGAAGACCAGACGGACATGAAAACTGAATTACTGTGTTTTCAATTTTGTAGTAAGCCAATATAATAATAATACTCCCACACCGGTTTCGGTGACGGTGGCCAGTTTCATTGAAACCAGGCCAGTTACGCAGGAGTAATTTTATAGTGCCCAAGCGTGTGCGCAGTACACAAGAGCACTCTTTATTCCTTTACTCTCATAACCCAGTGGGACGGCCGACGGAAGACCGGCACGACTTGCGCGAGATGAGGCGCAGGACCGACCTATTACATGCCCATCCGACGCATCTTACTTGTCTGACAATCAGGTGATCAGTCTGCATTATCCTAACCAAACTTGGAAATAACATGTTTCCAACGCGGGAATCGAACCCACGACCTCCGAGTCAAGAGCCGCGCTCTAAAACACTGGACCACGGAGGCGTTAGTAAGCCAATACGAGAGAGTGGCATTCTCTTGTGAAACAAGATAAATGTATTATCAGGGAGTTCGACATTTTAAAAGGTCTCAATTCTTTTTCTGGGTAGCTTGATATCAGATAATGATAATAATGTGTTAGAAACTTTTAAGCAAATGTGATAAGTGGTGTTCAAATACTTTATTAGCAAAACCCAATTATAAGAATAAGAATAATAATTGCTGCATTTGCAAATCTGAGTCACAAATCTACTATGTATTATATGATGTTCAAATGTTTTTCTCCGTACAGAGATTTAGTACTCTGTACAGTGTTTTAATTTTATTCAGAAGGGTTGACCGCCCTTCGGCCGCGGCCGTCTGACATCGACTTTGCGAGTATTTTTAAAAGTACTTGCCAGTTTTTTAACACATTCGCTTTACTGGAGCGGGCAAAAGGGTACACCGTAATATACAAGTTCATAAAAATAAAAACATCAACTTTTTTGACAAAAAAGGCCCTTTATATTCTTTGTGGTTTATACAGTTTTCTCCGAGTGAAGTAACAGCTTTTCAAATACTGTAGTGCTGCACATATTGTATTCTTACAACTACGTCGGCTTGGCAACTGGCTATTACGTCTACGACCAACGACGCAAGGTTCGCGAAAGAGTCTGTTCATCGTGAGGACGACAGCTTTTGATTTTGACCTGACTGAAGTAAGAACAAGGAAGTACTTGATATGAGTACATTTTGATCATTATGTTGCAAAATTTCAGGTGATCGCATATATACATGTACGTAAGTATATTACGCACGCACGCACCGAAGATGTAAAATCTCGCGCATTCTTCCGCATCGTACGCTCTGCATTTCGTGTAGGTACTATGCGGTGCGTTCGGCGCGTACGGCGCATACGGCGCATACGGTGCTGACAAATAACCGCGTACTGACCAAGCGAGCAGCCTCGCTGCCTCGCCCGAGCGTGCCGCGGCCCGAGCCGAGAGTTGTCGGTTTTTGTCGATGCTCAAAGGCGCCTCGGTACGTTTGCCGCGCACTAACACGTACTGACCGACCGAGCAACTGCCGCGCGAGGCGGCTCGCTTGGTCAGTACGCGGCTAATGAGCGATCAGCCTAATATATAAGCAATTAATATTGGATTTCACTTAGTTCAAAGCGGTCGGTACATAAATGTTTGCAACTTCATTTCAATTAGGCCAATTGATATAGTAACTTAAAAGATATAATGTGCTTTCAATGAAAATATTAAGTAATTAAATCTTTCTTTTTAGCTACTAAAAGAATGAAATAATAATTTCAAAGGTCGACGTCGCGTCATAGCAAAAGAAATACCTATTTTTATCTTCAGTATAAAATAAAGTCTAAAGTGTTCACATCGACAGACAATCATCATCAGCCGCTCACACCTCAATGGTTTACAACGTTGTAAACAAAATTGTAAATTGTAAACGAAACAATTAACGTTAAACAACTCGTTAACAACGATCTCGTTAATGGCAGTTTTATGTTAACTAGCGAGACCAATGCCCGCCGAGAACAGAGTTCAGGTTTTTTCCATATTGTAACATGTATCATAAACGACACCAGCAAAACTAAAAGAAAAGGTGATATTTTTGGTGATATCTTTGTTTGTCCGTAGCGCCTAAACTATGACTAACATTTTTAAAAGATATATTAGCTTTATTTATTTATTTATTAAAGATATACCAACAACACATTGCGGCAACATTCATAATTAAAATCTACTACAGTTATGATAAAATCTAACGCAATAGTCTATTACAGGTATATACAACTGAAACAAAGATTCTCCATGATATTTAAGATAAAAGAAAATTAAAACTAAGAGTAAAATTCATGCTAAAAAAATTATAATTCACGTTATATAGATTTTTTTGTCTTTAGAGATTTTGAAAACATCTACTAGTAGTTTAGTTTGTTTAGCCTAGTCCTTAGTAGGCTACGAGTAATCGTAGCGGTCTACGACGTAGCTTGCTACGCCGTAGCTCTACGAAAGACGACGAAACGTAAAAGGTACGGTCGTACGCGTATAGCGTAATCATTAATCACGGAAAATATTTGCTTTATATATTTTTGTTTTTTTTTTGCTTTATATTATTGCTTTATAAACTAAGTTTATGTCTGTCTTAATAATTACATAACATTAACAATATAAAGCTAAATATAAAGCTAGTTACGTAGCGCAAATTAGTTTTTATTCCTTAATATCGTACTTTACGTTGAAATATTCTTGAGTCATTAGAAGTTTGTTTTAAATGAGTTTTAGTTTGTGTTTTATTTTAGTTCGTGCGCCGCGTTACAATATGATACAACGCGGGCTACGAATTATAAAACGCGGGTCATTGACCTTTCCCTATGATTTTAAATGGCACTGATTTAAAGGGGCAGTTGTAAATTGCAGTTTTGGTAAGTTAAAAATTATAAATGGCGTTTAATAACTAGTTTAGCAGTTAAAACTAAGCAGTAAAGTAAACAAAAATGAGTAGTAAAAAATAATGAAATGGATCATTGAAAACATTATTGAACAGTAAAATAATTAAATGAGCGGTAAAAATTAATGAATGAGCGTGTGGGCAGTAACAAATCGGAATTTGTCAGTAAGATATCTCATTCTAAGCACTTCTTTAAACAATGAGGTGGTAAAACAAAATATAATCGGCCAAGTGCGAGTCGAACTCGCCCATGGAGGCAGGAGGGTTCCGTACCGTTATAAAGCGAAAGTATGACGGTCGCCGGCTGCTGCCGCAGCACGCTCGCTGCGCTTGCTCGGCTCCCTGTGTGTTGTGGTCTAAGTTTTAACCTAATCTACTTTTGGACTTTCTAGATTGTGTTTGTTTTTGTTTTGGCGGGGGGCTGCCCCCCCCCCCCCCCCGTTTTGTTTCAAATGGATTTCAATAACATCTTTTCATCGCGATTAATAAATCTAAGTTTACGTGACGTCACGCGATGATTTTACATGTTTTGATCATTTTGGAGCCTATCACGTCACTTTATCAACAAAATAGCAAGAAGTGATACATAAACTGACCAAACACATCTGTTAAAACTGTCATCTTGATATTTTTGTCGTCTATGTTTTTCGATTCGCCATAAGTGTCATGTCATACTGACAGGGTAGTATCACGGCGGATCGAAACGGGTTTTATGGCTAAACCTCGAACATTGGGCGTTCCGAAGATAAAACTTGGATTTGCTGTAAACGCGTTTAGTTTATGTTGGTGAAATGCAATTCGGTGTTATAAACGCGTTTATACGTTTAGAACTAGTTCAGTGTGCCCTGAACGCGTTCCATTTCTTTGGTGAAATCGCCCCTAAGCGTAGCTCATTACACAATACTAGCGTAGTGTCACAAGGCTACGTATTGGCACCTGTTTATTAAATCATAATTACCTGGTTCCAGGTGACGTTCCTGATGATGCCGCTGGAGATAGCGTGGGCGGGCACGGTGCAGTGGCTGGCGGGGGACGCGATGTGCCGCCTCATGATGTTCGCGCGCACCTACGGCCTCTACCTCAGCTCCTTCGTGCTCATCTGTATAGCGGTCGACAGGTGAGACAGTCAGTCGTCACTACACGATCACGGGCGACGTGGGCGACGTGGGCGGGCACGGTGCAGTGGCTGGCGGGGGACGCGATGTGCCGCCTCATGATGTTCGCGCGCACCTACGGCCTCTACCTCAGCTCCTTCGTGCTCATCTGTATAGCGGTCGACAGGTGAGACAGTCAGTCGTCACTACACGATCACGGGCGACGTGGGCGACGTGGGCGGGCACGGTGCAGTGGCTGGCGGGGGACGCGATGTGCCGCCTCATGATGTTCGCGCGCACCTACGGCCTCTACCTCAGCTCCTTCGTGCTCATCTGTATAGCGGTCGACAGGTGAGACAGTCAGTCGTCACTACACGATCACGGGCGACGTGGGCGACGTGGGCGGGCACGGTGCAGTGGCTGGCGGGGGACGCGATGTGCCGCCTCATGATGTTCGCGCGCACCTACGGCCTCTACCTCAGCTCCTTCGTGCTCATCTGTATAGCGGTCGACAGGTGAGACAGTCAGTCGTCACTACACGATCACGGGCGACGTGGGCGGGCACGGTGCAGTGGCTGGCGGGGGACGCGATGTGCCGCCTCATGATGTTCGCGCGCACCTACGGCCTCTACCTCAGCTCCTTCGTGCTCATCTGTATAGCGGTCGACAGGTGAGACAGTCAGTCGTCACTACACGATCACGGGCGACGTGGGCGACGTGGGCGGGCACGGTGCAGTGGCTGGCGGGGGACGCGATGTGCCGCCTCATGATGTTCGCGCGCACCTACGGCCTCTACCTCAGCTCCTTCGTGCTCATCTGTATAGCGGTCGACAGGTGAGACAGTCAGTCGTCACTACACGATCACGGGCGACGTGGGCGGGCACGGTGCAGTGGCTGGCGGGGGACGCGATGTGCCGCCTCATGATGTTCGCGCGCACCTACGGCCTCTACCTCAGCTCCTTCGTGCTCATCTGTATAGCGGTCGACAGGTGAGACAGTCAGTCGTCACTACACGATCACGGGCGACGTGGGCGACGTGGGCGGGCACGGTGCAGTGGCTGGCGGGGGACGCGATGTGCCGCCTCATGATGTTCGCGCGCACCTACGGCCTCTACCTCAGCTCCTTCGTGCTCATCTGTATAGCGGTCGACAGGTGAGACAGTCAGTCGTCACTACACGATCACGGGCGACGTGGGCGACGTGGGTGGGCACGGTGCAGTGGCTGGCGGGGGACGCGATGTGCCGCCTCATGATGTTCGCGCGCACCTACGGCCTCTACCTCAGCTCCTTCGTGCTCATCTGTATAGCGGTCGACAGGTGAGACAGTCAGTCGTCACTACATAGGTGCAGCTGTGAGGCTTCCGATGATGGGACACGAGCAACAGGCGTCCCGATGAGCCTGAGCGTTCGACAGCAGATAAAGCACAATAACGCCTGTTGGTTACTTGTCGTAAAATACGTTACCACTATGCGGACGGTGCAGGGTGTTTCTTGACTGTGACTTAGCAGTTAGCACAACATGTTTTATCAGTCGTGGGAATTCAATTACCACGTGGCAATTTGATACCACCGTGCACAGCAAAACGTAATTTTATTTAGTTTTTTTTTAATTCTATTTGACCGCTTCCCAAAACAGGATAAAGTTTTAGGTGTAGATACATCATTTTTGCCTAAGCGCCTAAACCTTAACATAAAGCATACTATGAGTTACCCGGGACGACTTTATAATATTGGCTCAGCTTTGTGTAAGTTTGTAAAGCGTGTAACGACGTAGGGTATTTGTGATGGATTTTCATTAAAAATTATATTAGCATTGGAAAACTTGAAGGCACATGGAAAGTTAAATATTTATCTTGGTAAAATACAACAATGGCAACTATTGGAAACTGTACAAGTTCAGAATTTCTTCAATTGTAATAGTATAATGTTAAACATTGTATTTAAACGTATATTAAATATTAATAATATTAACAAAAAGAAAGTAGTTAAAATTACCCAACTGTTGTTTAAGTACCCCGCAAACGATCAAATTTGTTTGACAAACATGTTTGATGTAATTTATGTTTTCATCAAACAGCGGCGCAGACGAACAAACAGGTCAAACACGTAGTTTGTCTGACAAACGCTTCAAACAAAGCTGTACACTATCAAACTGTTTTTTCAACAAAATTATCAGAGCAAGATAGAAAATGGAGACCTAAGTATGATGAATTACGGAACACAGCAAGAAACGTCATAAGAACAGCAAAGAGGCAGCATTTGGATGCAATGGTGCGAAATATGGAAACAATTGTAAAAGCTAACGAGACACGTAAATTTTATCAGGAGGTAAGGATGTAAAAAAAAGGGTACAAACCAACTGCCCAATCTCTCCTTGATAAAGATGGCAACTTAATAAATGACGCAGAAGATATAAAATCCACGTGGCGAGAGTATTTCGTGCAACTGCTGAACTGCCCCCTTCACAAGAACCAATCATTTGTGATACCCCAGAGGAGAGTCCTGATACAACAGAAGCCCTGTCTTTTAAGGAAGTGCAGGAGGCCATCATGAGACTAAAAAACAACAAATCTCCTGGAATCGATGGTATACCTGGAGAGATATGGAAATATAGTGGAGGGGTGGTACAGTCGAAGTTGTACGAACTGCTTGTTAAGATATGGGAGAAAGAACGGCAGCCCTTGGAATGGAATACAGGCATCATTTGTCCAATCCATAAGAAAGGCTGCAAAAAGAAGTGCACGAACTACCGGGGAATTACTCTGCTTCCAACCGCTTACAAGATCTTGTCTTATGTGCTTCTTAAAAGGCTGGAACCTTACGCGGAAAAAATCCTTAGTGATTATCAGTGTGGATTCCGCCAAAACCGAAGTACAATTGACCAAATCTTCCTACTGAAGCAGGTGATGGAAAAGAGATAGGAGTACGCCCAAGGGGTCCACTCATTGTTTGTGGACTTCACCAAAGCCTATGACAGCATTGACAGAGATGCCCTGTATCCCATTTTGAGATATTTCAATATCCCGGACAAAATAGTCACGATGATTAGAGTTGCGACATCGGAGTGTAGCCTACGCGTAAAGGTTGGAGGTGAGCTGACGGACGACTTCACAGTCGCAACTGGTCTAAAGCAGGGGGATGCCTTGTCGCCTATGCTCTTTAATCTGGTGCTAGAATACGTTCTGAGAAAGGTTTTACACCTAGAACTTGGCGTGGAGCTGGATGGAAGGCATAAGGTGATAGGGTATGCAGACGACTTAGCCCTGTTAGGTGAAACTCGTGGAGAAGTCATAGAGGCCATCACAACTTTGGAGACTGAAGCGAAGAAGGTAGGGCTCAGGATCAGCCACGATAAAACGGAGTATCTCCACATGAAACGCTACAAAAACACGCGTATACCTTGTGAAAACCTACATGTTGGAGATACAACGTATAGGGGCGTACACAAATTTAAGTACCTCGGGTGTACTGTGACTGACACCAACAGTCGAGAGGACGAAATTGACATTCGCGTTAAAAATGCCCTACGATGCAGCGCAGCTCTTCACAAGGTGCTCGTGTCCAAGCTTCTCAGCAAAAATACAAAAATCCGAATCTATTACACGATTATTCGGCCTATACTAATGTATGGCTGTGAGGCTTGGACGCTAACACAAAAGGAGGAGAACAAACTTCTAGTCGCTGAAAGGAAAGTCCTCAGAAAAATCCTGGGCCCAGCCAAAACAAATGACGGCTGTTGGCGAATCCGGAAGAATGCCGAAATTGAAGAACTGGTGGCCCAACCCAATATAATTGGAGAAACAAAGGCTCACTGACTCCGTTGGCTGGGACACGTGGAAAGAATGGGAGAGGATCGCGGGGTAAAAAGAGCGTACGAGGGCCGTCCAACAGGACGGTTGAGGCTGACCTGCGTGACCTTCAAGTCAGTAACTGGCAGGAGGTAGCGCAGGACAGGGCTCAATGGTGGAAGCTCATTTCGGAGGCCAAGATTCACTTTGAGTCGCTGAGTCAGCGGAGTTAGTTAGTTAGTTATAAAACTGTTTGACAAACACGTTAAATTTGACAAACAATTTGATCGTTTCGGGGTACTTTACACTGTATAACTGACATTAAAGTTCAAACGGCAAATTGAGGCACAAACTTTATGCAAATTATCAAAATTGGTACGTGCCTCGTTACTGTAGCTGTGATTACAATCTATTGTGATGTGTGCACTGTGCAGATACTACGCAATCCTGAAGCCCCTGAACGTGTCGTGGGAGCGGCGCGTGCGGCGCGCGCTGGCGGCGGCGTGGTGCGCGGCGGCCCTGGCCAGCCTGCCGCAGTCCCTCATCTTCCACCTGGAGGAGCACCCCGACGTGCGCGGCTACTACCAGTGCGTGACCTACGGCTCGCTGCCCACCGAGCGCCACGAGTTCGCCTACTTCCTGCTCAACATGGCGCTCATGTACCTCGCGCCTCTGCTCTCCACGCTCTACTGCTCCGTCGCCGCGCTGCTCGAGATCGTGCGCCGCGCCAACACCACAGGTACGCGCACACATGCACACAACCCCACACACATACACACACTCCGCCGCTACGCTGCTCGAGATCGTGCGCCGCGCCAACACCACAGGTACACGATCACACGATAGAGGTCAAAATCACAAACAACACATAAAATATGATTGATGAATGATGCACTTTCATTTTTTCTCTTTTTTTTCACTCTTATTACGCATTGTAACTCATGCTAACATACCCGGAAGAACGATGACTGCCGAGAACTATTGTTGACAAAATCGAGCTATCAATTCTTACGCTAGGCGACAAGAGATATTATAATATCTGAACCTTAGGTTAGGTACCTTATTAATAGCTTCATCATCACAACTTTGTATTAAATGGTGTTTTTGGGCCATGCAAGCTGCTCGGTAATTCAGTTATATTTCTCGTCTGGTACCCTTTACTTGCTACCCTGAAACTCTAGTGGATTTCCGCTTAGCGTCTGCAGCCGCCTTAAAACTAGATTAGATTATTAAATTCTACTACTTCATAACATAACTACATAATATTATTAATAAGTAAGTGTTTTTGGTGCGCTGGGTAAACAACTAAATCCGCTTAATAAAACTTTGTGAACCAAACTATATTTTGTTTGAGGCTTAGTACGGTATTTACTTTAGAAGTAAAGGGCCAACACCCTGAGGCCTACATTGCAACCTGAATATATTATTTTGATAAATAAACAGAAGAAAAATAAAAACAAATATGGTGAAGCAAGATGCCATATAATTTAGGCATTTCAGTTATTAATAACATTAAATTATTATATTCGGCAACGTAAACAAGACATTTAATTAATAGCAATAATTTTCGAATTTACATTTTGACATCTATTTGACATTATCTTGGCATTTGATTGGCGCGCGCTGTCACTGGGATTCATACATGATTCATACAGCCGCACTCAGTGGAACATTAAGGTGGTGCGCGCACGGGCAACTTAGTTGCTCGGCGATTTATTTGTCTCTTGATCAAGTCTAGGAGCTAGTATGGAAGTGCGCGCACGTAGCGAGGCAACTCTGGGCAACTTTTTCATTGCCCAGAGCCCGCCACGCAACTGTCTCCTTCCCTATTGGTTTCTATGCAAGTGCACGCACGGGCAACAAAAAAGTCGCCGACCGGCTAGTTGCCACTCACAGAGTACTTTATTTACCACTCGACCGCCGCGCCGCAGCGTGAGTTTGTGTGTAAGGCGTAAGCTGCAGTGTACGGACACATACGCGCGCGCATTCTATGTTCCGAGATGCCAAGTAAAATGCCGGTCAAAGAAGATATTGATAAATTTAGTAGACTAATTGAAGAAGTAGAAAGCAGGCCATTACTTTAAGTATAATAAAAAAAATTTAAAAGAATACTCAGACGTAAATGCCAAATCACAGTTCATCGAAACTTTCGACACTCATTCTAAAGTAACGGATTTTTTTTTTTGGTATACTCTCAATTTCATAAACATAGTATGAAATTTCCCGAGAGTCAGCCAGTAAAAATTTAAAATCTAATAAAAAAAATTAAACACACTAAGGGCCTGTTTCACCACTTCCTGATAAAGTGCCTGATAGGCTATCCACAACTTTTTTGACAGATTCTCCATACTTTGTCAGGTGTCAAGTTAAGTTGTGGATAGAATATCCGGCACTTATCAGGAAGTGGTGAAACAGGACCTTAACATAATAAAATAAAATAAAAAACATATCAATAAGATCGGAATATTATTTTCATTTGTAATTTTTTTGTTAAATTTCGACAGCAACTGCTCATCAACCTCTAGAATCTAGATTATAGCATGGTTTTGCACCAATCAGTTACTTTGTATGCAAAAGACCTTCAATGGTGTCTGTATTTAGCTTGTTGCGTTGTTGAATTTTTACAAAATTAATCATATTTACAAAATTCTGTAATTCTGTATAATTATCTGTATCCAGTATTAATTATCGGTATTACTCGCCAATAATATATATATATATATATATATATATATATATATATATATATATATATATATATATATATATATATATATATATATATATATATATATATATATATATATATATATATATTATATATATATATTTATATATTATTGGCGATAATATATATATATATATGGCAACACTGGTCTAGAAAAAACTGAAAAAAGTCGGGTTGCTGTCGCTCTCGTGCGCGCACCCCGGCGACGTGGCGATTATTTTTTCGAAAGAGACAAATAAGTCGCCAAGCAACTAAGTTGCCCGTGCGCGCATACACTAATTACTTAAATGCATTGACATAAGTTAAAGGACTTCTTAAAATTAATTAATTCAAAATTTTGACATAAGCCCCATACATTATCTGTCAAATTCTTCATTAAATTGAAAGTTAATCATAATTAAATGTCTCTGAATACGACGCATAGAAACTAACTTCGCCGGCCGAACTAAACTTCGGTAGAAAATATAATTTACTGTGGTAAAGATAGGCTCTGTCAGTGATTATCTACCCAAAATATCTCTACTGTGGTGGCACCATAAAGGCTCTAACTCTCTATCTAAAATCGGCTTAACATTTTATTAGATCAGTCATATTAATTTACTTAAATAAGTGTGCTGAAGATACATATATAAGCTGTTCAGAGTTATTACTTATTATACATGGGGGTTTTTATACTCTTATGAAACTTACTTTTTAAACAAAACATACCTTGTAAGGGCCTGTCCGAGACTAGAGGTAAAAAAATCTGATGGGTCTGAATGCAGATGATTTTGAGGGGCATAGAATATATTTAAAGCTTCTGACTAAATCATCAAAAAAGAGCGGAGTAAAACAGCTGTTTCTTTGAATGCCTCGGTTAAGTCGGACTCTATGCGTACTGAACGAGTAATAAATAGTTCTAGGATTAATGACGACTTGAATGAGTGGCAGGTAGTTAAATCGAAGACCTCAAGAAGGTTTAAACTTCTTGGACAAAAAGGTAAAGCGTCTACGGCCCCCGATATGAAATTTAAGGCTGCGGATATTAAAATACCGTTGT
Source organism: Polyommatus iphigenia (assembly GCA_963422495.1). NCBI lineage: Eukaryota > Metazoa > Arthropoda > Insecta > Lepidoptera > Lycaenidae > Polyommatus > Polyommatus iphigenia. The sequence goes on from OY730180.1 coordinate 373,875, forward strand.
TTATATCCAATGTAAGTAAAGAGTCGAGTGAACAGGACATTATTACATATATCAAGGGTAAAACTAATGAGACTGTGACACTAAAAATGATTAATATGAAATCAAATAAGAATTATAATGCATACAAATTATTTGTGTCAAAAAGTAAATTAAGTTTATTCTTAAATAATGAATTTTGGCCGGATGGCATTACGTTCAGAAGGTTTGTAAATTTTAGGTATAAAAATATGTCGCCTAGCATTGATAATAGTAATAAATAATTTTAATATGAATTGTAAAAATAATAATTTATTCAGATTGTACAGCTATAACTGTAAGAACTTTAAGACGTCGATTGACGAGGTCCGTAATTTATGTAAAACCGGAAATATCGTGTGTTTACAGGAGACTTGGCTTTTAAATCATGACATTCCGCTCTTGGGATCCGTGTCTGATGAATTTGAGTACACAGGTAAGTCTTCTGTAGACACATCGGTGGGTATATTGAGAGGGAGACCATACGGTGGAGTAGCTATTCTCTGGAGAAAAGGTATTTTCGACTCTGTATCCATTATAGAATGTCATAGTAAGCGATTAGCGGCTATCAAAGGTACAATTGGGGATAGATCTATCATGGTCTTTTCTGTATATATGCCAACTAAATCGCATGAGAATCTGCCTATCTTTACTGATATTTTGAGTGAGATAAGTGCAATAGAAGCGAGTAATAGTGTGGAGAACTCATTTATTTCAGGGGACTATAATGCACACCCTGATGATTTTTTCTATACCGAACTAGATCGCTTCTGTGCTGATCAGTCTTGGGTATGTGCGGATGTAAAAATATTAGGACCGGGTGCGTATACTTTCATGGACCAATATCATAGAAGTAAAAGTTGGCTAGATCACTGTGTGGTCTCCCTGTCAGCCTGGCACACAATATCGGGTGTAGGTATTGTGGAAGATGTATTAAGCTCGGATCATTTGCCTATTTACTTAGACTTTTTAATTAATATTGTAAGGCCTAAGCGGGAAATACATGATAATAATATGCAAAGAAACCTGCTTTCGTGGGGCGAAAGAGACGAATCCCAAATTAATGAATATCATAAATTATGTAACTTGGGGTTACGTGACATTAATTTCCCTCCTGAATTGAATAAGTGTGCGCAGGGATTTTGTGATAGTGTAGGTCATAGAAATGTAGTGGACAACTTATATGAACAAATAGTTAATATGTTAAGTACAGCAGCTATAAAAACAAAACATTGTGATAATACTAAACCTCGCAAACAAAAGGTTTGTGGGTGGAATAAGCACGTAAAAGATGCTCATCGGGTGGCCAGGCTTAACTTTAGAATGTGGGTGTCACATAACAGGCCTACAGTTGGTAATATCTATGAGCAGATGTGTGAATCACGTAAGATCTTTAAAAGTCGGTTAAAATGGTGTTTAAACAACCAAGAGCAAATCAAAATGGATATGTTAGCTAAGTTACGAGCTGACAAAAATTTTGTTAAATTTTGGAAGTACACTAATAAGTTCGATGTTAAGCCTGGCCTCCCGACTAGTATCAACGGCATTAGCGATGAAGAGGGAATTGCGAATATGTTCATGGAACATTTTAAAGTGCAGTCCCCGCTCAGTACTACTACTACTGGGTCTGGCGTGCGGGGGGAGGTGCCCGTGCTCATGTTTACTGCTAAAGAGGTGAGAGATGTAATTAAGCGCATGAGTAGGGGCAAGTCGCCCGGTCACGACGGACTCAGTATCGAGCACTTAAAATACGCAGGTATACACCTACCGAGAGCTTTATCTCTGCTTTTTAATATCTGCACACAACACGCATATCTGCTTACAGATATGATGAAAACTATTGTAGTTCCAATTGTCAAGAACCGAGTAGGTGATATCTTGGACAAGGGAAATTACCGCCCTATATCGCTTGCTACTGTGTTGGCTAAAGTGTTGGACAGTATGCTTGACTCATATCTGCAAAAATATCTGGAAGTGCACGATGGGCAGTTTGGATTCAGACCTAGACTGTCCACCGAAAGTGCTATCTTGAGTCTCAAGCATACTGTCCAATACTATACAAGCCGTAGGACACCGGCTTACGCATGCTTTCTGGATCTTTCAAAGGCATTTGACCTCGTTTCATATGATGTACTTTGGACGAAAATGGAGAGCATGGGTATACCGGTGGATATTATAAATATTTTTCGTTTCTGGTATGCGAATCAGACGAATCACGTAAAATGGGCCAACAGACTCTCTAGGGCGTACAGGTTGAATTGCGGTGTGAGACAGGGGGGTTTATCGTCTCCTAAGCTATTCAATCTGTACGTGAATGATCTCATAGTGGAGCTCAGCAATATGCGTGTCGGATGCAAGGTTGGTGGTGTTAGCGTTAACAACATTAGCTACGCGGACGACATGGTATTGCTGAGTCCCACTGCGAGAGGAATTCGAGAGATGTTGAAGGTGTGCGAGAGATACGCTGATTCGCATGGCCTGAAGTATAATGTCGACAAAAGCGAAATTATGATCTTTAAGGCCGCCGGTAAATATCCCGAATCCATACCTCCAATATGCCTCGGCGGAAAGGAGCTGAACAGGGTATTCCATTTTAAATATCTCGGCCATATACTTACCGACGACCTTAAAGATGATCTAGATATTGATCGGGAGCGGAGGGCTTTGGCGGTGCGAGGTAATATGCTGGCCCGCAGGTTCGCAAGTTGTACGGATGAAGTGAAGATCACACTATTTAAAACGTTCTGTCAGAATCTGTACACGGGCGGCCTGTGGATCGGCTATAACAAAGCATCCCTAAATACCCTTCGCATCCAATATAACAATATCTTCAGGATGATGCTGAAACTTCCCCGATTTTGTAGTGCGTCCGAGATGTTTGCACATGCAAGGACGGATGGTTTCTGGGCACTCATGCGCAAGAAAGCTGCATCTCTAATTAATCGCGTAAGGGGAAGTGAAAACAGCATCCTGAAGATTGTGGCAGATGATCCGCATGCACCTTTATTGAAGAACTATGTGCGGATAATGAATGAATTCGAGAGCAGACCTCCAGGATACATCCGCTCATAGTTCTGATTGGGTGCATGATAGAATTTAGACTTAGTTTTTTAGATTTAGTATTAGAGTAATATTTTTTGTTAACTAACCCTAAAAATAATTTTAATGTATGTAATACTAACCAATGGGCCATAGTAGTCTGCAATAAAGATATTTGTATTTGTATTTGTATTAAATATATTATCAGCTAAAAATTTATTCATATCGCCTCAACACTCAATTAAAGAGTTCTTCAGTCTCTAGTGCATTGAGATACAACCTTCAAACCGTCCAGTACCCACCTTTAATATTTTATTCATAAGTCTTTAATCTTGCGTATAGGAATAACTGAATGAAACATAAGCTTAGTATGACTATAAATAAATAAAGTTATTTTAGGTATCTTATCTCTTTGTACTTCTAAACACTTTTCCAAAATCGTTTATTTGATTGAGACCACTGACTATTGCAAAATCTCACAACAAAAAAAACGAATAAAATAATATACAGTAAGTATATCGTAAGTTGGCGACGCGAGATTCGTATATTTTTGACCGACTTCCAAAAAGGAGGAGGTAATACGTTCGGCTGTATGTATCTTTTTTTTTTTTTTATTTGTATGTTCATCGATTACTCAGCCGTTTGTGGTCCGATTATCAAAATTATTTTTGTGTTGTATAGGGTTTAACTCTAATTTGGTACCATGTTCACAAAAGTGGTGATCTGATGATGGGATCCTTGAGGAATCGAAGGGACTCCCTGAAATTTGTATGGAAACATATAGTGATTTTGATTTTTTCTGGAGCATTCAAGATAGATGCTACCAAAAAGTAAGACTTCGCACCAGGTTGTACCCTGGATCCGAAGGTACCGTACAGAACTTTTGAATGCTTAAGCATTTCAGTTGTTTAAACAACGCTCGGCGTTGTTTAAACAACTGAAAGCATAAGTCAGCACATCAATTTGATTGATCATCATCATCACAACTAAAATTATACCATGGGTCATCACACTATGACCCAATTATTGGTACTTTTCGTGATATTTTGCATCTAAGCAGATGTTTTTGGTGATGATTTCGCTGTTTGTGGACCGATTTTCAAAATTCTCGAGTTTCTGTATAGGATATAATCTTAATTTTGTATAACAATTACGACAGTGGTGAGCTGGTGATGGGATCTATGAGCAATCGAGGGAAATCCTTGAAATTTATTAAAACACTCATAGTGGTTAAGTTGTTGTTTCTAGTAAGTTAAACATATGTTACGAATAAGAGAAATTTCATACAAAGGTGTCTCTTGGTCCAAAGGCACTGAACAGAACTCCTGAACCTTTAAAGATAAAAGTTTGGAAATTGCAGCATCGCTTAGATAACTGCAAGCATTTACCACAATTTCGCTTACAGTAACATAATGTGAATAGTTAACATATTTCGTATTGGTTATTTTTGAATAAAGCCTTATTTTGCAGATAACTAAAAAGAGTGAAATTATTATTTTTAACAAAAAAATTAAAACCGACTTCCAAGGTAAAAACAATAGTAATATGAACTAAAAAGAATTAAATAACTCTTAGTCTTTAATAGTGCCTTTTTCAGAATTCGTCGAAATCTCAACTATTTCTGTACATACTACGGTCTTCATTACTTTGAAGTCGGTACCAGTCTTAAAAGTTTCAGATATTCTGACATTACTGTACTCACGCTTAAATTAGCTGGTACCGACTTCAAAGTAATGAAGACTGTAGTATGTACAGAAATAGTTGAGATTTCGACGAATTCTGAAAAAGGCACTATTAAAGAGTAAGAGTTATTTTATTCTTTTTAGTTCATATTACTATTGTTTTTACCTTGGAAGTCGGTTTTAATTTTTTTGTTAAAAATAATAATTATTTTTATTTTTATATATCGTAAGTTGGCGACGCAGGTAGGATGTAGTCGAATCTTTTTTTTTAAATGTATGGGCAAATTCATTATCGTTGGGGTGCTTGGCCGTAAAAAAGTAAAACAAAGTTACTCTTTCAGCGCTACTTTCATTTATACACACTCTAAAGTCTAAAGTATTATCACTTTCTTTTGTTACGCCCTGTGGTTACACCCTATAATATCTCCTTCATTCGCGCACTTACATTACACTAATTGCTATCACATTATGACGTGTAACCCACAGAACAATAAAAACACTAGAAATGACATGACACGATTTGTTTACCATAACCACTGTCGCCAAACTCACACAAAAAAAACAGAGAATAGACCGTTGCACTACTAACAAGCAAATGTTTTGATTGGACGCTTCTAAACCCAAATAAGCCTAAATTTTTTAAAACTGAAAACAAAAGCACACCTTCACTCCTTTATAATAGAGTTTGCTATGCAATAAACAAAACAGACACTTAAGACATTTCGTATTCGAGTATCAGTTTATTGTGCATTTACTAAAAAGTTTAGCTACTTCACACTAGATGTCAGTATTATAATGTTTACTTCAAAATTATGCTTTTTTTCTCAGATAATAAGATTGTTTTTGGTTTGAATTTTTCTACATATTGTGCATTTACTAAAAAGTTTAGTTACTTCACGCTAGATGTCAGTATTTTAACGGCAAACAATTTTCATCAAATGTTTACTTCAAAATTATGCTTTATTTCTGAGGTAATAAGATTGTTTTAGGTTTGAATTTTTACAATCGACTACACGTGTTGCCGCGTACAAGCAAATGACTCGACTGATGTCGAGTTTGCGTAAGTACTTAGCGAGCTGGCGTTACAACGCAAGCTAGTGACACGCGTGCCCCGCCCACTTACCATTTCTACTGTTTTTATTGTTCTGTGGTGTAACCAATATGATCGCGATACCAATATTTTATCCGCTAGTGACAAACACAAGTACCGATAGATTGAAGCCGTACCAAGTACCGATAGCAACGAAGAGCTACAAACAACTTACGGCATCTAAAAGTTATTAATTCTACTTTAAGCAGTTTCTCATAACTGATCACTGTTAAGCATATTATGTGTCCTAACCCACATAAAAAAATGTTGAATTTTGAACACAGTCTTGTTCTAAAATCTAAATCAAATTCTAAAGAATATAACTGCATTCACAACTTAATACGTAATTTTTTGTGGGTTAGAGGGGTTAGTACACGAATGCTTAACAGCGTCCATTACTATGTTGCGACTGTCTGAATTTTTATATTATAGTTTTTTAACGTAATGTCATTCATTACAGATAAGATGCGTCGTCACGGCGTAGGCATCCTGGGCCGGGCGCGCGCGCGGACGCTCAAGATGTCCATCACCATCGTGCTGGTGTTCTTCACGTGCTGGTCGCCCTACTACTGCTACTGCATGTGGTCAGTACATAGTATTACAGACGAGATGCGTCGTCACGGCGTGGGCATCCTGGGCCGGGCGCGCGCGCGGACGCTCAAGATGTCCATCACCATCGTGCTGGTGTTCTTCACGTGCTGGTCGCCCTACTACTGCTACTGCATGTGGTCAGTACATAGTATTACAGACGAGATGCGTCGTCACGGCGTGGGCACTGGGCATCCTGGGCCGGGCGTGCGCGCGGATGCTCAAGATGTCCATCACCATCGTGCTGGTGTTCTTCACGTGCTGGTCGCCCTACTACTGCTACTGCATGTGGTCAGTACATAGTATTACAGACGAGATGCGTCGTCACGGCGTGGGCATCCTGGGCCGGGCGCACGCGCGGACGCTCAAGATGTCCATCACCATCGTGCTGGTGTTCTTCACGTGCTGGTCGCCCTACTACTGCTACTGCATGTGGTCAGTACATAGTATTACAGACGAGATGCGTCGTCACGGCGTGGGCATCCTGGGCCGGGCGCGCGCGCGGACGCTCAAGATGTCCATCACCATCGTGCTGGTGTTCTTCACGTGCTGGTCGCCCTACTACTGCTACTGCATGTGGTCAGTCCATAGTATTACAGACGAGATGCGTCGTCACGGCGTGGGCACTGGGCATCCTGGGCCGGGCGCGCGCGCGGACGCTCAAGATGTCCATCACCATCGTGCTGGTGTTCTTCACGTGCTGGTCGCCCTACTTCTGCTACTGCATGTGGTCAGTACATAGTATTACAGACGAGATGCGTCGTCACGGTGTGGGCACTGGGCATCCTGGGCCGGGCGCGCGCGCGGACGCTCAAGATGTCCATCACCATCGTGCTGGTGTTCTTCACGTGCTGGTTGCCCTACTACTGCTACTGCATGTGGTCAGTACATAGTATTACAGACGAGATGCGTCGTCACGGCGTGGGCATCCTGGGCCGGGCGCGCGCGCGGACGTTCAAGATGTCCATCACCATCGTGCTGGTGTTCTTCACGTGCTGGTCGCCCTACTACTGCTACTGCATGTGGTCAGTACATAGTATTACAGACGAGATGCGTCGTCACGGCGTGGGCACTGGGCATCCTGGGCCGGGCGCGCGCGCGGACGCTCAAGATGTCCATCACCATCGTGCTGGTGTTCTTCACGTGCTGGTCGCCCTACTACTGCTACTGCATGTGGTCAGTACATAGTATTACAGACGAGATGCGTCGTCACGGCGTGGGCACTGGGCATCCTGGGCCGGGCGCGCGCGCGGACGCTCAAGATGTCCATCACCATCGTGCTGGTGTTCTTCACGTGCTGGTCGCCCTACTACTGCTACTGCATGTGGTCAGTACATAGTATTATAGACGAGATGCGTCGTCACGGCGTGGGCACTGGGCATCCTGGGCCGGGCGCGCGCGCGGACGCTCAAGATGTCCATCACCATCGTGCTGGTGTTCTTCACGTGCTGGTCGCCCTACTACTGCTACTGCATGTGGTCAGTACATAGTATTATAGACGAGATGCGTCGTCACGGCGTGGGCACTGGGCATCCTGGGCCGGGCGCGCGCGCGGACGCTCAAGATGTCCATCACCATCGTGCTGGTGTTCTTCACGTGCTGGTCGCCCTACTACTGCTACTGCATGTGGTCAGTACATAGTATTACAGACTGATAATATTTTCTAGGTTGGTGAAAATATATATTAAACAACTTGAAAAATGCATACAGTTTATTCTGCACATCAAGTTACAGAGAGCGAACAAAGACAAAGAGAATTTCTATTGACAAGTGACAACTGACATTTCACACGGAGCACAGACCAAAGACATGAGTTGCCAACATAAGTATTAAACTGTACATTAAAATGTTACAATAATAAACTAATTATTGGGTTGCGTTCATATTACACTAACACTCCCTGCTGAACGCAAACCCATTCGATTTATACAAAACAAATGCTTTTCATATGTTGTACCTTTAGTTAAATTATCTGCCACCATATAACAACCATTTACAAATAAAAATTTAACTTTACAATCAACAATATTATCTCTAAGAAAATGTAAACGAATATCTATATGTTTAGTTTTTGGTTTATAACAGTCAGTCGATGCCAGTCTTATAGCACTTTGGTTATCAGAATAAATAACAAGAGCACTCTCACTAGGACGTCCGAGTTCAGTCTGCAGCTGCTGGATCCACAGAGCCTCCTGCGTGGCTGAAGCCATTGCCATGTATTCTGCCTCGGCTGTAGACAGAGCCACAGTCTGCTGTTTACATGAGCTCCATGAAATAGAACCCTTCTGAAACAGAAAAACAAATCCTGTGCATGACCTTCTATCTAGTGGGTCACTAGCCCAGTCTGCATCGCAATATCCTGTTATCTCCTGAGACTCTTCTTTGACATAGCACAGTTTTAGGTTCTTGGTACCTTGCAGGTATCGCATGACCCTCTTTACTCCGAGCCAATGTTGATATCCTGAATTGTTACAGAACTGACTCAATTTACTAACTGCATATGCAATATCAGGTCGTGTGACATGTGCCAAGTATATAAGACATCCAACTGCTTCCCTGTAAGGAAAATTATTATTTGCATCACCTTCAAGGTTTTTATCAAACTTTGCGTTGACTTCTATCGGAGTGCGAACTGGTCTACACTGAGACATACCAAAACGATTTAATATTAAGTTTATGTATTTTTCCTGGTCTATCATGATCACACCTGCCTCACGATCTCTATTTACATTAATACCAATGCACTGCCTCATTTCACCCAGATCTTTCATATCAAATTCTTTCATTAATTTTTCCTTTAACTGTTGAGTAGTGTTTTTATCATTAGTGAAAATTAAGAAATCATCTACCCATACTGCAATGTATATCATGATTGAATTATTTACTAAATAATAAATGCATGGATCAATTTTTGATCTTTTTAGTCCAATATTAAGCAGAACATCATTTAATTTAAGATTCCACTGCCGGCTAGCCTGCTTAAGTCCATAAATTGATTTATGCAACAAACATACCTGAGTATTTACTTCAAAAAATGTAGGCTGCAACATGTAAATCTCCGTGTCAATATCACCTTGCAGAAATGCGCTTATTGCATCCATCTGAACCATCTCTAAATCATACTTAGCAGCTAGTGCAATCAAGTAACGGACTGAGTTATATCGAACTACTGGAGCATATACTTCATCGTAGTCACTTCCGTATCTCTGTGCATAGCCTTTGATGACTAACCTTGCCTTGAAGCGTTCAATCTCTCCTTTGCCATTAGTTTTAGTTTTAAATACCCATTTGCAGGGCAGGGCTCTCTTACTTGGTGGTAAATCAACCAATGACCAAGTTTTATTCTTTATCATGGAGTCATACTCTTCCTGCATTGCTGTCTTCCACTGGCCTGCATGAGGAGATGAAAGGGCATCCTCTACTGTTTGAGGTTCATTCAGATCAAAAACTGGACAAAAGTAACTTACATCATGCTCCTTTTCTGTATTGCACTGGACACGTCTGCGTGGACGTAAATTTATATTACGAATCGGTGTCTCGACTTCAATTGATTCCTCCGGTATGTATGTTGGATCATCACCAGAATGGTACTCATCACTTAAGGAATCGATCAAGTCTTTCTCTGGTACTTCATCGCAGGATTCTTCATTTTGCTGCTCGTCTGAAATGCTGTTGGACACACAAGGTACGTATGTATTTTTATTATATTTATCAACATTCTCCAAGAATATGACATCTCTAGTTTTTATAACTTTATTATTTTTAGGATCTAGGACTCTGTATCCTTTCGAAGACTCACAATATCCAACAAATATTAATTTTCTAGACTTAGAGTCCCACTTTTGGCGTTTTTCTTTAGGTACTTGTGACATAACCTCTGAGCCAAATATTTTTACATTTGATAAATCGGGTTTCTTACCTGAGCACATTTCCATAGGTGTTTTACCTTGTATTGACTTTGTCGGTGACCTATTAATGATATAGGCTGCTGTTGCTAAGGCCTCTGCCCATAATTTCTTTGATAATCCTGCATCAAACAACATACACTTTGCTCTCTCTACCAGGGTCCTGTTCATCCGTTCTGCAAGACCATTCTGCTGGGGTGAGTACGGAGTGCTCGTCTGATGTGCTATACCATACCTTCTTAAGAAGTTTTCGAAGTCTCTGTTACAATATTCTTTTCCGTTATCTGAACGAACAACTTTTATTTTATATTCCAGTTCATTTTCCACTCTACTCTTATAATCTTTAAAAACTTCCAAGATATTTAATTTATTTTTCAAGAAATAAACATGGACTCTCCTTGTATAATCGTCTATGAAGGTAATAAAATATTTCATACCTCCCAGTGACTCCTGTTCCATTGGTCCACATAAATCGGAGTGGACAAGCTGCAGTGGCTGTGTAGCTCTCGAACCAATATTATTAAAAGGCAGTCTGGTCTGTTTTCCCATGAGGCAGGTGGTGCATGTAATAGACCCTTTATGCTTGTCAAAAGGTTCTACTCCATCAGCACACTCTGGTAGCTTGTTAACATCTGAAAAATTCAAGTGTCCCATGCGCCTATGCCACAGGACAAAATTGCTTAAATTATCTGTACACGATAAGTTTGTAAATACCTCTCTGTGTGTATTCAACTGATATAAGTTATTTACTAAGGTGGCTGAGCATAAAAGATTTCCTTTTTCGCTATAAATATCACAACCTTTGTCTCTAAAGTTTACCTTACATCCATTTTTGACCATGGCACTTACAGATAAGAGGTTCGCAGCAAGTTTAGGTACGTATAAAACTTGTTTTACCTGAATTTTGCAATTTTCATCTCCATTCATTAATAAATTAACCTTTCCCATACTTTCCACAGGAAGTGGTGTCTTACTGGCAACAGTTATGGCAGGTGTCGGAGGACTTGTCACATCATACATCCAATCGCTTCTGTTGGTCATATGCATGGAGGCGCCCGAGTCCACATACCAAAGGTCCGGATTCATTTTCTGTGAAAGAGCTGAAAATGCTGCAATAAAACTATTAGATATTTTAGTATCTTCAGAATTTTGCGGCTTCTTTTTCTTTTGAGTGCGACATTCCTTCGCAAAATGTCCTCGCTTATTACAGTTGAAACATCTGGGTCCCATATTAGATTTATTTTTGTTTGGATTTCCATAAATTCCCCTTTTCTTAACATAAAATGCCGTGTTATCTGAGCATTGTATTTCCTGTAGGAGCTTTGTCTTTATAGAATCGGCATTTATTTTGATTCCTGAGCTCTCTATTCCCATTATCATAGGCTTATATGTCTCCGGTAAGCCAGCCAACATCAGGGTCCCGAGCCATTCTTCGTTGATATCAAAATGAATATTTCTAAGCTTGTGGGCCGTTGACATGATTTTATTTATGTATGCGTCTACACTCTGAGACGATTCTAACGTTGTCGTGATGAGATCTCGTAATAAGGCAACTCTTCTATATAGTCCGCTGTCATCGAACGCTTTTTCTAGGCACTGCCAAACTTGTTTGCACGTGGTCGCGTTCTGCACGTGCACGTAGATGATCGGATCTAACAGTAGAATAAGCTTAGATTTTGCCTTAATCTCTTTCGCGCTATCGGTGTTGGTTCCGGCGACGCAATCCCACAAGTTCTCCAGCTCGAAATAGGCTTGGACGGCGAACTTCCAACTTGTGTAATTGTCTCGTCCAACAAGTCTGTCAATGTGAAAAGGAATACCTATATTCGACATCTTCGTGTATTTTTCTTTCGGGATAACTCACGCCAAGCCGGTAATTGCGCCCTGTCTTCTATGAACACGCCGCGCCGGTACCGGTACACAAAAATGGCTACCTGTGGTTATGGTCGGCTCGATCTTACTTGCGTGCAGCAGATAAATCCGTCCGGTTTTCCAAGTTTCCGTATTTTCACTTTCTTCTTCAGTAACCACGCTCTGCTACCATGATAATATTTTCTAGGTTGGTGAAAATATATATTAAACAACTTGAAAAATGCATACAGTTTATTCTGCACATCAAGTTACATACAGAGAGCGAACAAAGACAAAGAGAATTTCTATTGACAAGTGACAACTGACATTTCACACGGAGCACAGACCAAAGACATGAGTTGCCAACATAAGTATTAAACTGTACATTAAAATGTTACAATAATAAACTAATTATTGGGTTGCGTTCATATTACACTAACACAGACGAGATGCGTCGTCACGGCGTGGGCATCCTGGGCCGGGCGCACGCGCGGACGCTCAAGATGTCCATCACCATCGTACCATCGTGCTGGTGTTCTTCACGTGCTGGTCGCCCTACTACTGCTACTGCATGTGGTCAGTACATAGTATTACAGACGAGATGCGTCGTCACGGCGTGGGCATCCTGGGCCGGGCGCGCGCGCGGACGTTCAAGATGTCCATCACCATCGTGCTGGTGTTCTTCACGTGCTGGTCGCCCTACTACTGCTACTGCATGTGGTCAGTCCATAGTATTACAGACGAGATGCGTCGTCACGGCGTGGGCACTGGGCATCGTGGGCCGGGCGCGCGCGCGGACGCTCAAGATGTCCATCACCATCGTGCTGGTGTTCTTCACGTGCTGGTCGCCCTACTACTGCTACTGCATGTGGTCAGTACATAGTATTATAGACGAGATGCGTCGTCACGGCGTGGGCACTGGGCATCCTGGGCCGGGCGCGCGCGCGGACGCTCAAGATGTCCATCACCATCGTGCTGGTGTTCTTCACGTGCTGGTCGCCCTACTACTGCTACTGCATGTGGTCAGTACATAGTATTACAGACGAGATGCGTCGTCACGGCGTGGGCATCCTGGGCCGGGCGCACGCGCGGACGCTCAAGATGTCCATCACCATCGTGCTGGTGTTCTTCACGTGCTGGTCGCCCTACTACTGCTACTGCATGTGGTCAGTACATAGTATTACAGACGAGATGCGTCGTCACGGCGTGGGCATCCTGGGCCGGGCGCGCGCGCGGACGTTCAAGATGTCCATCACCATCGTGCTGGTGTTCTTCACGTGCTGGTCGCCCTACTACTGCTACTGCATGTGGTCAGTCCATAGTATTACAGACGAGATGCGTCGTCACGGCGTGGGCACTGGGCATCCTGGGCCGGGCGCGCGCGCGGACGCTCAAGATGTCCATCACCATCGTGCTGGTGTTCTTCACGTACTGGTCGCCCTACTACTGCTACTGCATGTGGTCAGTACATAGTATTACAGACGAGATGCGTTGTCACGGCGTGGGCATCCTGAGCCGGGCGCGCGCGCGGACGCTCAAGATGTCCATCACCATCGTGCTGGTGTTCTTCACGTGCTGGTCGCCCTACTACTGCTACTGCATGTGGTCAGTACATAGTATTACAGACGAGATGCGTCGTCACGGCGTGGGCACTGGGCATCCTGGGCCGGGCGCGCGCGCGGACGCTCAAGATGTCCATCACCATCGTGCTGGTGTTCTTCACGTGCTGGTCGCCCTACTACTGCTACTGCATGTGGTCAGTACATAGTATTACAGACGAGATGCGTCGTCACGGCGTGGGCATCCTGGGCCGGGCGCGCGCGCGGACGTTCAAGATGTCCATCACCATCGTGCTGGTGTTCTTCACGTGCTGGTCGCCCTACTACTGCTACTGCATGTGGTCAGTCCATAGTATTACAGACGAGATGCGTCGTCACGGCGTGGGCACTGGGCATCGTGGGCCGGGCGCGCGCGCGGACGCTCAAGATGTCCATCACCATCGTGCTGGTGTTCTTCACGTGCTGGTCGCCCTACTACTGCTACTGCATGTGGTCAGTACATAGTATTATAGACGAGATGCGTCGTCACGGCGTGGGCACTGGGCATCCTGGGCCGGGCGCGCGCGCGGACGCTCAAGATGTCCATCACCATCGTGCTGGTGTTCTTCACGTGCTGGTCGCCCTACTACTGCTACTGCATGTGGTCAGTACATAGTATTACAGACGAGATGCGTCGTCACGGCGTGGGCATCCTGGGCCGGGCGCACGCGCGGACGCTCAAGATGTCCATCACCATCGTGCTGGTGTTCTTCACGTGCTGGTCGCCCTACTACTGCTACTGCATGTGGTCAGTACATAGTATTACAGACGAGATGCGTCGTCACGGCGTGGGCATCCTGGGCCGGGCGCGCGCGCGGACGTTCAAGATGTCCATCACCATCGTGCTGGTGTTCTTCACGTGCTGGTCGCCCTACTACTGCTACTGCATGTGGTCAGTCCATAGTATTACAGACGAGATGCGTCGTCACGGCGTGGGCACTGGGCATCCTGGGCCGGGCGCGCGCGCGGACGCTCAAGATGTCCATCACCATCGTGCTGGTGTTCTTCACGTACTGGTCGCCCTACTACTGCTACTGCATGTGGTCAGTACATAGTATTACAGACGAGATGCGTTGTCACGGCGTGGGCATCCTGAGCCGGGCGCGCGCGCGGACGCTCAAGATGTCCATCACCATCGTGCTGGTGTTCTTCACGTGCTGGTCGCCCTACTACTGCTACTGCATGTGGTCAGTACATAGTATTACAGACGAGATGCGTCGTCACGGCGTGGGCACTGGGCATCCTGGGCCGGGCGCGCGCGCGGACGCTCAAGATGTCCATCACCATCGTGCTGGTGTTCTTCACGTGCTGGTCGCCCTACTACTGCTACTGCATGTGGTCAGTATATAGTATTGCAGACGAGATGCGTCGTCACGGCGTGGGCATCCTGGGCCGGGTGCGCGCGCGGACGCTCAAGATGTCCATCACCATCGTGCTGGTGTTCTTCACGTGCTGGTCGCCCTACTACTGCTACTGCATGTGGTCAGTACATAGTATTACAGACGAGATGCGTCGTCACGGCGTGGGCACTGGGCATCCTGGGCCGGGCGCGCGCGCGGACGCTCAAGATGTCCATCACCATCGTGCTGGTGTTCTTCACGTGCTGGTCGCCCTACTACTGCTACTGCATGTGGTCAGTACATAGTATTACAGACGAGATGCGTCGTCACGGCGTGGGCACTGGGCATCCTGGGCCGGGCGCGCGCGTGGACGCTCAAGATGTCCATCACCATCGTGCTGGTGTTCTTCACGTGCTGGTCGCCCTACTACTGCTACTGCATGTGGTCAGTACATAGTATTACAGACGAGATGCGTCGTCACGGCGTGGGCATCCTGGGCCGGGCGCGCGCGCGGACGCTCAAGATGTCCATCACCATCGTGCTGGTGTTCTTCACGTGCTGGTCGCCCTACTACTGCTACTGCATGTGGTCAATACATAATAAGCCGCGTACTGACCAAGCGAGCCGTCTCGCGCGGCAGTCGTGCGCGGCAGTTGCTCGGTCGGTCAGGACGTGTTAGTGCGCGGCAAATGTACCGAGGCGCCTTTGAGCATCGACTTAGCCGCGTACTGACCAAGCGAGCCGTCTCGCGCGGCAGTCGTGCGCGGCAGTTGCTCGGTCGGTCAGGACGTGTTAGTGCGCGGCAAATGTACCGAGGCGCCTTTGAGCATCGACTTAGCCGCGTACTGACCAAGCGAGCCGTCTCGCGCGGCAGTTGTGCGCGGCAGTTGCTCGGTCGGTCAGGACGTGGCTCGCCCGAAGCAAACGCATGCGTTGCCTCGCCCGCGTGCCGCGGCCCGAGCCAAGCGTTGTCGGTTTTTGTCGATGCTCAAAGGCGCCTCAGTACGTTTGCCGCGCTCACTCAAGACGGGAGTGTTTTGCCTCGCTTATTCGTTGCGTGTTAGGACTTTGCGTCATGGATAAAGAACAGTGTTTTAAACTAATACAACTATGTGGTGATTATAGACGACTTTGGGATGCGCAATTTCCTCATTACACAAATAGGGGACTTAGGGAAGATGCATGGAGAAATAAGCCAGGAAATGAACCTTCCAATAGCTGAATTAAAGAAAAAAATTGAGTCTTTAGTAGGATCTTATAGGATGGAAAAGTCGAGAGAAAAAAAAGACGGGTTGCACTCCGGGAGTGCCGGCAGAAGTGAAAACTTGATTATTAACGTTGTGCATTATTTTTTTAACCCATTTTTTATGAAAATCAATTTAAAAAAAATAAAAAAAAACGATCGTTTTAATTAATTAATCGAAACCCTTACAATCGATTAAAAAATATCGACAATCGAAAAAAACAGCTGCTGTCAGACAGACTGTCAGACACTTCTCGCGACAGTTGTCTTGCAGGTGGAAACACGGCCTTAATCAGCGCGTCTGCTAAAGAACTCATTTCCCCGACTGTACATTTCTGCTAAACAACTTATTTCCCCGACTGTACATTTCTGCTAAGCACAATTTTCCCCGACTGTACATTTCTGCTAAACAACTCATTTCCCCGACTGTACATTTCTGCTTAGCACAATTTTCCTCGACTGTACATTTCTGCTAAACAACTCATTTCCCCGACTGTACATTTCTGCTTAGCACAATTTTCCCGATATTTTGCCTCTATTTTGCCCCTATCTTGGTCGAAAACCCCCTCAATCTAGGGGAAAATCCCCTGATCTGGTCACACTGTCAGCTGGCTCGGCCGTACGCCGGCCGCCTCGCGCGGCATGCGCTGCGGCGAGGCGGCTCACTTGGTCAGTACGCGGCTATTTTCATACATCCATCCACCCATACATCCGTACATCCGTACATCGTCCGTATTTCAATTTTTGCGTTTTTCCGTATTTCAAGCGTTTGCTTCGGGCGAGCCACGTCCTGACCGACCGAGCAACTGCCGCGCACAACTGCCGCGCGAGACGGCTCGCTTGGTCAGTACGCGGCTAAGTCGATGCTCAAAGGCGCCTCGGTACGTTTGCCGCGCACTAACACGTCCTGACCGACCGAGCAACTGCCGCGCACGACTGCCGCGCGAGACGGCTCGCTTGGTCAGTACGCGGCTAATGACAGACGCTCATATGAAAACCAAATCTTTCGTTTATGTCGAACTAGCGACCCGCCCCGGCGTCGCACGGGTATAAAATATATAGCCACTGAAAAAATGATTAAAATCGATAGCCTATGATCCTTCACGTGGTCTATTTCATATCTGTGCCAAATAACATAAAAATTGCTCCAGTAGTTCGCGAGATAAGCCCCTTCAAATAATTTGCCCCGTTTTTTCCACATTCTCCTATTAGTCTTAGCGTGATAAAATATAGCCTATAGCCTTCCTCAATAAATCGGCTATCTAACACTGAAAGAATTTTTCAAATCGGACCAGTAGTTCCTGAGATTAGCGCGTTAAAGTTAGCCCTTTCAAATAATTTTCCCCGTTTTTTCCACACTATCCTCAATTTCTTCGCTTCTATTAGTCTTAGCGTGATAAAATATAGCCTATAGCCTTCCTACATAAATGGGCTATCTAACACTGAAAGAATCATCAAAATCCGTTGCGTTGTTTTAAAGATTAAAGGGAACAAAGGACATGAGGGAAAAAAGGCGACTTTGCTTTATAATATTATGTATAGAAGATGCTAAAACTGGATAACCAGAGTGACTTTAATGCAACCAGACACCAGACCAGATGTGGAAGCTATATTTTGAGCATACAAAGTATCATGGTAGTGTGAGGGCACGACCCGCTCTATAGTATATCAATCACTATAACATGAAATTGTACAACTTTAGGTAATTCAGACCGCAACGCCACGCGACGCGTTGGCATCAACAGAAATGCATATTTCTGTACTGAATTGACAGATTTGCAAAACGTCTCACGCAATAGTAATCTGTCAATACAGTACAAAAGAAAGATATCTACGCGTCGCGTTACGGTCTGCATTGGGGCCATTCCGCTATAGAGAAAATTAACGAGAATTTTTAAAATGTGTTATTAGTTACATTTTTCAATTGGAATATACGTAAGAAGATGTGTATTTACTAACAAAACAACTTTTATCGGTAAAAAATGGAATTCGAATAATTTAGAGCGTTTTTAAGCATTATCATCTAAGAGACGCGATGTTTTTTCCCATATTTTTTAATTAACCCATCAGTCGTGGCAAAACGAGACACAAAAGCTTTTTCATTGTTATCGCGGCCGGATGTGGCCGCTTGGGGCTTCATGAATTAAAATACCATATATTTCAAATATATGTTTAGTTGTAGTATAGTTATACAGCAATACGTCGAAATTTTTGTATAAATTACACTATTCAACCGTTTTTAGTGATTTAGACGATTAATTTTGTCAGGCCAATAAACAACTGAAAATTAAATAAAAACTACAATTTGGTGCAGTTTTATTACAAATTACTCTAGTATAATTATATATTCCATATCGAAAATTTTAAAATTTGTTAGAGAATTACGATTTAATTCACCTTTAAGAGATTAGAAAATTTTGATGTTGCACCCGCGATCCTAGAAATGGTTAATAATTTCTAGTACTTATTACTATAATTACTTTTATCTTGTTACTTAGTTTCTTTGTTTTATGCTCTTTTGGCAATATAGGCAAGTTATTTTGTAAAAGTTTCGCAATAACCAGTACTCACATATGAACTCATCACAGTTCTTAATGGAGGGTCAAATTTGTTGCACCCGCGATGGCACTTCAGACCTGTTTGTAGCCCTTCATACATTTGATGAAGGTTTTCATTTATAAATCATTGTTAAACTAGTTAAAATGTATCCCTTCACGGGATATTTCATTAATAAATATGCTTCATTTTGCCTGTAGGAAGCTTTAAGTGTGTCAAACTGTTGCACCCGCGATAATGGAATCGCCCATTGGCCCTTAGTTGCAATGCAATCAGACATTGCTATCGAAACTGCTTTCTCTTAGCAATACCAAAAAACTGACCCGAATTAAAAAAATAATTAACTAATCTATCTTATTCGGTTGTTTAATATATCAGGTACTGGATCGACAAGGACTACGTGAGCCAGCTGGACCCGGCGTTCCAGAAGGCGATGTGGCTGTTCTCGTGCACCAACTCCTGCGCCAACCCCATCGTCTACGGCATCTTCAACCGCAATCGTTGGTCCTGGCGTAGTCGGGTCAGACACCAAATTATTTTTTTATATTTTTAACAAAAAACTACTTCAAAGTTTAAACACTATATCAGCTATTACCTTATCATGGGACCAACTTTGAAGTGTTTTGTTTTAAACAAAAATAGAAATTATTATAGAAATCAGTTTATAAACGACGAAGTTATAAGACAACCAAAAATATATTAGGTCGAATACAGTGCCTTCTCCTGTTTGAAGTAGGTTAAAAAAGGAGTAAACGGGTATAAAATATATGCGGAAAAAAGTATCAACCTATTTAAGTCCTATAAGGTCCTGAAAGGTGTATTAATTGCTATTTATTTTAGTAAAAACATTTTTTATATTTACGTGGTTTTTGCCATAAATTACGTTCCGCTTTGACAAACCAATTTATTTTGAACAAACAAAGAATATATATACGGTCGAATGGAAAAACCTCCTCCTTTTTTTAAGACGCTTAAAAATGCAAATCAAGTTTTCCTAAACATGTATTGTGACGTCATGATGTTGGTGTTCCAGAACGGTCGGTGCCGCCACGGCGCGCGGCGCGGCTCGCGCTTTCCGCACGGCGACTCCATGGAGATCTCCGCCGCCACGCTCGCCCGCGCGCGCTCCTCGCTCGCCTCGCGCCGCGACTCGCACAACAACGTGCCCCCCGCCCCCGCCCCCCACAACGACACCAACGGCAAGCACATCAACAACAACAACCACGCCGCCGTATAGCGACGACAATGCGCGCGCTGCGCCAAATAGCGGTGAGTGCACAGACTGACGTTCGGTAGCTAAAAGTATAGTGAGACTGAGTAAACCTTATTGTGCAGTGGACACTTAAACATATTGTGTAAAATGTGGACTTAAAGTTGACTTACGTAAGACTATTGATAACTTTATATAAACGTTATACTTTCATCATCACAGTGGTGTATAGCGCGACGTATCTCGTCGTAGCGGCGTAGAGCCCATCGTAGAGGTGCGTAGCGCGACGTAGCCCGTCGTAGCCAACTGTAGCGGGTCGTAGCAAACACTTCAAATTCGCTACTTTTTGTAAACCTATGATAGTGTGAAGTGGCAACACCGCGCTAGTGGCAACACCGCGCTAGTGGCAACACCGCGCTAGTGGCAACACCGCGCTAGTGGCAACACCGCGCTAGTGGCAACACCGCGCTAGTGGCAACACCGCGCTAGTGGCAACACCGCGCTAGTGGCAACACCGCGCTAGTGGCAACACCGCGCTAGTGGCAACACCGCGCTAGTGGCAACACCGCGCTAGTGGCAACACCGCGCTAGTGGCAACACCGCGCTAGTGGCAACACCGCGCTAGTGGCAACACCGCGCTAGTGGCAACACCGCGCTAGTGGCAACACCGCACACACACACACACACACAGTGTTGCCACTAGCGCGGTGTTGCCACTAGCGCGGTGTTGCCACTAGCGCGGTGTTGCCACTAGCGCGGTGTTGCCACTAGCGCGGTGTTGCCACTTCACAGATAGTGTACATCATAAATTCTTTGTGTCATGTTTCAGTCTTTATTTATTGAGGCCAGATTACCGACACTATGGTGCCATATTAATTTCGCTCGTATCGTTTACTACTATGTATATCTATATAAATATGTGAATACATAACTTTATGTAGCTGTAAGTAAATTAAATTATAAGTGAATACTCTGAACTACTCAGCATATCTATCCTGTTCTCTCTCCATTATATCATAACATGAGAGTGATGTTATTATTTGTAAAGTGTAATTAATTGTAAATATTGTGTAAGTAGTGTAAGGTGTAAGTACAGTGGTCAGTTCTGTCACATTCCGCGCTACAGGGAGACATTACGAGGAAACACTTAGAGATAATGCCGTTTTAATTCCTATTAAGTAATAAAAATAAAAAAGTTCTTGATTTATCCTTCGTTTATATAAAAGTGAGACAAGATATTTTAATTTATGACTTATTAAAGTTAATTCAGATACAATCACTTTTAATAGATAATGGCATTTTTTCTCAGTGCACCTCAGGAAGGTTGTTAATATTTTGCATAATTTTATTTTGTTTATCAAATGGCTGTGAGGTGCTAGTGAACAAGTGTAGGGTGTACTTAATACACATTACACAGCCTGTCTAACAATATTTATATGGCTTCGTAGCAAAGTTCTGTAGGCGTTTTGCGCGTGATACATTGATACGTTGTTTCGTCAGACAGAATATACTAAATAACGTAGAAGAAACAAAGACATGTTTTAGAAAGTAATGTTGTTACCGCGCCGCAGCGTTTTATAATGCTCGAAATAAAACTCTGACAGTAACCTGAAAATAGATTAAGAAAATGTGGACCACTACTTTCTTGCAGAAAGAAAGAAGGAGAGTTCCACAAAGTATACACTGGTCAAATATCAGCGTTTGCATTATTTTATTTTAATTCATGAAGCCCCAAGCGGCCACATCCGGCCGCGATAACAATGAAAAAGCTATTGTGTCTCGTTTTACCACGACTGATGGGTTAAAATGTGCCATATTTTGTAGCCATATCCAATAAGTTAAAATGTAATCATTTTATAGTCAAAACAATATAAAAGTGGAAACTTTTGTCATCCATACCGAGTCAGGAGCCCCTGTATGTCTGTGCATTTAAATATTGTTAGAGAGGTTATCGTTGAAGTAATTTTATACCAAAAATTTTAAAAACTATTTTATGTTGTAACTCGGTTGAGAATAAACAGTTGATTTTATTATTTAATACGTTTATTTAATAACATAAGCTATACATGATACAACGGATACTTAGCTAACGACTATTTTGTACTTTAGATGTTGGTCCGAACATGAGTTGTGAATAATGACGTCACGAAAGAGAAGATTTGAGTGCTTGACAACTTCCGACGAGTTCCGATACACGAGGAAAAGTATTTCTCAAGAAATAGGGAGCGATATAAACATAGTCTATACGTATTAAATGACGTATGCAGACTTTGCCTCTTTCCCCCGTTTCTATAGGCTGTGAATTGTGATATGGACATTTCAAGCATACGATATTTCTTGCCTAAATGTTTTTATATAGCAGTAGATTGCGTGCCTGAAATATTCTTAATTAAATTTTCCATACCTTACACATTACAAGAATCATTATGACGCTACAAACATCCATCATACCAAACACAATTTATACAGATCCTTCAATTTAGGCATAACTTTTTCCAGTATATTTTTCAGAAATGTCTCTTTTCAAATAGAATTTTCAATCATTAACAAACATACTAACATAATATTTGTCATCTACTCAGGTATGTAATAAATATACTTACCTAATATTGAGTGCCGACTTCACCAACATCAGTTATTGTTAATGGTTGCTTAAAATATTTCTTTAAAACTAGATTTAAGAAGATATTGAATCAATCATTAACTTTGACAGCCCTTGGTGAAGTTGGCACTAAAACTTACTAAACACAACTTTTTAACGATTGAAATGGAATGATATGACTCTACAACTATCACAATGTCTACTCTACTCTACTGGATACATATTTTATACAAAAATAGAACAGGCGTCTCAAAAGTTAGAAAAGTAGTCATTAAAATTAACACGTCCACTGCGGTTCACGCGACGTCGCGCGAAGCTATCTTTGAAGGATTGATTACGCGACGTCGTTTTGACTCGACGATGAGAGCGTTAATACTGACCTACTGTAGACAGAATAGTAAGCACACAGTTTTATTTTGAAAGACACTTAGAACACACTGGAGTTTTTCTCTCGCTGTCGCTGAAGTCGGCAGGAGAGCGCCTACTATAGCTAATTACAATAATGAACATCAAATCACGAGTATTACTTGGTAAGTATTTACAAAGTCTTGTCAGCATGCCCACAGAAAACATTTTAAATTTTTGTGATTGTTTTATACAGGAGTATATCAGATACATAAATAAGTACCTGCATGAAGTAACGATTAAAATATATAGTATTTTATTAGGGTGTTAGTGCTATATAATATATTTTATTAAAGGTGCGACGAGCGCCATCTTTTATTACTAGTAAACAATTTATGTTGAAATCATCTTTGATGTGTTGATACATAACAAAAATTACAAGTTGCTTAGCCTAAAATATTTGTATAATAATTAGAAGTAGCTTAAATTAAAACCTTGTCCGTTTAACAATACGTAAAAGTAAAGATTGTATACTCAAAATAGAGATATTATTACTTAAGCGTATTTTTTTGGCCACAAGAATGGTTTGCCTTTAAAACTATGATGAAATTTAAAGACGACTTAAATAAATAACAAGCTTAAATAAATATTAAACAGTTAAAGAGATTGTATCCCTACAAAATAATATACTTTTAGAAACACTTTATAATAACAATATAAATTATAAATAATATTATTATAAATCTATATTTGGCATCTTTTGATCACATAAATAATTCGATTTGATAAAAGTTTGGTAATTTTGTTAACGTACATCACAGATGTTGGTAGACTGCTTTTTTGTCGCCGCTATCCTCTTTATGTCCTAGGGCGACATACATAATAGACCGATATGTCAATATTGTCATAGATTTAATAAATTTATATGCACACACATAAACACACACTTTCACGCACTCAAATGCCTCGATTTCTTCCACACATACACTCAAGCAAACGTACGCGTTTCACTCAATTCCACATTACTATATTACGTCACACAACTATGATTTTTCGGTGGCAAATTGTCATTAATTTTGAATCTCAAAATGCTCCCACGTCCACACACACATCTAAACGAATACAAGAATAAATACTTAACTAGCACTGTCTTTCGAGGTTCCGGCACGAGTGTTCGTTGCGATTCGCGGTCACGAATCGCCGGCTGCAGGCGGAATGTCAGCTCGGCCGTGGAGCGTGAGGCAGCAGATTTTAACACCGTACTCGTTTGCATGAAGGAATTGAAACAAATTAAGTTTATATACGATCAATTATTATCGCGTGTAAGTTAATAATGTTGTATCAATTCCTCTCTTACCAACGACTACTACCACTATAAAACACGCGACGTCGCGTCGTCAGTAGTTGGCACCATCAACGCGACATCGCGTTATGAAATCTGCTGCATATCGTGTGACAGCCTAGCGGTCGCCCTTCTCGAGTTCGGCGAGCTCTGTGGCGGGCGCGGCGTCGCGGTCGGCGGGCGTGGGCGCGGCGCGCGACTTGTCGATGTCGCCCTGCGACAGTGACGTCACGATGATGGCGCCCAACGCGTCGCACACCACGTTGATCGTCGTTCGAAAGCGGTCGCTGAAAAATTATTACTTCTGCATTAACATTTGCTTTTGACACAAGACAACATACTGTTCTTTATGTTTTGCATAAAAATTAACACAATATTAAAAATAAAGATAATAAACTCATTACTCGAACAATTTTGAGTTAAAAGTTGAGCCCATGATAGTCGGCATATTACGTAATATTACGTAAAGGTCGGGACACGGGGCACGTACAGCACATAAGCCATAAATAATAATCCGATATTATGATACATGTATATTGACAAAAACATTGTCAAACGCTGAATTAAACTTTTTGTCTCTGTCGATGCTGGCATCAAGATATGGCAGTAATATTATATCCTGCACTATGTAGATTGTAGACAGTTGCGCAATAATGGTAATTTTCTATCATGGCCCAACAAGTAAAGACTTTAACAGAGTTGGGGGCACTCACAGCAGCCAGTCGACGGCGAGAATGATGGAGACGTCCTCGGCGGGCAGGTTGACGGTGTCCAGCACCATCACCATGGTGACCAGCCCCGCCTGCGGGATGCCCGCCGCGCCGATACTCGCCGCCGTCGCCGTTACGCTGAAATGTCGAGATAAAAATAAAGTAAAAAAATAAAAATTGTATTATAATTCATGAATAAAGAAACAAATATTTTTTAAAAAGTCTACATGGTGCCTACCACCGGTGCTTACCACTTTCTAGGAGTCTAATGTCCAATAACTGAACCTTTTTTCGCCTAGCACTCCGGTGCAATGCGTCATTGAGTTGAGTTATTATCTAGAGAATTCGATTCCGGACGCAGGGATCCCGGGTCATATTTTAGTCCCAAAATCCCGGGATTTAATTTAATATGCGCATCGTGGTGCCTAGTAAACAAAATACTCCCTGATTTAGCAATTTGCTGGAATGGTCCAGTTTTACCCTGGAACCGACCCTAATTCCTAATTTGGTTTTTGTATAAAAAAGATGTTGCATAAGCAAGCAAAAAGACGATGGACGGAGGACCCCTAGTCAAAATGCATTCGCTAGTTTCCACAGCAAAGTTAGATGTCAATAATGGATGAGATTTGTCATTCTGACATCTGTTGTGCGAGTTTCTTACGCCGGTTCTTTTCGCCAGGTTAATTCCCGAACCGGTAGACACAATATTCAGAAAAAATATGTAAAAAATAACTTGGAGCAAAAATGATTTAATATTGATACCTAACGGCGACGATCTTGCCGAAGGACATGTCGACCTTGCGCAGCTGCGCGATGAAGATGGCGGCGACGGCCTCGTACAGCGCCGTGCCGTCCATGTTGATGGTGGCGCCGATCGGGATCACGAAGCGCGTGATGCGCGGGTCCAGACCCATCTCGTCGCAGCACCCGATCGTTATCGGCATTGTTGCTGAGCTGGAACGGGAAATACGTCAGACACCATTGGGTCAAATAGAAACCATAATAAATATTATGAACTTGGTTAAATTATGAAAGAGGAAATACCTCAGACTGCTCAGACACCATTGGGTCAAGTAGAAACCATTTCTTAGTACACTTTTTTAGTTATTAAGTCTTACCAAAATATGTTGCATTGTGTTTTAATAATAATATTGTGCATGTCTCTAATTGATATGAATGCTGTAAAAGGACCTAATTGTAAATTGTTAATGTAAGCTTGTATTCATATTGTTGATATGCCTAATAAATAAATAAATAAATAAACCATAACAAATATTATGAACTTGGTTAAACTATAATATATCGACTCACAAAATTCAAATTTTTCTGATATATTCACACAACTACTTTACAAGGTTTCAACTATAGGATATAAATTATTATATTATACAAAAGTGAGGATGGATGTAGTTGTATTTTTTACTTAATTCTGACTGTAAAAATAGCAAAAAGTACTGTACGGACTTTAAAGTTCCATGTTGTCATCCACAAACAAATGAAGCATAAAAGTATTAATATTATAATAGACAGTAAACGCTTCTTTATTTTAAAATGTTATCCAAATATACTATACGAATTTCTTATACCACTCACCTAGAGGCAGTCCCGAACGCGGTGGCCATGACCTGCCCCATCTTGGCGATGTACCGGCACGGCAGCTTCTTGGTGGCCAGCACGAACAGGATGGACAGCGTGCCGAACCCGTGCAGGAACAGCCCCAGCAGCACCGTCATGAAGTACATCCCCAGCCGGCCCACCAACTCGCCGAACGACTCGATCTCCATGATTTTCGCTGTTACCAGGAAGAACACGCCCAGAGGGGACATCCTGAAACGTTTGCAAACTTCTTTAGCTACGTTGGGAGGAAAAGACGCACCGAAAGCGTGCGTTCCACGTGCAATCTGTTTATAATGGGAATGCAAACATTCTTAATTTGTTATGCTGGGGAACACGTTCGTTAAAAAAATTATATCAATTTAAAAGATTTTATGCACAAACCGCATGTATGAACTAATGTAGGAACTAAGTCATTGATAGGTACTCCTTTTGAAAATGAAGACATTTAAATAAATAAACGACTTAGGGTGTGTTTCCACCGGAGCTGCATTTCTAGGAATGTGTTTTTGAGAACCAATAGAATCGCTTCATTTCCCTGATCTCGCTAAGCGCAGCGATTCTATTGGTTCTCAAAAACACTTTCCTCGCAACAAATATCTGGTGGAAACACAGCTTTATGCCTGGATTCTGAGGTATTTTTGACTTAAGTTCATATAATCACTAGCGCTTTTTGATTAGTTAACGTCAAGTTAGATCACGATCACGACCACGATCTGGTTAGATCACAACGCTGTGGAATAGATAAACTTCTGTGATAAAGCCAGTTTTATAAGGTTTTACGACAGTAATAGTAAGAAGATAGTGTACTTAAGTTATTTGATTCACAGATACCATATAACCCAGCCGGTGATGATCATCATGGCCTCGGAGAGCGTGAGGAAGAAGGTCTGCAGCGGGCGGCTGCGCTCACCCATCTTGCCCAGCGTGATGCCCAGCACGATGCTGAAGCACACCAGCCCCAGCACGTTGGTGCCGCCCTGGTAGTCGCCCTTGATCTCGTACGTCTCTATGTGACCTGGAGGTTACATCGGGGTGGTTAGCCATGCCATGTTAGCGAAAGCATAGGTAAGGGTCAATTTATACTAGCGCAGAATCGAAGCGCATCGAAGCGAATGACCAAAAACTGAACATAACAAATTATTCAAACTTAACTTCAAAGCGTAACGCACACATAACTTCTGCGAGACCAATCAGCGTTGGTCGCGTACAGACGCGCGAATTCACAAGAATGCGCGCGTCTTTTTAAAATCTCAGAAGTAATGGACTGCGTTACGCTCTGGAGTTATGGTTGAATTTGGTATGTTCCGTTTTTGGTAATTCGCTTCGATGCGCTTCGACTCTGAGCTAGTATAAATTGACCCTTACTTTAAAAATGTTGCCCTAGCAATGTTGTAGAATAATAGAGAATAGAAAGTTCCTCTAAAAGAAATAGCACTAACGCTAAAGTACTTTTCTTCGAGAGGGATAGCATCAGAAATAGGGCAGTGTTGTTCAACATTAACTACGTTTCAGGAACAGGTTTTAAAGACTACCCACTATTTTGTTTCTAGAGTCATAGCCTCGCTACACATTTAATTGCATCTGTGTTTTTAAGCAACCCCAGAATCTCTTTATTGTTTTCAGGGTGCCGGAAGGTGCAGGTGCTGGAAGGTAAAAATATATAAACGTCAATTTTCCTGGAAAGTGCGAATTCAAAACGTGTTATCTACTCTGCGTAAAATGAAGTGTTGGAAAATGGTTAGAAACAAAATATCTTTTAAGACCAGGCCAGTTCGAAAAGACTGATTTTTAAACTTCCAGTCTGAAGAAATTATGTGGAATTCTCTTACACCAAAATTAATCCTTCGATCGCGAATTCTTGGAAATCTATTGTTATTCTATTGTTATCGCGGTCACCGGTGTATTATTTTTCTCTATGTTATCACTTATCACCAATAAAAATACACTTCAAATTCGAACATCTCGTAATTTTCAATGACAATGATATGATTTTTTTACAAAAAGGATATCTTTTTTTATAAATCTAAGGAAATAACCGAATAGTATTTTAATAAATGATTCGGTCATGAATAAAATAAAATGTATAATTTTCTCCTATTTTGCCCTATCAAGGACGCGGCGAGCGCCACTGTATACAAGGCGCGCTGATATGAATGTTATTTTAATGTCCTTTACGTCAATATTCGCACTGACAGATATCGACCTGCTTATTTTAGGGACAGCCTTGCCTTAAGTCAGATTGATAAAAGTAAATTTTGATGATTTCTTTTTTGTTTCGATATACCAGACCGACCATCTTCTTCATCAATTCAATCTTGGTACATATACCTGTACCCAGGATTGTCTGACGCGAATTGACACGATAGACCCTGCGGCTACATAGCGCCATACAACCCTCATTTATAGAGACAAAAATTGAATTAAGAAGTAGAGTAATAGAATTTTACTAACTTACTTTTAATAGAAGAAGTAATAGATTACCTTGGACCTGTTTCGGGTCGTTGGGGTCGTAGACAAGGCGCGTGCGATACGTCGCGATGGTCGCCTGCGCGATGTTCTCCGGAAACAAGTTCCTGCAACGACATTGTCTCTACATTCTACATCATCATTACCATCTTTGAATTTCACTTATTTGTCGTAAGACGAAAGTCATGCACATACATCTAAGTACGCCTATGCTAGGAGAAGAGATCTCCTCGATTTATTTTATTACAACAATAATGCAGCATCGTTGCTAGTCGATTTAGCCCATTTACTCGATTGTCCCGCGAGTATATTACTAACCTAACCTAACCTCATTCACCCTATAGCTAGCTGGGCCTCATAAATGATTACGGTAATATTTGTGTCATACAAATCGTGTTAGTTGCACCTAGTGCTCTCAATATCGTATCTATTTCAATTGTCGAAATAGCCGGACGTGCAGGCCTGGCGACGTGAAGCTAGGCGCGAATTACTGCTGACGTGAAGATCGGCGCAAATTACTCCTAAATCAATGCTGTCAGCGACAAGGACAGATCTTTTAAGCGTAGAGACAATATTATAGGTATGTATGCTTTGTAACGCCGCTACTGCGCTTGACTTACGCACTATCTATGATCTAGTTGATCTATGACGCATGTTGCAGAGTATCTGTGGGAACATATACCCATTTATCTGTTGGTAGGAAAATATAGGTTTAGAGATCTTTGGAAAATACAGTTACAAGTTACAAGCACAAAATTATGAAGATTGAGTACAGAAATAGTTGAGGTTTAGCCGAATTCGGAAAAAGGCACTATTAGATAGGAAAAATTATTTAATACTTTTTAGTTCATATTAATGTTAATATTGTTTTTACCTTGGAAGTCGGTTTTAATTTTTTGTTAAAAATAATAATAATTTCACTCTTTTTAGTTACACTAGTAGGAAAACCATCGCGTATATTTTACGTATCTTATTACAATTTGTTAAGAGTCACAACTCACACTCACAAAATATATTATCAGTGAAGTGAACATGTGCTAGGTAATTTAAGAATTTTAATGCTTCAAGCCCCAAGCGGTCACCGGCGACTGCGATAACAATAGAAAATATTGTGTCTCGTTTTTCCACGATCGAAGGATCTATCAGATAATAAAAAATTGTATAAACTTGGATAGACGCAAGCGCCGCGCTTCGCCGACCGCCGTGTATAAACAGCCTATTGGTGTTATACAGTACATAATTATTATTATTGTACGAATAGAATGAATACCTATATGCCTTGTACTATTATCTATTCTGTGCCATGAGACATTGGTGACCTTAACACGACGTGGTAATGATGATGATGATAATGATGATGATGATGAATATGAATTGCATAGTAGCATATGCTTTCTGTTCTTAAAAGAATGCCGAAACTCCCAAGCGTGTATCTATAAGGAGTCAGGATTTCTCTGAGCATCATCGAAACCATGATATACCTTGACCCAATATTTGACTTTTTGGTAGCATATTCTTAGTACACTTTACATAAAACCAAAATCACCATATGTTTCCATATAAATTTCGAGGAGTTCCCTCGATTACTCACGGATCCCATCATCAGGTCACGACTTTTGTGAACATGGTACCAAATTGGAGTGAAACCTAATACAACGAAACAAAAATTTCGAAAATCGGTTCACAAACGGCGGAGTAATCGTTGAACATACACAAATTAAAAAAAATAAAAAAAAATATCCACAGCCGAACATATTATAACCTCCTCGTTTTTTGGAAGTCGGTTAAAAAGTCATTTCATAAACATAAATTTACAATAAATTATATACTTAGTTAATATTTTAAAAAATCAAACATAATATTTGTCATTTTCCACTTTTTGACCGACTTCCAAAAAGGAGGAGGTAATACGTTCGGCTGTATGTATCTTTTTTT
Source organism: Polyommatus iphigenia (assembly GCA_963422495.1). Classification (NCBI taxonomy): domain Eukaryota; kingdom Metazoa; phylum Arthropoda; class Insecta; order Lepidoptera; family Lycaenidae; genus Polyommatus; species Polyommatus iphigenia. Next base: position 405,009 of record OY730180.1, read on the forward strand.
TTTTATTATTTGTATGTTCATCGATTACTCAGCCGTTTGTGGTCCGATTATCAAAATTATTTTTGTGTTGTATAGGGTTTAACTCGAATTAGGTACCGTGTTCACAAAAGTGGTGATCTGATGATGGGATCCTTGAGGAATCGAAGGGACGCCTTGAAATTTGTATGGAAACATATAGTGATTTTGATTTTTTCTGGAGCATTCAAGGTAGATGCTACCAAAAAGTAAGACTTCGCACCAGGTTGTACCCTGGATCCGAAGGTACCGTACAGAACTTTTGAATGCTTATAGTTACAGGTTCGGGATTTTCGGCGTTGTTTATACAACTGTTAGCATAAGCCAGCACATCAATTTGATTGATCATCATCATCACAACTTAAATTATACCATGGGTCATCACACTATGACCTCAATTATTGGTACTTTTCGTGATATTTTGCATCTAAGCAGATGTTTTTGATGATAATTTCGCTGTTTGTGGACCGATTTTCAAAATTTTCGTGTTGCTGTATATGATATAATCTTAATTTTGTATAACAATTACGACAGTGGTGAGCTGGTGATGGGATCTATGAGCAATCGAGGGAAATCCTTGAAATTTATTAAAACACTCATAGTGGTTAAGTTGTTGTTTCTAGTAAGTTAAACATTTATTATGTTACGAATAAGATAAATTCCATACGAAGGTGTCTCTTGGTCCAAAGGCACTGAACAGAACTCCTGAACCTTTAAAGATAAAAGTTTGGAAATTGCAGCATCGCTTAGATAACTGCAAGTATTTACCACAATTTCGCTTACAGTAACATAATGTGAATAGTTAACATATTTCGTATTGGTTATTTATGCATAAAGCCTTATTTTGCAGATAACTAAAAAGAGTGAAATTATTATTTTTAACAAAAAAATTAAAACCGACTTCCAAGGTAAAAACAATAGTAATATGAACTAAAAAGTATTAAATAACTCTTACTCTTTAATAGTGCCTTTTTCAGAATTCATCGAAATCTCAACTATTTCTGTACATACTACGGTCTTCATTACTTTGAAGTCGGTATCAGTCCAAAAAGTTTCAGATATTCTGACATTACTGAACTCACGCTTAAATTAGCTGGTACCGACTTCAAAGTAATGAAGACCGTAGTATGTACAGAAATAGTTGAGATTTCGACGAATTCTGAAAAAGACACTATTAAAGAGTAAGTTATTTAATTCTTTTTAGTTCATACGAGGGCTGCTATTTATGTATCCGGAATTAAAAAAAGAAACAAACATATATCATTTAGTATGGTTTTATTGCTTTTCAAAATATTCGCCCCGATGATCGACACACTTTTGCATACGCTGGAACCAATTTTCATAGCACTTTTTCCATTCTGATTGAGGTATCTCCAAAACGTGCATTTTGAACGCATCAACAGCCTCTTCGCGGCTCGAAAAACGTTGACCACGTAATTTGTTCTTCGCGTATGGAAATAAAAAGAAATCGTTAGGTGCCAAATCAGGGCTGTACGGCGGATGACCAGTCAATTCGATCTTTTGACCCTCCAAAAACTGAGTTGTTTCAGCTGGGGTGTGACAGCTAGCATTGTCGTGATGTAATATGATTCTGCGTTGTCGGTTGTCCTTTCTTATTTCTTCAAAGACTTCTGGTAAACAAATGATCGTATACCATTCAGAATTAACCGTTTTACGATTCTCTAATGGCACTGTAGCCACATGTCCATTAATTCCAAAAAAACAGGCGACCATTTGCTTCAAAGTACTTTTTGCACGAGTAACTTTTGTTGGTTTCGGCTCATCTTGGAACACCCACACCGTTGACTGTTGTTTAGTTTCGGGGTCATATGCATAGATCCAAGATTCATCACCTGTGTAGATATTATAAACGGCTTTTGACGTACCACGGTTGTATTTTTTATCTTTTTTTTGGACCAATCGACACGAGCCCGTTTTTGATCGATTGTCAAGTTGTGCGGAATCCAACGCGAACATATTTTTTTACAGCCAAATGTTCGTGTAATATCTTATGTATGCTCGTCATACTTATGCCTAAGGACGCCTCTATCTCGCGATATGTAACATGACGATCACGCATTATTAGTTCCCGCACAGCATCTATATTTTGTGGGACAACAGCTGTTTTTGGGCGACCTTCTTTATTTTCATCCGTGAGCATAGACCGCCCACGATTAAACTCACTGTACCAGTGATAAACAGTGGTTTTTGATGGTGCTTCATCTCCAAAAGTTGCGGTGAGTTGAATAAAGCACTGTTGTTGATTTAGCCCACGCCGAAAATCGTAGTAAATCATTGCACGAAAATGTTCACGCGTTAAATCCATGGCAAATGAAGACACGCAATTTTCAAAATGACGCCACAATGGAAAAATAATTGACAGTCACATGAAACAAAATGTATTCTTCAACCAAAGAGTTCTATTTTCAAATGTTGTAAATACTTTTTAAATATTGTTCTTGTAAGTGGCCAGTTCCGGATACATAAATAGCAGCCTATGTATTACTATTGTTTTTAACTTGGAAGTCGGTTTTAATTTTTTTGTTAAAAATAATAATAAAATTATACTTATACTAGGCACAATTTATTACTACTTAGTCATTTTTTAGAAATTCGTCCAAATTATAGAATACTTTTGCAATTAACAATTTTTTTAGTTTATTTTTTAATTTAAGTCCATTTAATTCTTTTATTTCTATAGGTAAATGATTGTAAACTCGTATAGCTGAAATATAAGCACTTTTGTAGAAAATCATATTTTTAATTTTTGGAAGAGATATATTGTTTTTATATTTATTGCGTAAGATTCTGTTTGTTTCCGATTTGAAGCTAAAGTATTCTATATTATTTTTAACAAATATACATAATTCAAGGGATGTATATGCCAGTCAGTGTAAGATAATTTTTTGTTCTAAATATGTCCCTTAGAGATTCCGTGCTATGCATGTTGTATATATAGTTCGAAGGCATTTTTTTTTGGAGTGTAAATGTGGACTTGACGTTTGTTGAATTACCCCAGTATATAATGCCTTAAAGCAGCAATGGTTAGGTACACGTTTCCAAAATAGGCACTTCTTGTGACAGATGTCACAAGAAGTGCCTATTTTGGCCTTGCCGAGACAACAAATACAGATGTATTTGTTGTCTCTGCAAGGATTGAGAGGCCGTAGCAGGCACTTGAATTTTTTTATTTATATTATTAATATGTGCTTTCCAGCTTTAGATTTTTTATTGTAGATCATCATTCATCCGTGATGTTTATGCTGTACTCGTATTATTGCGATAAATTCACCTAAACCTGTCTAAACTCTTTATGTAAGTGTAAATTTGATACATATAAACTACTATTGGAAATATAATATTCCATTAGTCAGGTGGCTGATTAAGAGCATTATACAGGGGTAGATGTGAGCTAATAGATGTTTAGCATTCCACTTGTTCTATAATACAGGACTAGCAATTTAAATGGTCACTGGTGAACATTTATAAAGAAAAAAGCTGTCATGTTTACTTGTTAGTTGTTATACAGATCACTGCGATAAATTAAAGATACAATATTTGACATAGTACCTATATCAGACCAGACTAATACCTATATCAAATTATTTATTTAATAGTCGTATCATAAGAAAACTACGTAGTTTTCAGTTTTTGTTACACGTTACAATTAATTAACACATCAAGCCCCATAAGCTCACCGGTGAGCGAGACACAATAGAATAGCAATAGATTTCCAAGAATCCACGATCGAAAGATTAAGCTACTTTTAGAACTTTCTTCATGTCTAATTATATTTAAAAAATTTCATATTGTATATTTTGCCTCATATTTAGCACAAATATTTTAAAATGAATTTAATGTTTTTACCGAGGCGCGTGAATATTTTGGCAGTAAATATGCATATATTTCACAGTAAACTTGCATTCCCCATTCACTAACACTATTTATAAAGTAAAACAGGCACATAATATGATTTATTACAATTAAATCCAAAGTAATATGTCCGCCAGAGATTAAAATAATTTTCGTAATGACACATGAACGATGCACGCGCCATCTTGAAGCAAGTGTACAATGAGTCACTTGTTACCTAGACAGCCTTAAGTTCAATTGTTACAACTTATATTACTGATTTAATACTAATATACTGCTGCTGTACTGCGAGAGTGAACTTAGGGCTGCCTAACTTGTGCCCAAACGGGTAGTCGCTTCAACTCCCGTAAGGCCCAAGTGGGCCGCGATAACAATTGAAAGGCTATTGTGTCTCGTTTTTCCGCGATCGAAGGATTAAGAGCATAATGCTATTGTATGGCCGGGTTATAACTTATACATCTTGTGGAGTACATGCGAACCATTAAACTTACGATATAGAATATAGATCCTAAAATGCTACTCGGGTGGTACTTCGGTTCACTCGTTAATGTTGCTGACTCATTTAAATAAGTTATAATGTTATGTATGGGTTTATGTTCACAACATTGTAGCATCCAAACTTCCGATCAGATTTTAAAGAATGATTGATCGATAGATTCCTAAAGATATCTCAATTAACATAGACATTTACACTGATCGTCTATCGATTTGTAGAGTTTTAGTTTTTGGCTTTTCATGATTGGATTTTTGACTATTACATGTATAAGACTCTTCGTAGATTTCGCAGCCCTGGTTGGTATGTATGTCGGTGTATTAATAGCCGGTGGGACCGCGGCGCTCGGCGCTCGGCGGCGAGGGGACTGCCGCTGACAATTGCCAATTGCCGCGAGCGAACTGTCACAGGGCTACCGATACGACGCGGTGCCGGTGGGATATGATACTTGCGAAAACTAGACCAATACTCTAAGCCTTAACCATTTCAAACTAGATCTCCTTATAACTAATGTTGAAGACTGAGATTGTCGATGAGAAAGTTTTCGTAGATATTGAGTTGTCTAATATCAGTTTTTTTTTTTTAATTCATGTAAGATTAGTTTTTTTTTATGAAATAAGGGAGCAAACGAGCAAACGGGTCACCTGATGGAAAGCAACTACCGTCGCCCATGGACACTCGCAACATCAGAAGAGTTGCAGGTGCGTTGCCGGCCTTTTAAGAGGGAATACGCTCTTTTCTTGAAGGTTTGCAGGTCGTATAGGTCCGGAAATACTGCTGGTGTTTGTTCTAGAGTTTTACAGTGCGCGGCAGAAAGTTACGCGAGAAACGCACGGTGGAAGACTGCCACTCATCAAGGTGATGAGGATGGTAAATTTTTCGCGTGGAACGATTGCGAAAAGTTGCAGGCGGTATGATTCCGAACAATTCCTCAGAGCACTCCCCGTGATACAACCGTTGAGGTTAGTGACTACTTGTTTACATTGGGTCCTACAAACCTACATATATTAATATAATTATACACTGTGTATACAACATGCACATACCGAATATTATTATTGCAATATTATGCAACTTTACCTTATTTATTTTTGTGTAGGTAGTTCACATTTTCTGACTCACCTGCTCTAGAAAATTCAGAGATTTAGATTTAATCAGGAAAACCTAAGGTTGTAATCTTAATTCTTTTGTAATCTTAAGGTACGTGCTAACAATAGGCAGACATATAAACATACTGTCTTATAGGTGTACGCAGGTGGCCAAGAATTATTATTTCATTGAACGCGATCATTTTCCTATTATTGGGGTCAACGGTACAGACCACAGACGCATGCGACCGAGAGGGTATTGTCTCGGTCGGACCTATTATAACTCAGATTAGTACTTTTGGACCCTAATGTCATATTCTTAAGATCGAAATGTGGGTCACCCGGTCTGTCAACTCAACATATTATATCAGATAATAGCAGACAGAGTTTTGTCGTCACGGAGTCTAGCTCGTAACTCGTGTGGGAGTCGCCGCTACCTCCCCAGCACGTCTTATAAAGAAAAAAAAACGCGTGGTTCCTGCAGTATTTGGATTAGCTACTAAGCTCGACTGACTGAATAACTGATTGCCATACATGCTGGCTACTGAGCTGTGTAAAGTAAGGGTCAATTCAGACCGCAACGCGACACGAAGATGCTTTTCTAAATTTCTATGGATTTTACAGATTTGCAAGACGTCTGACGCTCACGAAATCTGTCAATTCAGTATAAATTTAGAAATGCATCTATACGCATCGCGTTGCGGTCTGAATTGACCCTAACACTCGACGAGAACGGCTCACCTTACGAGATCGAGCAGCGTGTCAGAGGTGAGCGTTTCCTTGGTGACGAGCTTCCTGGTGGCGTTAGGCGCGGCGAAGGCGCCGGGGTCGTTGCCCGGCTTGATGGTGGTCACCAGCGCGATGCCCAGCATCACCGCGCACACCGTCGTCGTCATGTAGTACACGATGGCGCGCAGCCCCACGCGCCCCGACAGGCTCAGGTCGAGGGAGCCGATGGCGGACACGATGGAGGAGACGAGCAGCGGGACGATCAGGCACTTGAGCATGCGCAGGAACAGCTCGCCGGGGTATTGGAAGTACATGACTTCGCGCCGGGTCCACTGGGCGCCGGTCGCGCGCAGACTCCAGCCCAGCAGCGTGCCCGAGGCCACGCCCAGCACCGTCAGCATCGTCAGCAGGTTGCCCCGCATGAACGACGCGCAGCGCCGCAGCTGCAGCGGCATCCTGGCCCTGAAACATCCACACGTAAACGTCAGGAGCCATTTGTTAAAAACCTGCTTTGATATACCCTTCGGGCTTCGACACTCTCATGATTTTTTAGTCAAGAGAGTTTTTGTTTTCCATAATAATCCATTGATTCTTCCTTAATAACGATTACAGAAGGCGTTTAGTTGAAGCTCTAGAAAGAAATGCAGAATAAAAAATAACCTTATCCTAGCGTAAGCGTAGATGTTTCAAAGGGGTCCCTATATTTTGCTTTGTTTAAAAGTTGTCTGTATTTTTTTCCGTGTGTGAGTAATCTAGTTGTTTCTCAAGACAATGTTGATTGTAGAGAATAGCTCGTAGGTGTAACTTAAATAATTTATCTCGATTGCGGTGATTCCAGTATTGAAGATATTAGTGACAGTGACAAATGTACAATATTAGTATGGGCAGTGCATTGTAAGTAAATATATTCCGCGTGACATCATCTTGCACCAGCGACACGTGATTTATGAACACAATAATAATTAATACAGAGATTGGAGATGCATTGCACTGTGCACATGATTTCGATCATAACTTTACTGCAACACAACTACGTTACACCTAGTACTAAAAGTTTACAAGCTACTTGTGCTTAATTAAAATACAAAAAACAAATAGAAAAAATGTTATGTCAGAATGATTACCTACTCGTAATAATTGTTTGTCTAGATAGGTACCCGAATGACACGCCGATGCAGTCGCCACGTGATTAATTCAGTTTTCATCTGTTGATCCTGTGGCTATGGTCTAGCTAGATTCTTGAACCAACAGGTGAAAATGTGACGATCCATTTTATTTCGTTTTTCATTTACTATTTGAATTAAAATGGTCGCTATGTGCATAAATGGAGGCTTAATTAGAATAGGGAAAACGGCAATCAAATTAATATGGATATGATCTCGCTAAATAATTATGCACAAAACCCATTTTTGTTGCAAATCATTTTCCCGGTTCTAAAGCCTTTATTCATGCAAAAAAATACCAGTTTTTTTAAATAAGAGCCACTTTATCCACTTATGTCTTCATTTGTTTGTTTCATTATCTTACTGCATATGATATCAACAATATATTTCGCACTTGTCGCGGCATATTTACATACTTGAATACAGGATGAGGTCCATTAATGTTGTATCAATTAATTTGTAATTGTAATTCTCATGGCGAAGCGATACGCGCCCACGCTGACTGATGCAGAATTAAGAATAACCTTATTATGGATAACATAAAACGTTAACTCAACTCAAGAATATAATAGTATGTAGTATAATTTATGTCCGTTATATTAATTCTTAATATAATTTTCAAATTTTCAAAAAGTTCAATTTATTATTGTTTTTGAAAAGTTTTAAAGTTTTGACCTCGGGTAAAAAATTATTCGTTTCGTTCCTTATTGTTTCTAGTCTAGGTTCGTGCTGAAAATTGAACTTGTTACCTTAAATTAATCATTCAGATTTTAGACATTATTAATATATGGCAATACCAAAGGAATATAGCATGTATGTTGCCGTTTTCTCTGTAGGTACATTATCGATTCAAACACTCAACTCTCGATTGATATAGGTTAATAATACGCAAATAAAATGAAAAGTGTATCTAGATTTATATTCTACACCATTGGTAATCAACCTTTTTCTTATACGGGCCATAAACACGTTTTGGTCTTGGTGTCACGGGCCGCAACCAAAAAATTTTTAGGTTAAAAAAAAACGTTCTTGAAAATTTGTGATTTTAAGGGAAAGCCCTTTCGCTACTTTCACAAAGACTGCTCAATTTTTTAAATTGCACTATTTAACACCATTTTGAGGTGAGGATTTCAAAATGTAACTCCATGCGGGCCACCGATAAAGTCCCGGCGGGCCGCATGTGGCCCCCGGGTCGCAGGTTGAGTATAGCGGTTCTACACGCTATATTTAGCCTGGCTTCGGTATGCGATTCCGACCTTTGTCAATCTTGGCAGACGAACTGAACTGAACAGTTACAGACAGTTACAGAGAAGATCTTTCCCACATTTCATATCAAGGCATGTCATTTCTAGTTAATATAACTAATGTAAAATACTGTCTGCCTGTTACCTTTTCACGTCTATATCGCCGAAGCGATTGTAGGCCTCATGTAGACGTTCTAAAAGTGTTAACTTTGTTAACCTATTTAGAAATAAATATTTTAATTTTTGATTTTGATTAAAAAAAAACGTATGGTGATGATTTGAGTAATTGAGTGCCGGGAAAAGATTTAGGATCGTTTTTAGTTATTTAAGTTAACTTGAGGGAGAAGATAATAACGCTGTATTATGTAAAACTTGTCTCTGAAATGCACGAATTTTATTACAGAATACGGCTAAGCTACACTCCTGCTTGTAATAATTAATTATTCATATTCTATCTATCTACATATTTCAGAAATTAGTTAGTGGTTATAGGGAATATGTATCTCATATAATTTGGTCAAGATTTCTGCCCAGAAGATATAATGGAAGTTTATATAAAATTAAAAATACTTATTTTTTTTTAAATTAAGTTACTAGCATACAGTAATTATGAAAAACTTGAGAGGTGTCAAGGGACACCCGAATAGCTATGTCCACATTATGCAATTTCATCTTCAATTTTCGTCATCTTCTTCTTATTCAACTTTCGTTTGGCATATTCAATAATTGAATGTGTCAAAATCCACCCGCGTTGAAAGAAACGTGTCATAGCGAGCGCTACGATTTCAACGGGCATGCCTCACGTTCGCTGTTGACTGCGCTATAACGATGATGACGATGATGACTTGATGAACAAAAAAAGGCCCAGTGTGGACAGAGCTAATGGAACGAAGTTATTTCTTATGTTCAAAAAACCTGTATACATAATTATACACTTAAAAAAAATATTTAAAAAAACGCCATCTATTGACGCCCAGGAATACTAACAAAGCGCCGCTATTTATTAAAAAAAAACGCCATCTAGTTGACGCACAGGAATACTTACTATCAACGCCCTCTGCCCTAACATACAGATTACAGGTACTCATAAAAAAGTGTCGAGGTCACATCAAGGTCAAATATCGTTCTGTCTAGCCTTCAGATTTACGCCGAACGCGCGATAAGGAACTTTGTCCAAAAAACAATTCAAGAACATTGTTATTGTTATATAGTGAGATGTGCACGTGTGCGGTCGCGACATTGGCAGCGGCATCGGCAGTAATAAACCGTGCAGCGCGACCAAATGTACTAATTGTAACACTCCGGTCTCTGCGATCATTCTGAGAAGAGCTGAGATTGTTTAGTTATGACTGCATTTATCTAGCTCGTTTCCTGTTTCTCTGTACACGTTCTTTGGCATGCAATGGGCGTTCTGTCGGAATAAAAAGTTAAGTAAATGTTATGATATTGTCTCTAATATCTAAAAAAATGGGAGCGAGTTAATAGGTAATTATTACATAGTGCGATTTTAACAAGATTCGGAATACATTTAATTTATTTAGTGTTATATTAATGAACAATATACTAGCGCGTTTTGCGGTACCACCAAAAAATAGAAGAAATTAACGATATATTTTTTAATTGCGCTTTGAAACTAAGCTTTTCAACTTTCCCTATCTGGCTTTAGCCCTATTCACCTTGGCTATATTTACCCAAATTGAATCGTTCCTATGGTAAGAGCACTCGCCATGCCCGTGAGGCCCTTGCGAGCCCTTGAAACTAGTCTGTTTTGTGACGCATGAGTCTAACTGTCTAGTGTCTGACGACAGTCGTTTGCCGTGCGTCGTTCGTGAGTTGTATCAATAGAACTTTGCTCGTTTTGTTTTTTTAGGGTTCCGTACCCAAAGGGTAAAAACGGAACCCTATTACTAAGACTTCGTTGTCTGTCCGTCTGTCCGTCTGTCTGTCCGGAGACAGACGGACAGACGTCCGTCTGTCTCCAGGCTGTAACTCGATAACGGTAATAGCTAGAGAGTTGAAATTATCACAGATTATGTATTTCTATTGCCGCTGTAACAACAAATACTAAAAACAAAATAAATTAAATATTTAAGGGGGGCTCCCATACAACAAACGTGATTTTTCAAAAATTTTTTGCTCGGTATCAATGATGACAATAGGTAGGCACTTGAAATTTTCACAAAGGCCTCACGTATATGTAAACTTTAATAATTAATAATAATATTTAAATAAAATAAAAAAATTAAGGGGGGCTCCCATACAAAAAACACAATTTTTGGCCTATTTTTGCTCGATAACGGTACGGAACCCTCCGTGCGCGAGTCCGACTCGCACTTGGCCGATTATTTTTATATCTATGGACGCTTCACACCACGTCAGTCTGTCCCCTTGCTAAGTATCTGAAGGACTTGTGTTACGGGTACCAGACAACGGAAATATATTTCATACTTTTATATTATACATATATTTAAGATTTTTATTATATCATACATATTATATTTAATACACATCCAAGACCCAGAAACATTGCAAACTTTTTGTTCCGTCGGCGGGATTCGAACCCGCGACCCCCGGCTTGCGCTACCGACGCGCCATCAACTGAGCCACAGAGGTCGTAAATTTGTTACATCTTGTCGGTCTACTTTACAACACCATCACGGTCTATCTTCAGCCTGACTTGTTTCATGCTCTCGGGTGTTGAAGGCGCGGGCGGTGTAAGTGACCCGGTTTCGTGGTAGATTCGGCGTGGATAGCAAAACGATCACACGCGGGGGCCGGCGCGGATGTGGCGGAAATCTCTATTGAGCCGGGGGGGCCACGGGCGGGGGGCGGGGGGCGGGGGCCGCTCACACGCAGGGGCGGCGCCACGCTGGAAGTGCCCACTCCTGCGCATCCACTAACCTCATTAGTGCTGCTAATGATCTGTCAATTAACTAGTGGCCCGCGTAGGTCAGGAGTGTACTTCCTCTTACGTGTGTTATAGCTGAGTTTGGTCCTTCGAGTATTTTGTCAGACTTTTTTGCGAGACTCAACACATATTTTTGTGGTATGTAAAGAGACGAAGTTTAATTTTAAATGACGAACTAGAAACAACTGTTACAGAATTTGAGGCAAATCTGTACCTATTTAATGTCACGTTATCCCTCCAGTTCTTCGTATAATTTAAAAAGTATTAGAATCAGGGTTAACTTTAGCTAAGATCTCATGTAGGTATTTACTACAACTGCAACGTCAAAGTGCAAGGTTAACAAAAGCAAAATTGTATTAAATCCACGCGATATCATTTTTACTTAAATCTATGGTAGTTAAGGAGTTTTTAAAACAGAAAAACAAGAAACTGCTAGTACGGTAAAAACAATTTGCTCGTGCCCAGCCAAATACGTAAATCTGTTGAAATGACAGAGGATGAAACCATAAAAATTGTAATGTGCATACTAGTTATTATCGTTAATGTAGCATTTGCCAAATGAAAGCGACTTGTGTACGAAAATAGTTCCCGCGCCCGGTCCAACTGTTACAGTTAATACTTATAATATAATGTTGTGTCCAATCGATTCACTTTTAATGTTGTGTGTATGATACATATGATACATGACACACTCATGTACATTCGTTACAGACATAGTCCAAAAAACAACAAATTACCTTCTTAACCCATCAATCCCCAAGCGGCACCCGGCTGTCGCATAACAATTAAAAATCTATTGTGTCTGCTATTCCCACGATCAAGGTATTAAATATTAATGTACCTAATATACCTAGAATTTAAACTAATCTAATATATATAAATCTCCTGTCACGATGTTTGTCCGCGATGGATTCCTAAACTACTTAACCGATTTTAATGTTTTTTTTTTTAAATGTGTGCTTTTTCCAACTTGAGAGATAGGATAGCTTAGATCTTTAATTATAGTCACAATTTTATTTTATTGCAAATTATGTGTCTATAAAGAGCGACCATTGTTTATGCGACGCGGGTCACGGGATAGCGATAGACGTTCAGTGGCGAAGCCTCCATAGAACACGATTCCTACCGGCTTACCTTGGCTAATTTTAATATATACATTTTTTATTATTAATTCATGAAGCCCCAAGCGGCCACATCCGGCCGCGATAACAATGAAAAAGCTATTGTGTCTCGTTTTGCCACGACTGATGGGTTAATAATTATAGCTTACCCCGCTTCCTACAATTTCATAAAAATAATTCGCCATGTATTTAAAATCACGCAAACGCACACATACCCGTTTTTACGATCGCACTCAGAACGCGTACGTACTGCTCCATAGTGTGCGGTGGCCGGGGAACTCGCTCAAAACATCGGGAATCCAAACATTTGAAATGTATGAAATTCACGCACACATACACATTACTACTACATGCAAACGACTCGTCGATATTGTCGAACAACAAGCCGATCCCACATAGCCTACCTAGTCTTTATTTGTCATGTGTTAAGGTTTAGTTTCGCATGTTTCGCTTTAAAAGATTTCGTCCAATCACAACAGAGCTAATTGCAGCGGCCGACCGGCGCGTGCTGTCATTTCAATTCACTTTAAACAATTATATTACGCGCTTATTTGCACTCATTTTGTACTGTTATTATTGTAATATTCAAAATTTTATTTATTAAGTTAGTGGGCTAGCTTGATTGTAATATTATATAGTTTAAAAGAATCGAAAGTAGTGAAATTTTACTTGCCAAGTGTTGTGTTGTGTTTTTGTTTGTTACATCGTAAAGGTTGGTTTGTTTTACTTACTTTGTAATTTGTCGTGACACGGTTAGGTGAGAAATGATATAAATAATAATTCTTAGGTAATTTTCCAGATTGTAGAATAGGAATATTAAATAACGACGACAGACGACAAATAACAAAATTAAACATTTAGGTACGTATTTCTGCTGATATTTCTTTGCTATTAGCTTTTGCCCGCGATTTCGTCTGCGTGGACTTCAGACAGGTAGCCTATGTTCCTTTCCATGTTTGACATGGGATGCATGCAAAATTTCATCTAAATCCAGTTTTTGCATGATTGAGTAACAAACATCTACACTGGCAAGTCAGGATTCACTTATTTTTGGTGTGTGAGTGTGAGTGACGTGTGCTTAAAACGGCTTTTTTTAAAGCCACTTTTATCATACTCGACATGCACTGTTCATATAATACCAGTGATGTCATGTATGGTGAAGGTGGTGAATACTAACAACACTAACACTGCATGCAACGCACACAATGCAAGCAAAGCACCCTAGTAGTTATGGAAAAGGTAAACTAACACACTTAATACAGGTATGTAATTTATTGCACGTTTTTTTTACAAGAATTGAAATTTTGCTTATTCACGAGTTAGCCGTTTTTTGGTCCGGCTTTACCTTTATTTTTTTTCACCCCACGCCACTGTAGACGTTGCCATGGTGACATACTTATTTAGTCACTAATTCAATAAAATAATACGGGCGATATACTTTATATAATATGGCAAAAAAACGTTTGCCGGGACAGCTAGTTAATTATATTTATTAATCCTTAAAGATATAAACCTAATAATATAAAAATTAAACCCAAAATCGACCGCCTACAAACCGATTTTAAAGAGTGAAAATCGGAATAAAATTATATGGATATTATGTTAGTGTGTTTATTAAACTTTAAAAGATGTTTAGAAGAAAGAAAGCACGAATGTAATCAGCCATTATCTGCTTTCTCTGTTCAATTTTAATTATTAACATTGCATTTCCATTTTAATTTCAAAGTTATGCAAAAAAAATCAAAATATTTGTGTAAGAATCCCCGTGTGACAGTTGCAGCTATATTATCCGCTTCGCGAAAAAAGTAATAAAAATGTAGCAAATATCTCGACAAATACCGGAGACGTGTGATCCCCACTTGTGCCGGATCCGCGGATTACCGCCCTCGAGCACCCTCCGCCCGCCCTTCACGCCCTCACGCCGCCCAGCATCACGCCGCGCCACGCTAATCCACTCTTTTAATATCTGAACACTCAGCTCTTGGTTTATTAGAAATGAGGTAAAGGCTAAGCTTCGATCGTGTTGTTACCAAGGTGACTGCGAAGTGAACAATTTCATTTCATTACATGTTAATTTTAAATTTTGCGCCGAAGCAGAACACATTCCTTGTTATTGTTTAAAAGTATTACTATATTTGTTTATATTTATTTTAAGATTATTTAAAAATAAATCATTCCATCCTTTCAGTATAAAGGAACCAAGCAAATTAAGTTACCGCAGGAATTCACTACAAAAAGACATCAACGCGCGCCGCGGCTCAATTATATCATATCAATTCAAAACATCTTATTGTGATCACAGAAATCAGAATATAAATTTAAGGTATTTGTTTTAATCCTTCGATCGCGGAAAAACGAGACATAATAGCCTTTCAATTGTTATCGCGGCCCACTTGGGCCTTACGGGAGTTGAAGCGATATTGGCCTCTGATGCCCGAAATAAATGATTTGATTTGATAAAACATTTTCTTTAAACTCTTAAACGTTTCGTACTAACTTGCGTTCGTTATAATGTGTATTTTGCATTTATGTTCTCATATTAAGTGCCTATCTATAAATAATCAGCAGCAGGCAACGGAAACAAAAGTCTCAAGATTTGAATTAAAAAGACTTTAAAATTGTTCAAACAATTCTCAAATGGAAATTTCTCGGACAATTATTATTTAAACGACATCCGTAGCTCACTCAATCAACTTTGATAAAGTGAAGGAGCTCGTTCTTCTCGGTATTAGAAAATGACCAAATCTGCATATTCCTTGGAAGTATAAATATAGAACAGGACGTAGTTAGAACCATTTAGGATGTGACACCGTGACACAGTTCCGCGGGTTAGCAGCCAATTGGCAGCTACGTGTTCGTAACTTATTGAATTTCAAACATACTATCATATTTAGAAATTGATTCATAGGTAGCGGACCTACGTTATTTGGTTGGGCTATATCATATCGATGTAAATTGTAAGTCGCGATCTGTCAATTGGTCTTGTCGCAACCTGGACTATAAGCCTGCGTTTCCACTGAAGCGAAGCGGAGCTTAGCGGTGCCCGAATTGACCAATCGTGCTATTCCAGCGGAATGACAGCGAAGATTTCGAGCATGGTGATTGGTCAATTCGGCACCGCTAAGCTCCGCTCCGCTTCAGTGGAAACACAGCCTTACGTAGGTTTGCTATCTGCCTATGAATTAATTACTCTGGTAGTATTAATAATAATTCTGCGTTTATTGTCAAGTGCGCAAAAATTTAGCTACCTAGAGACTGGGCCTAAAATCTTAGCTTAGTTAACACTTTCGAGTTTTATCTAACGCTCAGCCACGATTATTAACGAAGCCATTTATTACAAGTACAGTATAATAATTTAAAAATTCTGTATATACAAAAGTTAATTCAGTTTCTGACAGGACTTTCAGTCGGTTCTCACGCGAATGGGAGTAGTTAGTAGAGTGGCAATGAGTAGTTAGTAGAGTGGCAATGAGTAGTTAGTAGAGTGGCAATGAGTAGTTAGTAGAGTGGCAATTGCCAATTCCCGCGCCTGCGCCTGCGCCCGCGCACCGCGCGAATTACATTCACTACGCTTTGTTGACAACACTTCGTTCAAGATCGTGTTACATTGTGGACCCATTCATCTTTTTACCCACCAGCTTTGGGGCCAAAAGAAGGGGTAATGATTTTAACAAGCATAAAACGATGTGTTTCTTTAAACGTAGCTCATAATCTAAATTCTTACTGATCTCAGGATCTGATTTTAGAATTAATTATTTTAGATGAAAGGACACGTGAAAATGTACGATAACCGATTGAACATATTTTGTCTCGAAAAAACTTACGCGTAACTACAAAAATGTTCGTGTTATTTCTGTGAAACGCAAAAATTAACACGTGTGACCTCGATAAGACAGAAATCCATTATCACTTTCATTGTTATTATCCTGTTATTATGATTTGTTTTTTTATCCTGTTTATGTTGTCAATAAAGAAATAATGAATAAAATTCAGCACTCCATTGAAAATCACTAGCAAATAGCAATTGATATATTATCTTTTTCACAACTGCTTAAAAGTCATTTCTCGTTAAGTCATATTTAAAATTCTATACTACAAATCTAGGTTATATACTCAATTAAAATTAAGCTATGGTGAGATTAATATTATAAAGAATGATTTCTAACTACATTCACAGCATTTGGTGAACACTACAATAGCAAACCGTTTACAAATTGCCACAAATTGATGTTATTTGTAATCAGGTCAAATACTTCCTGCGTTTATTGAGATTAAGCATTTTTCAACAGACTAGCAACACGAGCAAATTAATTTCTTATTAATGGCACTATTGATTAAAAGCCTCACTCAAAATCAATCTTTGGTTAAATTATGTTTGAATTACTAAAAATAAAGCACTTTCAAATCTCATTTGTTCCAGCATACGTTATAGGTAAGTACATAACTATATACCTATTGAAAAACGTGCATTATTGTCACTTCGTATTTATAAAAGAAAAAGCATGATATTTTAGGGAACATTTTCAAAAACTTGTACTGAAAAGTGGAGAATAGAATAAAGCTTAGCGAGGAAAAAGTAAATGTAAAACATTTGGTGCCCTTCGTAGCGCGGCGTAGAGCCTACCGTAGCCGCGTAGCGCGAACAAAAGCGCGGGACGGAGCTTTGTCCGTTGTTTATGTTTGTGTTTGTACAGCAACAGGCAATACACACAAGCAACAAGTGTAACTGCGCGCTGTTTATCAAAATACTAGAAATTAAAAAAAAACTATACATCTATACCATCATCGAAGGAAAAGGCAAATTTTTTTATGAACCGACCGTATTTTTTTCTTATTTCAATGTAATTTTATGTCAACATTCCTTACCGTTTATGTTTCGTCCGTATTCACTAAAACTAAAGCGCGGAGTGGCGCATATCGTGCGCTGCGGAGTGCGGGCGAGCGCGGACTGAGCGGCGGCGGCGACGGCGGGCGTCCTGCACACGGGTGCAGGGGGGAGGAGGGGGGAAGTCCTGCCTGCGGGGGGAGGGGGGCGATTGATCCACGCCGCTTCCGCCGACTATTGTACAGGAGTGTACGCTCGCGACACGTTATACACTTGTGCACTCGGTTATACAGGACTACACTTGTCTGCTCGTAAGTCGTAGCTCTTGTATTCCTCCAAGCTACGAGGCTAGAGCAAACTTAGTGATTTTATGATGTGACTAGACTCGTCGTTTAGACTAACGAGTCCAGCACATCTACGAAGCTTCGTCCTTCGAAGCTTCGAAGGTTTTTCACCTAGTGCAGAAGAACAAGGAATAATTATTAAAAGTTATATCTATTATCATATAATTTTGTTATAAGTAGTTCTTTTGGGCGGTAAATTGAAACACTAGTTTATACCCCAAACCGACTGTTTTGAGCTTTTATTAATGCTTTGATCCTTGTTCGATCCAATCCAATTCCTTTAAAAGAAAAGACATTGAGATTGAATGAGAAAACCGTTTGGCAGATTGATAGCGAACTGCGAACGGACTGGGTCGAACATGAAAAGGAATTTAATGTTACATTCCAATATCTAGTAGATGAGGTTTTTTTTTTTAACGGGCTTTGGCCCACCACACAAGGCCAATATTATACGTCAGTCGTTTAACTTGAAAATAGAGTCACAATCATTTATTTATTTGCTTTTACTAAAACAACATTATAATTTCTTTCAATTAAGCAACACATTAAATGCTCAATATATTTATATCATCTAAAAAAACTATGACGAACATTGCTTGAACATCATCTTATAACTAAGAATATATAAATGGAAATTCTTTAAAAATAGTAGCAATGAGTATCACATTGACACCTTATAACTAATTGCCATTGCGTTTTATAATACAAACAAAAATTTTTTTAATCTAAAATGGCCTTCTTATGGGCCCGTTCTTTATAAGTATGCGTGTATAAGTTTAATAATCCTAATAAGTAAAGTTGTTATAAAAAAACAACGTTATTTTAATTGTTACGATACGCATCTATAACTAAAAATAACTGTTTATATGTTAATGATGTTTAGATGTTCCTTGTAAAGTTTATGTTCCCTAGCAATGCCAACTATCAAATCTTTGGTTGGGCCTTATAAGGAACCACCGGCCTTCCTAGGAACATTACCAATATTTTAACGTAAATCGAGGCATAAGTAGATTTTCTTTTATTAGTACCATACATATATCCCTATACGATAATGCCCTGTAATAAAATTTGAGATAGATATAGGTTATGTAACTAAAAACTAAAGTTTTTCAGGAAATTACAATTGTAGCCTCGACAACCAAAGTCTACAAACAGTGAGATCTCACTGCCACAATAGCGGCGCGATCGACTTGCCGCCGCGTTTGTGACCATAAGTTTGATGGATCTAATTGTGTAGTAGAAGGAAAATGTCTTTACATGACGATAACTGCGACTTTTTGATAGTTGGCCTTCAAAGGAACATGGCCTTACATGGCTCAGGGTCGTTATTTTGTATAGAGTAGTCTGTAGAGCAGTGTTTTTGAACCTGTGGATCCCGAGTCCCGGCCCACTAGGGATATATAGTTCATCAACATTCATACATGATAAAAAATCTGATTGGGAGTCGCGAAATATTTTTTATGCCGGACGCGGGGGGGTCGCATCATAAAAAAGATTGAAAAACACTCCTGTAGAGTGCAGACTACTGATGATAATGATTAATGATGATACAAGGGATCCTCAGAGTGAGCTGTGAGCGGGTCGCATGTCGAACCCAGCACACATAACGTCGTCCATCACCGCTAAAAGGATTATGATGTACGAGCTCCAACACAATAGTCCTTGTATAAGAAGGTCGCAGGGTCAGCTGACCCAATTTCTAAGACGTTTTCATTAATTTGTATCTTTTGATCGTAATCTAAAAAGGTTATAGATAGGTACTCCGATAACTATAAGCAGATGTTAGCCGTAATTTCGTTCTCGCAGAAATTCGTTCGTCGAGAACCGTACCTAACGTTTGACCTCTGTGGTTCAGTGGTTGAGCGCGTGGTAGCTCAATCCGGGGGTCGTGGGTTCGAATTCCGCCGACGGAACAGAAAGTCTTAAATGTTCCTGGGTCATAGGTGTGTATTAAATATGTGTATTGTATATTGTAATAAAAATATTAAACACATACATAAACTTAATAGAAAAGTATTACATATACTTATTTTCCATGGTCTGGTACCCGTATCGTAACCCAAGTCCTTCAGGTACGTGTACAGTGTACACTTGCTATAGTTGCTAATATAACACCCTGTAGATACTTTAGATCCCGGCAAAGGACAAGGGTTTCCACTTTTCAGAGTCGAGACTATGGAAAGTTAAAACAAATCTTACCACTTGTGTTGGAACACATTGGAATGAGCCCTATCCGCCTTTATCTCTCCACGTAGACACTTATTCTCTACGTAAGTAAGTGGATCATAATCTGCATCCAAAACCTAGAAAAATATAATTTGTTAGAAATAGTAGCCTAATATGACTACTGATCATTTAATAGCATGTACTATCGATGACAATCATAAATGGTAGACAGTTAATGTACTATAATAGTTACATTTATCTACTATCAGATTCTAGATGTATTTATAATCACTTTATTTTTGTCCATCATGGTAAACGGGCTGCTTTACTAATAAATAATATTAAAAATGTAATACTTTCTCAAATTTCAAAGCAAGCCTCAAAATCTGACCCAATAAAAGTAAATAGGTTAGTATCGATATAAATAAATTATAAACCTTTTCCGCCCGCCCATCGTCCGGCCAAATTGAGTCGACCTTTTCTTATTGGATTCAGCAATCAAAGGACATTGTTCAAAGGTAAGCCCAACTCAATCAGAGCACTGATTGAAAAGCTGTCAATGTTTATAATCGGATAGGACATAGGTAGATACTGCGGATGGACAGTAATAAGTTTGAACATTAAAAACTTCATGGTTTTCTGGTAGGGGACTTAAAAATGAAAGTGACGTAGTTAAAACGTTCATTCTGATGGTGCTCCCACACCGCAGTAAGAAAATGTTTAGTAACGTTAGTAAACATTTGTTAGAAAACATTTCATCACAAATGTTATTAAAATGTTAAAAATGTTTTCATGTTAGAAAATGTTTAGTAAACGTAAGTTAACAAATTATAGCAAAACAAATTATAACAAAATAAAACATACTGTGTTACTTTTTGTTTATCAACCTTTTATAAAGGACGAAGGGGTATGCGGTGAGCCAATACCAGATTTAAATGTTATAAAATGTTAGTAAACATTAGTTAACATTTTCTATTAGTGTAGGAGCACGTCTTATAACATGTAATAGTTCCTAACAAAATGTAACAATTGACAACATTTGTTAGTAAATGTTTTTATGTTAGAAAATGTTTACAAACATTTTCTAACGGCGGTGTGGGAGCACCATAATAAAAAAAATAATAAGTACAGTACTAAGTACCTTGTTGTTTTTTTTTTTCTAAGACTTGGGCATTACCAACATTCTCATACAATATACAAGTCCATCTAGGTTTACCGCGTACAAAGCTCGTCAAACATCTTTCTTGCTAGTGGAGAGTCGTAGAAGTTGTAGGAGCTTGTTGTGTCTGTCTGAAACGCTCACATATATATTTGTAATGCTCAAGCCGCTAATTTAAGGTACAAGTTGGAAGCCGGCTACATGAAGCGGCAGCAGACGTGTCGTCGCGACACTACTGGTTTCTATGTGTTTCTATGAATGTGTCGCTAGCTTCGTGTCGCTAGCTGCGGAGGGTATTTCATAGAAATAGGTACATACAAACCAGTAGTGTCGCTGCGACACGTCGTCTGCGGTTGCTTCATGTCGCCGGCTGCCAACCGGCACCTTTACTGTGAAAAGTTATATTTGGTAAGTACCTAGATACTTTGATTACAGAGACAGGTCATAGGTGATAGGACGTTTAAAGAATTACGGCAACCAAAGTACAAGAAACATAGCTTAATACCAGGGATCACGGTACAGGTAATACCTATACCGTGATCATAGCCTGAGTGGAATCCTTTTCGACGTTATATTCGCATCGCACCGCCTTACACTGCTACGACCTAGTTTATCAAGGCTAATTTTAAGTTTTTTATGTCTTTTTATTATTATCATTTTTTTTTTTTTAATTTCTTTTTTACCTTTTATTGTTGTAGTGTACCTTGTTTTATGTTTAATATTGTATTTAAGTGTAGTGTGGACTGTGGTGTGAATTTGTGTTGAATAAATGTTTTATTATTATTATTATTAATTATTATTTTATTTAAACAAGCATCTACCAACTCCGCGCATCATCGGTTTTTCCTTCTGGAAAACTCCACTCCATGACGAGGTCCAGCCTCGTGCTCAATGAATAGAAATAAGATAGCTGTGGAATATTAACAACAATTAGCGCACCATCCGCCGCCCGCCGCCCGCTGCATCCGACACAATTGCATGTATCGAATGTCAGTGCATTCGTCATTTTCCCCATGCACATTGATCCATACATGATGACCCTCGGCTATTTATCTAATGAGAATGACAACGCACGAATTATACTAAACTAGACGACGAACGCAACTCTGTTGCGCCAAAATTAGTTAACGCGCGGGAACCGTACATTTTTCCGGGTAAAAAGTATTCCTTATCCTTTCCCGGGACACAAAGTATCTCCATACCAAACAGCAAAATCGGTTCAACGGTAGGGGTGTGAAGAGGTGACAGACAGACAGACACACTTTCACATTCATAAAACATGGATTCTCGCCTGGTTAGTTTCTGTGTTAGTTAGGCGTTATTTAGATTTCAGAACAATTCCGAATAAGTATGTCAGTTTCTAACCAATTTGGAAACAAACGCCTACTTAGTATATAAAGTCCTTACCGAACAGGGAGATGCTCTAGTAGAAGTCTAGATATAATAGCGTTACCTATAACCTAGGTCTCAAAATGTCTATTCGTCCAATGACTGAACTACTGTTGATGACCTTTATTTTTAGTGGTACATTTTTGATACTCAGTTTGGCATTCAATTTGGCAAATCAGTAGGTACTTTGACTCGAGGCAGGCCTCCTCTAGGATGTCTGGGTCTTATTCTATCATGTTTTGTTAGTAATTACTTTCGTCGTGTAATGTATGTATGAAAAAATAAGTTAATTTTAATTAATCATTATCAACAACCAAGATGGTGTAATTATTACTTACCTCTGCTTTTATTCAAATTACTTTGTTGTAAGCCAGTCAAAATATAAAATGCAAAATTTTGACTGATTTAAGATGGCGGCTCATGGATAAGAAATAAAAGTCCGTCGACAGTATGCTGTTCCTTTTATTATCAGGAATTCGTATAATAACTTTATAGTTTCATTACAACGTATGGTATTGTCGCGGATAATGACGCGTGCCCGGACGACCTGTAGCGACCGGCGACGGTCGACTGCCGACTGTCGACCACCACTGAGGACCGACGACCGTTAACGGTCGACTGTCGTCAGACGTCAGCGTCGACCGTCGACAGTAGATAGTCAGTCGACAGTCGAGCGTTGACCGTCACCGACCGACAGCCACTCCGTCGACCATCGACTTTCGACCGTCGATCAATCGGCACTCGGCCGACACTACACGCGCGATGCTCTCCAACCGACCATCTCCTATATATAAATGCCTTATTTGATCCACGTGTTATTTTGTTCCGGCCAATTTTACACTCAATTGTTCAAATCACAGATTATAGAATATAAACGTATAGTAGACCACCATACAACATACTATACACACACATCAGCTAACTTAGTACCATAACAATGCTGCATTACGTTATAATATATAGGCGAGCGTAAAACATATTCTGTATGTATGTAAAGCGAGTTTGATTTCAACTGCAATTACTCTACTGTATGATTTATACTGTGGCTCAATGGAAGCTGGAAAGGATCGCGCGCTTGTAAATATTAGCAAATGATAACAAACGCCTTATCCAATATAAATGCTTAATAAATTCAGTAGTACAGTCGGTACGTACACTCAGGATCGAGTCTTACAGCTATCCACTACGGGTCACAAGGGGCGCGGCCGGCACCAACACGCTATACACGTAACGGCGTAACCTGGCGGTAGCGGTCATTGACCCCCTTAAAAACTTAAATATTTCATCGTTTTCTATCTAAACTGTATATATAACAATAAACTCGACGAATTGAGTCGAAGGGACAAATGCGTCTAGTCTAATATAAGCGATAGCCAATATCGTATTTTACATACTCGGTGCATTTTGCATACACAAGCAGTGAATCGCCTTAAATTCATAAAAAGTTGGAGATTATCATATTTTTTAAGAGTAACCAAGAGTTTTCCGATGAATCTAGCAATAGCCTGTGTCTTATAACTTATAAGAGTTAATTTTTTAAGTTAAGAGTCCGTATACGAAATTTGCCGATTTCGCTGATTTTACAGACGTGAATTAACAGTTAAAATACAGTATTTCTATAAGTTTTAATGCACAACATGCTAGATCATTTCAATTATAATCTAATGTTGGAGCTAGATATTATTTTTTTAAGTATTTTTAAATAATCCAACTCAAACCCGCGACAGTTTTGTGATTTTTGCTGTAAAAGGTTTAGAATATCACCTGTTTATGGATTGTATTGACGTCTTAACGGTATGAAAAAAATACAATGTACTGTTGAGAAAGTCGTCTATAAAATATAGGAATTACTTTTTACCACTTTAATATGAAATAGTTGAGTAAAAAAATATGTAACTCGGCAAAATTTTAGAGAAAATGGGCAAAGAATTGCTGTTAATTTCGGCAACTTGGAGCTGTAATTCATAAAAAGAAAACGACAGAAATAATCTATAGATAAAATTCTATCCAATTCGAGAAAAAAGAAAAAAAACAAATTGTGCCAAAAAACACGATTCAAAACAACCTAAATCTCACATTATATTACTCGCCGCAAGGCTCGAGTCGGCTTTTCGCGCTTGAATATATTTTAAATCTAATAATTAATATATATTTTTTTAAGTCTAATAAGGGGAAAAAACCTAATAATATTTCTGTAGCGAACCTTTGCAATTTCATATTCATCGGCAAAATTTCGTATACGGACTCTTAACAGAATACACATTTTCACATCACTCCTAGACTAGTAAGGTCAATGACCGCTGGTGCCAACTTTAATACCGCCGCAACCACACTCCACCTACACTCGCTACCAACATCCACTAGTGCACAAAATTCCGCTCACGACAGCGAAGTGGCCAGTGTGAGATTGAAGGTCAACACTTAACGTTAATTCCTCTTTACAACAGAGGAGCAATACCTCCTTACTGATGAAAATCCACAGAGTACACAAACTTTGTAGTTGTAAAATGTCTTGTCATTGTCTGACGTTAGAAAATTCGTTCGACAGGCCAGGACATTATGTAAGTCACAGGCTACACGGTCAAATTTTCATCAATCTGATCCATCAATCTGATTGACGGAATATTGACGGTTATAAAAATTTCATATTAAAAATACGATCAATCCATCAATCAGTGGCGTACACGATCAAATTTTCGTCAATCCGTACCAGATTGATGGATCAGATTGACGAAAAATTTACCGTGTAGCCGGTGACTATCTATAACGCTATAACGTCTTCAATTTGCATATTTTTATCAGTAAGAAGGTAGAAGTCATAAGACAACGATTTAGAATTTTCTACCCAAAAGAGTGCGAAGTTAATAAATTGAACTAATGATTTTAGTCACCACGCTACCTTAATTTTTGGTCTTTACCTAACGACTAACCCGAATCTCTCCCAAACTCTATTCACAAGTTTACCCCGTTGCCGACTGAAGAAACTTTCAAATATAAAAATTAAAAATAAGCCAAAAAGCAATCGGGTTAAAAGCCACGAGTCGCTTGCTTTCTTAGCTTTTTATATCACATGAAACTGGAATTTTTCGATGAAATAATCTCACAGTGGCCATCGAATCCAAGGGTAAAAGCGAAGTAACAAATATACAAAATCGTTATTAAAGGTCCCTCCAGTCCGTACTTATATAAAAGCTACTCGACAGTTTTTAGGGTGAGCGAAGTGAGCGGCGCGTCCGCGCTTTACACGCACGCACGCAATTACGTACAAACGCACGCATGCAAGTACGAACACACGGACGTAAACACGTACGCACGCACGCATTGCGTCGTGGACGCCACGGGACGCTAGTGCTACGTCATAACATCTCAACAGAACTACCGATAAATATTTTTGAACCTATCAACATGGACAAAGATAGCCAAGAATATTCCAATTAACTCTATTATATCAGTTAGCAATTTGATTTTAAAATTATTATTACTGAATCTTAAATACATAATTCGCACGGAAATTCAACATCATCCATAAATAAGACTGTAAAACTTTATAAAAAATTCAACAGAATTAGTGTTTTGCTGTACAATATGTACGGTCTACTAACAAAAACAATATAAATATTTAAATCTGAAAATGAGGAATATTCTGCATGGTTACATAGATCCAGTCTAATTAACTACCTACGTACTGTTTTTGATACCTGTAACAGCTGATTTGGAAGATAGCAGTCTACAATATGTACGTATCCATAGCGCGCCTCGATGCTAGGAGTCGACTGATATACATCAAGTCGTCTGGCGACTGCTAGCACGGAGCACATGGTAAACGAAGTATACCGTTTCGTTGCACACGTCATAAATAAATACATAAACTATCAAATAAACAACGAGGAGTCTTTAAAATTGCAGTACATAACGATTTATATTTAATGACATCCCATTTACACGCTCGAATACAAAGAAAACAATTTAAAACGGATACGACACGAAATGGCAGACGGCCGCCATTTTGTTCTCAGTTACATTCGGCTACTCGGACGAAGCGAAAGTATGTGAGCTCAAAGTAAACATCGGACAGATAAAATAATTTATTACTTTACAATTTTAACGATTAAATATTTAAATCTAGGCGCTCGGTAAATAATACTGATCGGCGGTCGGTCGACACGTCGGCCGTCCCGCTCCGGCCGCGGGCGAGGGAGCGGGACGGCCTCACTCCGGCCTCGTTCGAGCCCCGCGCACCGTCACTACCGACTGCGGGGCCGCGCTCACACCGCGCCGCGCGGGGGCGGGGAGGTCGCGGTGTGACGCGCGGACCCGACCGTAACATTATTCATATCAAATTTATCAGTAGCTTTAAGTACACATATACAGTTGAACGTCGAGAACTATGTATCCACTATAAATGAAGTACAACGTTTGTTAACAGACAGGGGGCGCGTCGGCCCGCGCGGACGTCGTCTACGCCGCGTCGCGAGGGAACAGCGGATACTTGGAGCGGGAGGAGAAAGCGGTAAGCGGCGATCGAATATATTCCGTAAATTTTTACAAGATATACAAAACATCGGCAAGCCGAGAACACTAGGGTCCGCGCGGGCCGACGCCGCGAACAACAGCTCCTAAGAAAGAGATAACAACTTTAGGATAATACCCATAAACGCGTCGGTAATAGTTACACTTTATTTTACACCTTACCTAGAGCTACCCGCGGGGGCGCGGACTATAGTAGTTATTGTACCGGGGGCGGCTCGCGGCGAGTGCGCACGAAGCGAGTGTTGCCACTACACCTACACCTAAATATACCGACCTAAGACTACCCGTTTGGTACGAAAGATACGACATCCAATATAGTGAACGTGTTATATAGCTATATCGACAGGTTACATCCTCTTATACTATGTTATGATATAGGGGTGAAAAGCCGAACGAATTCTGCATTACACGCCAATCGATTTAAGAATTATAGCAACGCCATCTAGTGGTATCATCGGTATAATTTCTAAAAATTCAACGTATTTTAATTTGTTATAACATTTTTAGTGTAATTTTGATGAGGTTATTTGAACTCGCTAGATATGTAGCTTCGCGTCTACGGGATGGCGCCGACTGAAATTTGACAGGAAACGGAAATTTTCGACCGAAACGCGAGTAAGATAAAGGCACCGAGACACAAGTATAGTACACAATACACGTCATATACTTAGATAAACATCGAACACCCAACAGCATAATCTGATATCGACGAGCCCTCCAGCACAATCACTGTAGTAGACAAAACAACATATCATGTCAAGACGCGAACGACATAACTCTTTTGATTAAAAAAAATGGCTACAAATCGGCGTGATCTTAGTTTGGCGCGAGTTACAGCGACTTTTGTCTACGAGTAGTTGTGATAGACGGGCAAATACAGGGATAAATATTTGGACATCATTTGGAAACAGCTGCGTAGATTCGGTGGTAAACAATATATTTCTTTATATTTTTGGCATTACTGCTGCCAAGTAATCCATAAATTAAAAAATAGACGCTCACATCGTCGATGACGACACCATAGACAGAATCGTTTCTATTTTTTATTTTATACACGCTATGTCGTTCTAAAATAATATAATATGAACATATCGGCATGAGCAGCGTGTGAACACGAGCGCGCGTGAGCGCCGCCATCACGTCGAGTCGACAAAATGGCGAACGGGATATGTCACAACTCACGACATAAACAATTCAAACAATAACAATCATTACACGATAATGCGCGACGCCGCTGTACCGTCAAACGTTTGATACGACACTGGGCTTCGACTTTACTGCTATCTTTTGCTTTTATAAACAAGCTCGAGGTGCTAAAATACTTTGAACGTAGCTCGTTTGACAGCACAGCGTCGCCGCCTCGTCCCCGGGGCGAGGGCCGCTGTTGACCACAGGGCATACAATGGAATAACATCGATAATCATTATATACAACATAAACGTACAACTAAACCGATATACATCGACGAGGGCATCGCCCGCGCCGCGCCGCTTAAACGGTAACCTATAAAATGAATTAACAACGTTAAACTATATAATATCTTCAATATGAATGATATGTCCTTACAATTTTACTAGGTCCTACTTCATAAACTCACTCTCGCTGCCGTACGCGACTCGATCTACGAATCGATATATCAACCGACCGTCCACAAAACGAAACGCATTTCCGATACACTTATATACATCTAGAGTAAAATTAAGATTCGATCGAAACGAATTGCGCCGACGGCCGGGGATGCCCTCACTCGTCCAGTTTATTCTACTCGATTTCGCAATATATTAATAAATATTTATACAAGAGGCGCGGCACAAGAGGCGCGGCGCACCGCTCGGGCCGCGGCGCCGCCGCTACTGTACACGACTCAACATCATTAGGCCGGCCTACATACATCGGCGCCGCGCGCGACGGCGGCCGAGATGACTAGGATACGAAGAAATGCCAATATAATATCAACGGAATAGCAGTGTGCGCACGCGCAGGGGGCGGGGTCAGCGCTCCTGGCGGGACAGCGCCAGCGCCAGCTGCAGCTCGGCGTCCTCCTGCTGGCGGCGCGCGCGCGCCTCCCGCGCCAGCCGCTCCGACTCCGCCGCCGCCCACGCCCACTGCGCCTCCTCCGAGGGCAGGTCCGCCGCGCCGCCCGCCCCCGCCGCGACCGCCGCCGCCCGCTCCGCCTTCTTGCGCCGCCCGATGCCGCCGATGGTGTGCACGAGAGACTTGGCGTACTTGACGGGCTTGGGCGACTTCTCCTTCTTGGCGGGCAGCGTGCTCGCCGGCCACGTCTCGTTGAGGTTGCGGTTGACGTCGGCCCAGTCCGCCGCCCAGTTGTCCGTTTTGGCGGCGCGGCTGTCGCTCTTGTTCGCCCGACTGTTGTCGACCTTCCGATCCGTCCGACCGTTTCTGCCGTCCGTCTTGGTGGCCCAGTTGTCGGTCTTGCGGTCGGCGGAGTCGGGCCAAGCGTCGAACTCGGCGGCGCCCCACGCGTCGGCCTTGCCGGAGCCGCCCCAGGCGTCGGCGGCGGGCGCGGGCGTCGGCTTGGCCCAGGCGTCGTCGGCCGCCCAGTTGTCGTTCGGCCAGGCCGCCCACGAGTCCGTCGCGTCCGCGGCGGGCGTAGGGGCGGGGGCAGCGCGGGGCGGGGCGGACACGCGGCCGCTGGCGCGAGGGCGGTCGGCGGCGGCGAAGAAGTCGTCGGCGTCGAAGCCGGCGACGGAGGTGGGCCGGGTGGCGCGGGGCGCGTTCGCGGCGCGGGGGGCGGGCGCGTCACCGAACGGGTCCTCGATGTTGAAGGGGTCCTCGTACCGGTAGTCCTTGAAGGGGTCCTCGGTGAAGTCCAGCGCGGGCGCGGTCTGGGCGCAACACAGAGCGGGTGAGTGGGACGGGTGTACGCGGGGGAGCGAGAAGGAGAGACAGTGTACGCACATGTGAGCCCGCCGCCGCCGCGTCCGCTTAGCGCTGCAATGTGGGGACAAGCACGAGCCGTGGTTAGCGTCGGTTAGTGACAGTGTACATGAGACATGGCGCGCGCCGGACGGTACGTACTACTTACAGAAGCATACCGCGTGCTCGATCACTCGAATTACTCGATTGAACACAATTATTAATGATTTTTACATTTTCATCAAAACAGTTTTTGACGTTGAATATCAAGTACGTAGCGTCCGGTGCGCAGTAGAATTTTTATTTACATGAAAGTTAGATTATATTAATAATATGAAAATAATAGAAGTTACGAAAATAAATATAAAAGTAACGAGGACGCATGCATTTTATAAGCACTGCGACTACCGGTGTAGCAACAGATAATCCGCAACTAACTCCAATGGTCTCCTTTCGGGTTTCACCATTGCAATTAGATCCGGAACAAAACTAACGACTTAAACATTCAAATAAAACTAGCCAAATATAAGTGGTATAATAAAGTGATAAATACTTACATAAATAGATAAAGAACATTCACTATAAAAAATGAAATGAGAACTGAAATGAACAAAGCTCGTCCCAAAAAGCGCGCTAAGCGAAGCAATAAAAAAATATGCAATATTTCCTCTGGGTGTTTTGACAAACGGTTATAAATGATCTTTATAATCACACACCCTTTGGAAAATTTACACTTAAAAAATTAAAAAACAAAATTGTCTTTGGGCTATGCGAAGATATCTGTCAATGTCAAAATTACAGATGTCTCGCAACACATGTGCATACTGGAGAATGGCATTATGCGCAACAGAGAAAGTAACTATCGCAAACTTTACTCAACAAAATTAAAAAGGCACGTCATATTCAGTGTTACCACCGTTACAAAATGAGCAACTTAGTATGAAATAAAGTAATATCCTCAAGACACGATAATTTATTATTTGAAACATGTTGTGGTAACACTGAATAAAAATTGTAATGGCGTCAATTAAAAGAAAACAAATAATAAAACCAAAATGCCATTCTCGCAACTAGAGTGACGTGCATCTACGTGAGTAACTTAAAATGTTTTACGTACTTCAACTATTTTTACTTTCTCTGCAGCGAAAAAATAAAATAAAAAAACAATTAGCTTATCCGCTGTCAACTCATGCCGCAGGGGGTCGGGGTAAACATAATGTCACTAATATAAACTCATTCTGAAAATAATCTCATTAAAAAACAAAAAATTACTACTGAAATTGTTATAAAATTATTCCAATATCATCTCAATATTACTTAAAACTAATAAGCATTGTGTGTTGTTTTGTGTATCGTGTACTAGAGAATTTTTGATAGTATGTTCATAAATATAACCTCCTCCTTTTAGGAAGTCGGTTAAAAAAATTGTGTCACATTTTTCTCTTCTAATATATTGTATATTATGATATTTAGTGATTAAACTAAGCGCGAATCATTTTATAATAAAACTAGCTGTCCCGGCAAACGTTGCTTTGCCATAATAATATAAAGTATTTCGCCCATATTATTTTATTGAAGTGACTAAATAAGTATGTCGCCATGGCAACGTCGATCACTATCCCGTCGCACAAACAATGGTCGCCGTCAGTCTCAGGTTGTAATAATTTACTAGTGACCGACCGAACTCTCGGTTTCGGTTTCGGTTTCGGACAGTTTCGGCCAAAAAATTCAGTTTCGGCCTTAGTTTCGGTTTCGGCCAAAATATAGCCGAAACTTTCGGCTGTAACGGAACGTTACTCCATTTCTTATTAATATATTTTATACTTATTTTTGCCTTATTATACTAATATTTACATTCTTAATAATTGATAATATTTTATTCGAAAAAGGTACATGTTTAGTTGTAAGGAAGAACTAACGTTTGGTTTATCTTTGTCAATTTCTGTTCTGTTAAAAAAAAAACAAAATTTTAAAATAAGAATTGTATTTGATTTTTATAGGCGGACGGAGTCCCACCATACACAAAACTGTGTTGTTCAGAGTCGGCCAGCTGCCTGTATGTACAAGGTCCGCACGCACACATTCTTGCGCTAGTCCATACCATTTGACAGGCGTCAGAATGTGTGCGTGGCCGACTCTGAAGAAAAGTGAAGACACAGTTTTGTATTTAACAAGACTCCGTTCGCCTTTTTTTCTACGTTCATGTTTGAAATATTGGCTCTCGAGTTTTCCGTGATGAAATGAAAAACGATTTGAGACCGTTGCCAATGTTTATTCTGCTTAAATAAATTATTTTATTTAATGTACGCGTTTTTAGCTACATTAACTGTCTAATGGTTCATTGAGATAATTTAATTGGAGAAATCCCCGGCTTAGGGTGAGTTTTGTTAGCACACATGTAGTTAGTACTAATATTATAAAAAATCTTGTATAAAGACATTTCAACTTGTTTTGTATTAAAAAAACATAACATTTTCTAATAGATTAAATTAGTTAGATTACTAGTAATTTATCTTATTAAGTTTTTTATGTAAATTGTAAATAATTATTATTTCCTGACGGCCTACCACGATAATACCGCTACTGCTGTAGGTAGAGGGCGCTCTTCTTGGGCTTCGTGGATAGGCCGCCAGACGTTCGCGAGGGAAGTGTACTGAGACGGAGTATCGTTTCCATGGATCACTGCTCCGAATATCACTGCTCCGAATTTCTTGTAACCATCTTTAATAGGGAACATTCAAATACAATATTTATGAAAATTTGGCTATTAAAATGTTAAAAAAATATAAAAGAAATGCCACTGTAAGGTTATTATTTTATAAAATATTGTTTTTTTACAAAAAATATGAATTAAAAGTAGCTTGAAACGGAACGTACGTAACGTCACACGTGCTTTTGACAACCATAGAGAAATATAATACATACTACTCGACCAAGCAACTAGACGAATGTCAAAGCTTGCTCTCTCGCACTTACCCACTTCGCTAACAATGCATAAGAGCGAGAGAGCATGATTTGACAGTCGACTAGTTGGCTTGGTCGAGTAGTACTTATTATGTTTGACAACTTTTTGAGAGGTTAAGCGCTTATTCCATTTCACTAAATTTAGATATCTAAATGATTTAGTGACTAAATTTAGTCAAGTGGAATAACATTTAGTAACTTTCTAAATGTTATTCCACTTGACTAAATTTAGTCACTTAATCATTTAGATATCTAAATTTAGTGAAATGGAATAAGCGCTATAAGGTTCACGAAAGTTTAATTGCATTTTTTCAATAAAAATGGAAGCTGGGTTTATCAAAGCAGACTCTACAAATCCAAAGAGAATGTAATCACTACGTTTTATAGATATCTTCCAAAGTCACTGTTGACATTGTAGTACTCAACAATTTTTGTCGAAAGTGCAGAGAGTATTCCAGTGTAGAAATGAGAGGGACTAAAATATGTAATATCATTTACAGACTTACATTTATTTACCTTCATTCAGCGCGGCGGCTTCTATAAGCATATAGCAGTTATTTTATATTTTCAGCTCAACAAGAGAATCTTATAGCACAATGCCATCTGAATGTTCAACTCAAAAGAGAAGAAACATGTACTTACAATTTACATACAATAAAAAGTCGAGTTACCATTCGAGTTACTCCAGAACACAAAGTACGTAAAGGAGGTTACGGTATCGTGTTATAGCTATTATAAATGAAACGCAAGGCTCGGTTCAGGCCTGCAAATGCGAGGTCCTGCAAAAGGAGCCTCCGATTACGTCCGTCACATGTTATTGGAAGAAGTCTAAATTATGATATTACCTCTTTACAGTGCCAGTGAACACGCCTAGCGTGCTACGTAATTTCATCCTGCAGTGCCGAGGGCACACCTAGCATGTTTGCGTTTTTTATAGGGCGGCATATATCGCTGGGAACTATTAGAAAATAGTGGTGGTAATGAATGTGTAAATAGACGATGTGGTAGCAACCCATCACTATTCTGGTTTCATTTTCCAATTATATATACACCACAAAATGCTAAATGTGGCCTTTGGGTCTTATAAACTAGGTACTGTCTAACCCATAAGAGATATAGATGTTTATTGAAGTGATATGATAGTTTATGTACATTATTTTCTAAAATGTTTGAGTTAATAAAACTATATCGTTTTGTAAATACAGTTTTTTATTTCATTTTAATTAAAGGTGATTGTAAATTGACAAGTGCACAGCAAATGATTCAGAAAAGCAAATTCGTGTAGTTTTGTGATCACTCTTTCAATGTGAATTCGAAGACTTGCAATCTTCTTTGACCTGAGTACATCATCTCTTGAACTTTTCTTAGCCGAAAAATTATGCAAAATTAGGAAAGCCTTTGGGAAAGCCACTGAGGACAAGTACGATCAGGCCGCACAGCATGTAGTGATTATATTCTCTTTGGTGCACAGATTAAGGTATAATCCCAATATAATAAATTGATCAGGTGGGGCCATTGTCAATAATTGTCAAACAGTAGTGACGTCATACAGACTATAGCCGTTTTGGCGCCAAAATTTAAATTGTCAATTTTAAACCGCATTTTTTGCAGTAAATTCCAGTGTTTAAAATTTTTTAATATGCTTGTGGTCTATTCTACATGGGGTTCTTTAAAATAAACACAAAAATAAAAATATCGCATCTTCCCTATTATTGCAGTCATATTCTTTATATAATATTATATGGAAAACACGGACATGCAGTCTCACAGACCGCGGTCGAAGTTCAAAACGAAATTACTAAGTTTTGCAGTTGGCGTCACAATTTTTTGGTTCATAAGACGTTTTGCCACTAAACCCAAGATAACACTAGTGGACACGATTTTTGTGCCTGAGTTAAGTTTAAAATTTATTTCAAAGGCTGGATAAATCCTTTTATTTGTCGGTGCAAGTAACTTTTTTGCTCTTACTTTAATTTTTCCGAAAATACAGCAAAAATTTGTTACGTCCATTTTACACATTTTTGAAGATATTTCTACGCTTTAAAGTACATAAAACTCATAATTTCTCTGAAAATTAAATACGGTAAGTCTAAGTGTCAGCGGCAAACTTCCCGTTCCAACTGTGATATCCCCCAAACTCCTTTATCTTGGTCACGACGAGCGTTAGTCTCTAAGAATTAAAAAAAATCTTATGTTGTTACTCATCTTCGCCTAGAGTCTAGACTATAAAAGCAAACTTTCTTTTTTTAATTTATATTTCTTGTTAAGTTTCAATGCAAATAATCGGATAATAGTCAATAAACATCTATATCTCTTACGGGTTAGACAGTACCTAAGTTTATAAGACCCAAAGGCCACATTTAGCATTTTGTGGTGTATATATAATTGGAAAATGAAACCAGAATAGTGATGGGTTGCTACCACATCGTCTATTTACACATTCATTACCACCACTATTTTCTAATAGTTCCCAGCGATGCCGCCCTATAAAAAACGCAAACATGCTAGGTGTGCCCTCGGCACTGCAGGATGAAATTACGTAGCACGCTAGGCGTGTTCACTGGCACTGTTAAGAGGTAATATCATAATTTAGACTTCTTCCAATAACATGAGCCTTGCGTTTCATTTATAATAGCTATAACACGATACCGTAACCTCCTTTACGTACTTTGTGTTCTGGAGTAACTCGAATGGTAACTCGACTTTTTATTGTATGTAAATTGTAAGTACATGTTTCTTCTCTTTTGAGTTGAACATTCAGATGGCATTGTGCTATAAGATTCTCTTGTTGAGCTGAAAATATAAAATAACTGCTATATGTTTATAGAAGCCGCCGCGCTGAATGAAGGTAAATAAATGTAAGTCTGTAAATGATATTACATATTTTAGTCCCTCTCATTTCTACACTGGAATACTCTCTGCACTTTCGACAAAAAATGTTAAGAACTACAATGTCAACAGTGACTTTGGAAGATATCTATAAAACGTAGTGATTACATTCTCTTTGGATTTGTAGAGTCTGCTTTGATAAACCCAGCTTCCATTTTTATTGGAAAAATGCAATTAAACTTTCGTGAACCTTAACCTCTCAAAAAGTTGTCAAACATAATAAGTACTACTCGACCAAGCCAACTAGTCGACTGTCAAATCATGCTCTCTCGCTCTTAAGCATTGTTAGCGAAGTGGGTAAGTGCGAGAGAGCAAGCTTTGACATTCGTCTAGTTGCTTGGTCGAGTAGTATGTATTATATTTCTCTATGGTTGTCAAAAGCACGTGTGACGTCACTGAACGCTGATTGGTGTTTTGAAATACGTTCCGTTTCAAGCTACTTTTAATTCATATTTTTTGTAAAAAAACAATATTTTATAAAATAATAACCTTACAGTGGCATTTCTTTTATATTTTTTTAACATTTTAATAGCAAAATTTTCATAAATATTGTATTTGCATGTTCCCTATTGATTGTGATTTTAGTAGTGCTTGTGCTTGTCTTTAGTGCCTTGAAATAAATTTTGCTCATATTTTTTAGGGTAACCCTTCGTTCTAATACATTACAAACTTGGAATCTAATTAAAAAAAATGGAATATGATACTGAAAGTCTCTAGGGTCGATTCGAGTCTAAGATTAATAATATTTATTTTAAGAAATAATCACAAAAAATAAAAATAAAACAATTTGGCACTTTTTATTATGTGTTAACAGATGTTACAGAACAGTAAATTTCGTAAATAATAATCGTCATTTTAAAAGTTTTATCAAGTTTCGGTTTCGGTTTCGGTTTGGCCGAAACTGCG
This sequence comes from Polyommatus iphigenia, assembly GCA_963422495.1. Taxonomy (NCBI): domain Eukaryota; kingdom Metazoa; phylum Arthropoda; class Insecta; order Lepidoptera; family Lycaenidae; genus Polyommatus; species Polyommatus iphigenia. The sequence continues at coordinate 441,692 of OY730180.1, forward strand.
AGTAAGGCCGAAAGTTCGGTTTCGGTTTCGGTTTCGGCTGAAAAATCAGTTTCGGTCGGACACTATAATTTACTATTATTTATTCAACAAATGCACTTATCAATATATAAAGTACCCAGTAGCCGATTCTCAGACCTACTGAATATGCATATAAAATTTGGTAATAATCAGTAAAGCCGTTTCGGATGAGTTCGCTGACTAACATTGTGACACGAGAATTTTATATATAAGATGTTAAAATATTATGTACAGTACGAGCATGTTTATCGGGTATCGTCCATCATTAGGATATAAAAAAGTATTGAACTACTAACAAATCGATTTAACCTTTAGCAATATACAAGTTCGTTATGAGCGTATTGACTATAATCCTATGTGTTTTTGATGTAATTAAATAGTAAATGTCCCAGTGTGTGTGTTTTGTTCGTGTGTGTATGTGCATGTGTGTGCGCTCACCTTGTGCGGGGGCATGGGGCGGGGCGGCGCGGGGCGCGGGGGCGGGGTTTTGTGCCGCTTGCCGCCCGCTGCGGGCGCGACGGGGGCGGCGGCGGCGGACGCGCGCGTCGGTGCGTGCAGCACTGCGAACGGGTCCGACTCCCACGCCGGCTGTGAACACACCAAATATTATATTTGTATCTCATCCTTAAAGTTTTATAAAAATGAATTTAACTTTTATTTGACACAATACGACATTCTTCTCCTTTTTAGTGTAAAAAGGAGAAAAAGAAAGATAATAAATTTCTGATTTCTATTTGCTTTTTTTATGTGTGAAACTTTTAACTAGCCTTCTTTTGTAATGTTGAAACTATGAAACTATATTATAATGTGGCTGTGATTTTATTGCTCTTGTTTTCGTTGATGAAAATAAAATTATTTATTTGTTAAAAACATAAGAAACAACAAATTTAAATATCATTCAAGACTTACATTCGGTACGGTTGTTTTATACTAACACAATAGTTAATTAATTACATGTTTTTGCTGTTTTTACAATAAATAAAAAGTTTATCAAAAAATAATGTAACAAACGTTAGCAATAACGCGGTAATATAGAAGGTAATATAGAAGGTTCCGGGGAAGACTCCGGAATGAAGCGTGCGTCACGTCGCCGTTAATTCGTGATAAAGTGTAGTTATTAAGATTATAATTGATATGTATGTTAGACATTAAGGTATATATGTTGTATGGGCCTACGTAGCCTGATTTAAATAAATAAATAAAATAAAATAGTAGAACTCACATCGGGCTCGGGGTTGGCGGTTTTGTTGGGCGCGAACGCGTCGCCGGCGAACGGGTCGCCGCTCGGCGCGAACGGGTCGCTTCCGAAACCGTCTGACATCTGCAACACCACAAACCAATCAGGGTTGTTGAAATTATTCTATTTGCCACCAAGTACCGCGATGCAGCCGTCAGGTCTATCGTGTCAAATAGACCTATTATCGTGACACATGAGAGCTTTATCGTGACACATGACAGCTATATCATGACACACGCGAAGATTGCATCATATTGTATGACCGGCGACCGCCCCAAGTATGACAACCACCTGAAAGGACGAAAGCTCAACGAAATGTACTCAACAATTTTTTGACTTAGTACGAGTAACCCTAGTATTTATCATTCTTAGATATCAAACAATAACCTTATTATTAGCGTTCGCTGAGCCGTTTGGCGCGAAGGGGTCAGCTGAGTGGTTGAAGGCGGAGTCCTTGAAGGGGTCGGAGTCGAAGCCGGCCGAGCCGTTCATCGCGCCGAACTCCTTCTTGGCAAACTCGTCATCCTCGTCCTGCAATATCACATCGGTTAGAAGAATAAATTGGCTGTCTGTAAAGTCGGTTTACGGACGGTAGTTGGACTTCACAATTACGAACTGAGCCGATCGCTCGAGCCGATCATGCATCTCTCTCGTTCGTGCCGCGCTCTCGCTTGCGGAACGCGACAGTGACGTCATATTTTTCGTGCATGCAGCCCGTAGTATCGAGTTATTAGACGTTGTCACGTCAAAAACCAGTTCGCGGAATTATTGCTACTTTTTACATACCTAAAATGATGCTTTATCGTTAAAATTTTCTATTGTTATTGGAATTCCAAAGAGCAAACGCCGCGCTTAGACAATATCTGTATCTCTATTGCCGCGTGGTTCAGAGCTTGGCGTTTCCACGTCATGGATTTTATTTCCGTATTCGAATAGCAAAAATATAGTTTCTGAGTTTGTTTAAGATTTGTATGCCAATGCATCCGAGTCGAGCGAAAAATTGAGATCAAAGCGCTAGTGGCTGGACTCACGAACTCCGATGTAACCGGCGTTGTGCGTATACCAGCCATACACAAAATTTGTTCCGCAAAGCTCTGGGGCACCGCAAAGGCCTCCGCGAGCGAATCGTTAATTAATTATTTTCAGAAATGTCATTAGACACCATCATAGAGACAATTTGTTCAAAGACAAAACATACTTTTTTTTTTTGGGACCCATCCGCCAAAAGTGTCGCTTCTCGAAAGGGTTCCTCCAAAATAAAATTCGAGAACTGCTGGCGTGGCGTACACTTTTAACGATTCTCGTAGCGGCCGAAAAGGAAGATCTTCCGACCGAGCGAGACAGGAGGTCGGGCTGAAACCCACTGATGTCATTTCAGACGTTGTATACATCTTGTCATTCTCCGAAACTTGGATAGCGCGATGCAGTAGGCCTACTACGAAACCGTTTTGAGACTCAAACAATCTAACGAGAATGCCGCGTTCTGCTCTAACAACGTCATTTCACGTTTGTTAGAATAGAACGCGGTATTCTCGTTCGATTGTTTGAGTCTCAAACGGTTCCGTGGTACAGGCCCAGGATCATTGTGAAGCTATACAGCACGTACCAGGTTGTCGGGTGTCTCGCCGCGGACCAGGCGCTGCAGGTGTTGCGGCGTGTGCAGCGGCTGCAGCGTGAGCGACGCCGCCGCCGCCGCCGCGCCGCCCGCCGCCAGCGCCGCTACCGCCGCCTCCATCGCGCCCAGGTGCTCCTCCAGGTGACTGATCTTTATCTTCGCCTGGAAAACGACCGCGATAGTCAAATTCATCGGCGAATTTAAGCTATAGTCCGCGCGGAACTAGTTGGCCGCTCTGCCGGTATGTGAGTATACGGTCAGAGCGGCCAACTAGTTCCGCGCGGACTATAATAAAGCACTCAGACAATAGGTTGTAGTGTGTAAGCATATTATTAAAGTATACCTAAGTATACTAACGTGTATTGTCTTCTGAGTGTTTAACAGTCAGTAATAAAGTAGATATCAATGGATGAGGTTGTTTAATATCTCCCTCCGGGCACAACCTTACATGGCGACCCTGCCATCCGAGACGGGTCGGCCGATCGCGTCAGTATGCCGTGTCCAATTGGAAAATTTTAAGTGTAAAGTTTAATAAAATAATAAATAAAATTAAATAAATTCTATTTCGCGATGTGTCGGTCAAGTATTCAAAAAGAGGACGTTTTCATAAATCAAAACGGTGCTGCAAATAAAGCTTCGGTGACGGACTACCATTTATCGAACATTAGTATCGTGATGTTCATAATTTGCACGATAGTGGCTATCGCGGGACTATACGGTATTTACAAGCTATACCAAAGGTGCCATCATTCGTGGATCCGGAATGAGGTTCTAGCGCAGAACCTTAGAAGGTCGTTTCGGCGATCCACCCCCGAGGCTCGTGTGTGCTACAAGTGCCGCCGGGAGCCCGAGGACCACCACCACCATCTCCGAGAGGCCGGTATGACGCAGCAGTCCAGTAAGTGATTTGTGATTCAATTACTAACAATCGATGGGCAATTTGTGAAAAGTGCAGTGTTATAAAAAGTGTTCTGATTCTGACGTTGAACTTTTAAGATAAGATGGGAACTTTTATTTTATAATAAGCCAGCATAATTATACGAGTTTTCAAGTTTTAAAAAAAAAAAGTATGTTAAATACTATACAAATTTTATACAAATAAATATTATAGACAATTTTTATATTAAAATGTAATGGCAAATGAACTAAAAATTATATATGACCAGTTAAAAGATATTAAAGAAAATTTAACAAAGCTCAGTTATGCTAGGAGAACAGAAAATGTTTTAAAAAGGAAATTAGATGAGGCTACGAAATGAGGCTTATTGAAAAATCAATTCGATCAATGTATTAATGTATTGTCAGATCAAATTGCAAAGAAAAAATTTAGTTCTGATGTATTGCAAGACATCCAAACATATTGCGACTTAATTAAAATTATTTTTATAGATATAGAGAATTTTTGTTTAAAATCGTATAATACTTCCGAGTCTTCTAGTGGCGAGTGTACGGTGAGTAAACGAAAAGAAGCAACAATGGAGTCGTTTAATTATAGAACTGCTGTCGCTTTACTGCCGGTAATGAACGGTGATGAAAATGTCACCAAATCTTTAATAGACGCCATCGAATTGTATAATTCATCGCTCACTGCTGACAGTAAGCAGATGCTTATTAATTTTATTTTAAAGACGAGGCTGCACGAAAATGCTAAATTGCGGATGTCAACCTCGTATGATAGTTGCGAATCGCTCATTCGAGACATGCGTCAGCATCTTCTCACCAAAAAATCGAGCACTGCTATTCACAAGGAATTGTCACTTATTAGCCAAAACGGTTTAACCTTAGATAAGTATGGGTCTAAAGTAGAGCAGCTTTTTGTTGATTTGACGGTCGCTCAAGCTGACGGCGATCAAAATGCTTATAAAATATTGCGCCCTCAAAATGAAAAAATAGCTATTAAAAGTTTTATAGACGGGCTACGGAACCGTGAAATCCGTACTATTCTTTCGGCGCGTAATTATGACACGTTGAAGGACACTATACGTGCTGCTCAGGACGAGGAGTTGTCGTACAGTCGTCCGCAATCGCACGATATGGCTTATGTTGGCTACCAACAACGTTATTCTTTTAATAATGTTCGAGGAAATTTCCGTAGATTCGAAAATGGACGATCTTTTCGCGCTAACAACAGATACATAAATAGGAATAATAATAATAGAGTTTCTGTTAAGGGGCCGTCTCAAAATTATTTTCAAAATCATGGGAATAAATTTATTCGACATACTAATATGCAGCGCGGGTCGTCGCGTGGAAATCGCGGCAGGCCTGCAGGACGTACTTTTAATCGTAACAATTACGTGCACGTCATCGAAACGGGCATAAACAATATGACTTTAACCGACGGAAATCGTATCGACGAAAACTCGGTAGAATATAGAGATAACAATTTGCAGTTTTTTCGATCCTAATTTCATTTATGCTTGTAACAATAGTAGCTCGGTAGAATTCTCGATATTAGGTGCCAAATATGGTTTGCTTATAGATTCCGGAGCATCATTATCCGTATTGAAATACAACACGGTAGCGCAATGGAACGTTCCAGTACAAGAAGAACGCATCTCCATAAACGGTATCGGAGGCAAAGTGCAAACCTTAGGCTATGTTTTCATTACGTTAACCATAGATGGTCAGGAATTTAAACACAAATTTTATGTCATGCAAACGTTGCCAGGTATAAGACATGGTATAATAGGTAGAGATTTTATGCATAAGTACAATGCTATTTTAAATTTTGAAAATAATACTTTTACTCTTAGTAATAATAATAATATTTTAACTTTACCTATGTTGATTAATTCGACAAGTAATAAGAGCTGTTTTTTAAGTATTCCACCGAGATGTGAAAAGATATTTACATTAGATAGTAGTTTTAACGAGGATTGTGTAATTTTGCCGTACCAATTATGCGATGGAGTTTTTATGGCGGGAAGCATTTGTAGGCCAAAAAATGGAAAAGTTAATTTACAGATTTTAAATACACGCGAAACACGAGTTGATATTAATTATTTTAGACCAGAGGTACATTTATTATCAGATTATAACATTTGTAAGTTCGATCGGAGTTGTAACATTGATGGAGAAAGAGTGCGTACATTATTAAATCTCATAAATTTTGATCATTTAAACAGCGAAGAAACGTCATCAATTCAAAGAATTTGTGCAAAATTTTCAGACGTTTTTCACTTGCCTAATGATAAATTATCAACCACTAACCTTTACGATCAAAATATACAGCTCAAGCCAGATGCGGACCCAGTTTACACCAAACAGTACAGGTTACCATTTTCTCAACGCGAGGAAATCGAGACACAGGTAAGGAAAATGCTTGCCGAAAATATTATCGAACCAGCAAAAAGCGAGTGGTCGAGCCCAGTTTTATTGGTTCCCAAAAAATCCGACGATAATTCAAAGAAGTGGAGGCTGGTTATAGATTTTCGAAAACTAAATTCTAGAATTTTAGATGATAAATTTCCTCTCCCCAATATTTGCGATATTTTAGATTCTTTGTCAGGCTCAATGTATTTTTCACAGTTGGATTTGTCACAAGCTTATTATCAATTGAGTTTAAAACCGGAGAGTAGGAAGTACACAGCATTCTCTACACCATCAGGTCAATATCAGATGACAAGGTTACCTATGGGTTTAAAAATTAGCCCTAGTGCATTTTCCCGTGTAATGACAATAGCTATGTCAGGGCTTACTTACGATAAATTATCCGTTTATTTAGATAATTTAATTTGTTTCGGACGTAACTTAGAAATGCATAACAAAAATTTAATTGACATTTTAATTAGATTACGAAAAGTAAATTTAAAACTGAATCCGAGTAAATGCGATTTTTTAAGAAAAGAAATACAATTTTTAGGTCACGTTGTTTCTTCTGAAGGAATAAAACCGGATTTAGAAAAGATAAATATAGTAAAAAATTATCCCACTCCGAAAAATGCAGATGAAACTAAGAGATTTGTAGCTTTTGTGAACTTTTATAGAAAATTTATCCCAAATTTTGCTGAAATATGTTTACCTCTTAATAGGTTGTGTCGAAAATATGTCAAATTTGAATGGTCAGATGAGTGTAAAAATTCTTTCGAATTATTAAAGAGGTCACTAATTTCTCCACCAATTTTACAATATCCTAACTTGGATAACGACAACACGTTTATTTTACAAACAGATGCGTCGGGATACGCAATAGGATCTGTCTTATGCAATAATGATAGTAGGCCGATAGCTTTTGCTAGCCGTAGTTTAAATAAGGCGGAAGTTAGATATCCCACGATAGAAAAAGAGTTACTCGCTATCGTGTGGTCCGTGAAATATTTTAGGCCCTATCTTTTTGGAAGAAGATTTATTATTAGAACTGATCACAAACCATTGATTTATTTATTCAATCAAACGAATCCATCTAGTCGTTTGACAAAGTTTAGATTACTTTTAGAGGAGTACGACTACGTAATAGAATACGTTAAGGGTGCTGACAACGTAGCTGCAGACGCGTTGTCACGCATTCAAATAAGTAGCGATGAATTGAAGGAAATAAATCAACATGTTGTGTCGGTATTAACGAGAGCTCAGAAAAGACGAATGAACAAAGATAATGAGGACGTTAGTGACAACCCTAAGGTTTCCGAGCAGACTGCTAACGATTGGACTGATCACCCGAGAGTTATGGAGTTACTCAAGAAACCAAAGGAGTGTACTGAATTAAGATTTTTGGATGAAAAGCAGTGGAAAAATTTAAAGTTCCGAGGTGAACAAAATGTAGAGATATTTAATTATGATGCATCAAATGGTATTTTAAGAGTAAACCCATCTTCCCTATTACGATGTACACGAGATGTCTTTGTAAGGAAGTTGGCGAATTACTGTAGAAAAATTAATGTTAATAATTTGTACGTGATACAAAATGATGAGAATAGCGCATTGATAAAAGACTTAAGTCAGAGTATAGAAATTGCACCCGATTGGTCCGGACCACGTCTGTATATTTTAAAAGGTGTAAAAGTTATAAATGATCATGATACGAAACGTGTAATACTAAACGATTACCACTTATTGCCGAGTAGCGGTCACGCCGGCATACGTCGTATGATAAGTAACATAAAACGACGCTACTTTTGGCCGAAATTAGAGAAAGACGTTATCGATTTCGTAAATCGTTGCGATAAATGTAAACGTCAAAAACATTTTAAGTATATAAAAGAGCCGATGGTCATCACCGATACGGGTTGTTCGGCTTTCGATAGGATTTTTTTAGATTTAGTCGGGCCCTTAAGTAAGGATAGTGATAGTTACAAATATATTCTCACACTACAGTGTGACCTTAGCAAGTACGTAGAAGCTTATCCCTTAAGAAATAAGGATACGATTTCAGTGGCAACAGCTTTTATTAATAACTTCGTTTTACGCTATGGCATTCCACGTAACATAATATCTGATCGGGGTACTGAGTTCATTTCCAGCGTTATGAATGAAGTGTGTAAAATTCTTAAAATCAATAAAATTTCTTCAACGGCATATCATCATCAATCAATAGGAAGTTTAGAAAATACTCACAAAAATTTAATGTCATTCCTTCGCATACAGACCGATAATGAACCTCAAAATTGGAGTTCATGGTTACCATATTGGTGCTTCGCTTTCAACACCACCGTACACATGTCAACAGGATACTCCCCATATGAACTTGTTTTTGGAAAAAATTGTAATTTACCTAGTAATTTAACCTCAGATGTTGCTCCTTTATATAATACCGAAGATTATCCGCAACAACTTAGATATAGACTTCAAAAATCACAGTATGATGCGAGACAAAATTTAATTAGCAGTAAACAAATTAGAAAATGTAAATATGATTCATACACTAACCCTATAACTTATAATGTTGGTGATATGATACTACTTAAAAATGAACAAAATGTAACCAAGTTAGATCCTTTGTACCTAGGACCATATAAAGTAATAGAAGATTGTAGTCCTAATTTAAAAATTGAATATAAAGGTAAAGAATTAATAGTACATAAAAATAGAACTAGACCATATTCAAAATGATTTTTATTTTGTTTATTTTAAAATCTTTTGCCATTGAAAATGAAATTTATAGGTTTTGAGTACATTTATAATTGAATTTGAAATTATTAATATATTTGATATATTTAGAATTCAAAATGTTTAGAATAATAATTGTAAAACTATTATTTTACTTTATTATGTAATACGTCATTATTTCTTTAATTTTTTTTTTTTTTCTTCTTTTTAACAAAGTATATTCTATTAAATAAAAATAAATGTAATCCATTATTTTTATTTTTTTTTGCCGGTGGGCGTGTAGTGTGTAAGCATATTATTAAAGTATACCTAAGTATACTAACGTGTATTGTCTTCTGAGTGTTTAACAGTCAGTAATAAAGTAGATATCAATGGATGAGGTTGTTTAATATCTCCCTCCGGGCACAACCTTACAAGGTAACTTATTATACAAGTTCGTTGGCAGTGTCTGATACGTTTGAATAACCATTTTTTGTATGACGTTTTTGTATGATAGAAGCGTTAGTTCCTTTTCTCGCCACGTTCATAAACAGCCTTGTCGAACTGTACTTGGTTTATAATGATATCCATGTCGTCACTAATGGCTCGTGCGGAAGACCGGCGCTGAATATGGCCCTGGGTGTACCAGCACATGCCGAGCAAGAGCCAATTTGCGGCTGCTAATTGAAATTATATATTATTATGTAAATCTGCACCATGTATGTATGTAGTTGCAAATAAGCTTTATTATTATTAGTGACCGACCGAACTTTCCGTTTCGGTTTCGGCCAGTTTCGGCCAAAAAATATAGTTTCGGCCTTAGTTTCGGTTTCGGCCAAAATATAGCCGAAACTTTCGGCCCCGCCGAAACTCCAGTGTTCGTGAATTTTCGTGCGTCGTTCGGTAAACTTCGCAGTTAACTCGTGCTTGCTCGCCGGCGAGGCCACGGCTCATTTCGCTACCGACTATTTAATCGTGTTTTAAGGTTATGTTTAGCAAATTAGTGCCAAATTACTAAGTATTTATTTGTTATTGTTACTACTTCGTTATGTTTGTATTACTACTTCGTTTTATTTTCATCAAATTGTCTAAACTTATTCTTATAGAACAAATAAAGAATAATATGAAAGGTATATTGTTTAATTTTATTTTAAACGACAAACGTATGTTTATTTAATATATTATGTAACTATTGGTGAATTACGTGCTACGTTCTTATTTTAACAATGTTTCCCAAACAAGCGATTAAGTAAATGCTATGATAAATTGATTATATTGTGAGTGAACTTTATTTACTTAATAATTTTGTTTGACTATGAGATATAGCTTTCGAGATTTTTCTAGTCAATCATTTCGCCTCATTCTTTTCCTTTTACCACGCGTTTTATTTATATTTAAAATAATTACCCTTTACCTTTGGGCACGCAGTCTCACAGACCGTTCCTACCTTGCTAGAATCTTGTGTGAAGCTTACGGGGAAGTGGGGTACGGGGTACGACTTCCCCGTAAGCTTCACACTTGCAGCCCTCATTACACAAGTCGACAATTTCTTTTTTCTTGTGCCTGTTACTTAATGACTATTATTCGATTATTTGCATTGAAACTTAACAAAAAATATAAATTAAAAAAAAATAAGTTTAGGCGAAGATAAAATATAAGAACATAAGATTTTTTTTTAATTCTTAGAGACTATCGCTCGTCGTGACCAAGATAAAGGGGTTTGGGGATATCAAAGTTAGAACGGGAAGTTTGCCGCTGACACTTACTGTGCGTATTTAATTTTTAGAGAAATTATGAGTTTTATGTACTTTAAAGCGTAAAAATATCTTCAAAAATGTGTTAAATGGACGTAACAAGTTTTTAATTAAGAGCAAAAAAGTTACTTACACCGACAAATAAAAGGATTTATCCAGCCTTTGAAATAAATTTTAAACTTAACTCAGGCACAAAAATAGTGTTGACTAGTGTTATCTTAGGTTTAGTGGCAAAACGTCTTCTGAACCAAAAATTTGTGACGCCAACTGCAAGTTTACTTAGTAATTTCATTTTGAACTTCGACCGCGGTCTGTGAGACTGCATGTCTGTGTTTTCCATATATTATAAAGAATATGACTGCAATTGATAGTGATTTTAGTAGTAAATGCCTTGAAATAAATTTTGCTCATATTTTTTAGGGTAATCCTTCGTTCTAATACATTATAAACTTGGAATCTGATTTGAAAAAAACGGAATATGATACTGAAAAGTTTCTAGGGTCGATTCGAGTCTAAGATTAATAATAATTTTTTAAGAAATAGTCACAAAAAGTAAAAAAAATCAATTTAGCACTTTTTATTATGTGTTATCAGATGTTACAGAACAGTAAATTTCGGTAAATAACCGTAATTTTAAATGTTTTATCAAGTTTCGGTTTCGGTTTCGGCCGAAACTGTGAGTAAGGCCGAAGGTTCGGTTTCGGTTTCGGCTGAAAAATCAGTTTCGGTCGGACACTAATTATTATTATTATTATTTTAAAGACGAAGACAAGGGGGAATGCTTATAAGGACTCTTACAGCAAACGGTGCCATAAACAGGGTTATATCTATGTAAATCTAACGGTGCGGTTTCCAAGAACATCAAGACGCATCAGTACGACCATTTACAAAGCACACGGCTTCATTAAAGCGTATTGCGCACACACAGGAGTCTCTAGCCCCACCTGACTGACGGCGAGCACGGTCTTGCTGAGCTGGTCGGTGAGCGCGTCGGCCTCGGCGGCGGCGGCGTCCGCCTCCTGCGTCAGCGCGCGCTCCCGCTCCTTCAGCGTCGAAGCCGCCGCGCGACGCGCCGCAACCTGGGAACGTTATAAAAAAGTTGTTCTTAATATTATCGAGTTAGGGGCGATTGAAAAAACTGGTTCAAAACGTATAAACTATATTATAAACGCGATTATAACATCGAATTGCATTTCACAAACATAAACTGAACACGTTCACAGCAAATCCGAGTTTTATCTTCTGAACGCCCATTGGGCAAAGTTTTTTTCATAAAACCCGTTCAAGCTCTGTCAGTGTAGTGTCATGGCGGAACGAAAAACATAGACAAAAGAAATGTCCAGATGACAGTTTTGACACATGCGTTTGGTTAGTTTATGTATTTTTTCTTGCTATTTTGTTGTTTAATTAAAAGTGACAATGCTCCAAAATAGTGTTAAATAATCGCGTGGCGTCACGTGAACTTAGATTTATTAATCGCGATCAAAAGAAGATTGTGAAATCCATTTGAAACAAAGCGAGATTTACGTCGCCGCATGAACGCGTTCAATGAGAACCAAGTTTTCTAAAACGAAGTTTTATGTGTTTGGTGAAATCCCACCTAAGTTTTATAAAACGAAGTTTTGAGTGTGCCTGGTGAAATCCCACCCTAGAGTTTAGCGGGGACAAAACATGATATTAATGACTTATGCCTGATTTCTGTGGTGAATGTGTCGATCGTCACTTTATTGTCGACTACTATACAGTTAACTGTATGATGTTACCTCGGCCTCGGTCTCGGCGGCGGCGGCCTCCTGCGCGGCGGCCTGCGAGCGCAGCTTGTCAACCTGCGCCTTGAGGTCGCCCAGCCGCTTCCCCGCTTCGCCCTTCTGGTTCTCCAGCTGCTTGAGCGTAGCTGTCAGCGTGTCCAGCTCGTTCTGGAACGTTTACAAGTGTGCGCTCATGTAGAAAGCAATATCAACAACGATAGCTCGCATATTATCGCTCGCATATAAGTAGTAGGAGATGATATATCGCGAGCCAGCCAGACACCAGTCTTAAACATACCAGTTTGAGTGCTTCATATTACTCTGCTATGTTTAATAATTTGTTTCATTTCGGATGTCGTTAAACGGCAAATATGCTAAATGAAATATGAAATCTCAATGTAAATAATTCACTGTGAGGTAGTTTAAAACATTTTACGATTCAATCAATGTCGCCATTTTAGACATACTATACCTCCTCACCAACAATAGTTTTTCACTGCTTACACTAATAAATTCACACTTGTTCCATGTCTTAGGACCTGTTTCGCCACTTTCTGATAAAGTGTCGAATAGGCTATTCACAACTTTTTGACAGATTCTCTATACTTCATCTGTCAAGCTAAGTGGTGGACAGTACCTGTAAGCTGTTAGCCTCTCCCGTCTTAACCGTGACGTCACGCTGCTTGTCGGCGAGCTCGGCCTCCAGCGCGAGTCGCTCGCGGGCCAGCGCCTCCACCTCGCGCGCCACCGCCTCCAGCTCCGGCGTCGGCTGCGGGCCCAGGGACACCGGCGACGCCGCCTGAAAGAGACAGGAGACATAGTTATGTACGAGAGAGAGAGAGAGATGACAGATATTATAAGTGTGCGCCCCACACGTACAGTGTTATGTGTGAACAAGTAAACAACGGCTGTGAGTTGTGAAATCAGGGTGTATACAAATGAAAGATAATAAAAATATAAATAATTTTATGTAGACTGTAGAGTGTAGACGTATCATAGTATAATGTTAAGAATTTAAGGAGAATAATGTTTAAATGTAACAAATATAATTAAACAATATAATAATATTAAAATATTTTCTTGAGATAATAATAAGCGAGTTTACCATATAGAGATACGTATGCAAATACTATGACACAGTACTCAGTAGTCAGTAGCACAACACGCGTCGGGCGCACGACATCGAATGAGAGTAATTTCGCGGTCGATTAGCGCGGACGAGTGCAACACACAGTGCTTGGTGACCACGATATATACTAACCACGGGACTTTCATGAAAAAACAAACATAAAAAACATGTTTTGGTAAAAATTAAATAATATACTGAATGAGAAACTTTCAATGGATGTTGTGAACGCTGTTCATAATGTATTAAAAATTAGAAGCTTAAATTATAAGGTAAGGTTAAGTATTGATTGTTTATTTGCGTTAAATAAGCCCCGAAATTATTGTCCCGTTTTCGATAAAATTTAGTACAGATATAAATATGCAGACCACGGCAAATAAACTATAGAATACAGCATTTTCATTTGCGGACACAAAGTCGCAGACAACAGCTTGTATAAAATAAATTACTTGGATCTATCTAATAAGAAAAATGTTTCTTGAATGAACATGGTCACCCTCTTATCATACATTCAATTCAGATAACCTTGAACAACAAACACAAACAATGTTCTTATTATTTAGAAATTGAATTGATAAAAATATTTATTTTATTTACTACTATGTAGACTTCTTGACGACGATGCGATAACCTAAATTTGTTACCATATACGTGTGACATTTTTTTAAATCAGCCCAGTAGTTTCAAAGCCTACTCGATGCGAATAAAGGCTTACTCGTATTGTTCTCGTTAAAATAGCATCATAAATAAATATTATATTCGCTATTACCATATGAGAGCGTTTTCTCTGAATGCAATGCTTGAGAGAAAACGATAGCTTTCGTACTTCGTACATCGGTACACCTTCGTACTTACTTGTATAAGCTTATATTGCGCCGAATAACACTGTTTTGTAACTTTTAAATAAAGGATTTTAAAAAATGCAACGTCTTCATGTAACTAACGCAGTTAAAGACGTGAGTTGAAGAATACATAACTAACATTTTGTAAGATACGGACATTTACTCATTTTTCCCTTATACAGTGGATTTCGTTAGTAACGACCTCGGTTGTAAAGACATTTTGGTTATAGCGACGGCAAACTTACGCTCCTTGAATTTAAAGCATACTTTCGTAAGAAATTCTTTCGGTAATAGCAACTTCGGATGTAGCGACGATTTCGGGTGTAGCGACTTTTTTTTATGAACCCTTTATGACCGGTTCCTAGATATCCCATGCGAACATTGCGACTCAGTCGACAAAGGCTCAAAGACTCGTTAGTAAAACCATTAAGCTTTCTTATCCTTTGTTTACGTTCACAGATGTTAAAACAAATGTTAAGCATGTGCATTTTGTTAAAAAAATGAATCAGTAAGACAACGAATTCCAATGAGTAAACAGTGTTTCTTTAACTTGTAAATATGGCTCCAAGACTTAAATTTACAACCAATTACATTTATTATCAGCGGAAGCAATAGTTACGGATTGGAAAAGTTATGTGAATATTGACATAAGTGAAGCGAAGGCTAAAATAATTTAGATTTAGAAGGAATTGTGAAAATGGAATACACCTTACAGCGTGCACAAAAAACTAAACTTAAACAGTGCACTATAACACGTTTTTCAATAAGACCCATGTATAACATACTTAAATAAATAATAAGTAAATACATATTGTATTTGTTTTTTTATTATTCCGGATATTGAGGCCTTCGGATATAGCGACGACATTAACATGGTCCCTTCGGCGTCGTTACAACCGAAATATACTGTAATTTAAACAAACCTTGTAACTTATCAACTTCATCATTTGGCTAAAATAGACATAATATAGCCAGATGGCTACACATAAAATGTACAGTTTTTTTAATTCAAATAATTTTTCCGGTCCTAAAGCCTCCATTTATGCAAAAACAACCGGCAATTTTTGTCACTGTTACTTATCGTGTTCTTCTCACGTCTTCAATTCTCACCTTAGGCGGCGGCTGCAGGGGCTGCACGGGCAGCGCGGGCACTGCGGGGGGTGCGGGGGTGGGGTTGAGCAGGTCGGGGGGGAGGGCGGCGGGCGGGGCGAGGCCGCGGAGCGCGCGCTGCACGAGGCACATGCACGCGGCGAACTGGTCGCGGGTGAGCTTGCCCGAGCCGCTGCTGTCGCACAGCGCCCAGATCTGCGCCAGCGTGCTCTGTGGGAGACCCGTCGCTAGCAGCAGGCCGCGCACCTGGGGGAAACGAGAGATTTATACCACGCCCTCACAGAAAACCAGAACAAAATAACTTTTCGCCGAGTGAGTGAAGACTTATGATCATATTGATCGTATTTTAGGAACATGGAACGCTTCTTTTATTCGTCTGGTATAGCGGATGAATGACGGTAATCGCTTAAAATCAGGAAAGGTTGTATCTTGTCATGACTTGATTGAAATATCATCATGCCAGTCTATCATGATTTCTTATGTTAACGAACATCGTTCATAGTTTTAAGCACTTACAGACGTTTCAGACAACCGAAATAAAACGGTTAAATCCACACAGCGGGACATAGGGCAGTCAGTAAAGGTTTTCACCACCGATTTTGTTGAACCTCAATCGATTTTCTTTGGTGAGTATAAGGGGATAACTTAAGAAATAAAAGTGGCATACTACCTACTTGCGCTTTTACCCTGGGGGTGAATGCAACCCCGTCTCGGGGGTGAATTTTTTAAATAAAAAAGCCCTAGAAATCAATAGACACACAAAAGTAATTTGTTATGTAAACGATTTTTTAAATTTGAAGCAGAGAATTGGGATGCAAATATTGTAGCAAAACGTGTCAATACGTTTTCTAATATAATATTATAAATGCGAAGGTGTTTTTATCTATCTCTTAGTTACCTCTTCACACCCAAACAACTCAACTAGTGTACTGAGTATGAAGATACTTTTGAGGCTCGGGAAAGAACATAATATTACTTTTTATCCCGAAAAAATGCACGGGCGTCACTAGTCCTTAGTAAAATATAGTAAATACACGTCATGTATGTGTCTTTTTAAAATTGAGAAAATAAACGGAAGTTAAAAATTGAAAGTGAATTTAAGAGTAACATTGTCCTACAAATAGAACAATCCATAATTTAGGTCTTAGGACCATCAAATTAAAGTATGAAGTCCTTTCTATCTCTGTTAGAGCCTACCATTATCAAGATTTTTCGCAAATAAAAATGTTGTTCGTCTTATCAAAATGAAGCTACTCGCAAAAATTAGCTTGATAGTAATAAAAAAAATGTTTTAACTTCTAGGGAACCCTAACGGCTTTACTGATTTTTTATCTATGTGCACATATTTTTGTATATATGCATATTTATTAAAAGGTAAAAATCAGTAAAGCCGTTACAGTTTAAAATAGATAGCAGCCGATTCTTAGACCTACTGGTCTGAGCATTGGCTACTATCTATTTTTCATACCCCTTAGTGGTAAGGGTTGTTCAGTGTTCACCCTTAACATTTATCTTTTATTTTTGGTCAATTTTTATTTTTTTTATTTTTCTATAATGTGACATTAAAAATATATGTATACAACCCCTCATTTTATAAAATGTACATTCATTAATATACAAAAATTTGGCAAAGTGCAAGCAGAACTCGCGCACGAAGGGTTCCGAGTTCCGTACCATTAGGTACAGAGCAAAAATAGGCCAAAAATTGTGTTTTGTGTATGGGAGTCCCCCTCAAATATTTATATTATTTTAATTTTAAATGTTTTTTAAAATGTTTTTCACTCTATTTCGATTAAAATTTCCCTGAGCTTTTTTTTTATAAAAATAAGTTTTTTATTTATATTAATAAAGTTTAATCGTGATGAAGTAGAAACACTTTATATGGCAAAACAACATATTTTGTCGAGAAAGCTAGTAGTTATATATAATAAAAAATCATAAATACAAATATTAAAAACATTTTTTTTTACCTAATTAAACACAATTAGTTAAGCCAGAATGGTTAAATCTGCATTTTTAGGAAAAGGGGTAAAAAAAATTTAAAAGCAAAGTAAAAAAATCCATCCCTAAAAGCGCAATTACGTAGTATGACAATTTTAAAAACGTAATCGATCCCTTATTTAAATCTATGCTGTAACTGATTTTTAGGGTTCCGTACCCAAAGGGTAAAATCGGGACCCTATTACTGAGACTTCGAAGGCTGTCCGTCTGTGCGACCGCTAATATTATAGCTGGACTTGATTTGATTGTGTATACCTGTTGCCGCTATAACAACAAATACTAAAAAACAAGATATATTTCATATATTTTAAGGGGGGCTCCCATACAACAACCGTAATTTTTTGGCCTTTTTTGCTCGATATCAATAACGATAATAGGTAGGCTCTTGAAATTTTCATAGAGTCCTAGACTATATGAGTTCTTTATTAATTAATAAAACTAATAAAAAATTAATAAACTTAATCCCATACAAAAAACACAATTATTGACCTTATTTTGCTCTGTAACGGTACGGAACCCTCCATGAGCGAGTCCGACTCGCACTTGGCCGATTATTGCCTCGCCGTGATACCGCAAACGAATGCCCGAAAAATAATAGTTTTTGTTATTATATATTTAACTTTTGATCGAGGAAACGGGAAAAACCGTTTAAAACCGTTTTAAGGATCAAAAACGAAAAAATCATTTCGTTCTCAAAAAATGTTCCGAATAGCGTTCCGATCCGAACGAAACCGAAATGAAACGTTCTTTAGGTATTTAAGGCGATAACGTTTCGAAAAATATAACGTTTTTAGAGCCCTGCTTTCGAGGTGCCGTAAGTGCCTAAAACTGTAAATGAAGTTAGTAGTGTGGCGGTACCCACATTTAGCCTCACAAATCACAATCCTGCATCGCGCTATCAAAATTCCGGAGAACGGCAAAGATATATATATACAACGTCTGAAATGACGTCAGCGGGCTTCGGCCTGACCAATCATGCTATCTCGCTCGATTGGGAGATCTTCCTTTTCGGTCGCCATTCATATTGTTAAAGTAGTAAATGTGTAAGTTACCTCAGCGCCGGACACGAGTCCGTCTCTGTCGGCGTCTGCGGCGCGGAACTGTTCGGCGTAGCGCGCGCGGTCCGCCGCCGTTATCCACCCGCTGGCGGCCGCGGCCGGCGCCACCACCGGCGCGGGGGGGCCGGGGGGCTGGGGATATACGGGATTATTCGTTTACCATTCATTACAGGCAACATAGCTAATATACCTTTAAATAGAGTATAGACTATCAAACATACTAGTATAAGGAACTGCCGCACTGCGAATTTTAACCGCGCGGATATTATTTCGCCCTTCTATAACACATTGAATCTAAAGAGTTTCCGTTCTTGCGATAAAAATGTCGCTATAAATTTATATGAATGCGCGATATAAATCCGTGCGGTTAAAATTCGCAGTGCGGACACTCCGTAGGGCACTATATTAACAACGGTATAATTAAACGAAGAGTTAGACAGATTTAACTTATTCCATATCGCTGTCTTTGTTTTAAAAAGCATGCCATCATGTCAGCGAAGGAATTTGACGTAAATTATAAAATAGTTACATGGACTTGTTTTCCACCATGACCATTTCACCACTTCCAGGTAAGTGCCGGATAGGCTATCCAAAACTTATAGCTCGACAGTATGGAGTATCTGTTAGATAAGTTGTCCATAGCTTATGCGGTACTTATCAGGAAGTGGTAAAACAGGCCCATAGCTCGTCCTACTTTTCGTTTATTATTATACTCCCCACACCGCTTTCGGTGACGGTGGCTAGTTTAATTGAAACCAGGCCTGTTACGCAGGAGTAGTTTTATAGTGCCCAAGTGTGTGCGCAGTACACAAGAGCACTCTCTATTCCTTTCACTCTCATAACCCAGTGGGACGGACGACCGACACGACTGGCGAGAGATCAGGCGAAGGACAGACTATTTACATGCCCATCCGACGCATGGATCATCTTACTTGTCAGACAATCAGGTGATCAGCCTGCATTGTCCTAACCAAACTTGGAAATAACATGTTTCCAACGCGGGATTCGAACCCACGACCTCCGGTGTCGAGAGCCACGCTCTAACCACTAGACCACGGTGGCGTTTTCGTTTATTAATAAGGGTGTAAGTGGTAACTCACACTAGACAGATCCAGCAAGCCTTCGAGCAACGAAGCGTTGGACTGGGGCTGCGCGGGCGGCGGGCCGGGTCTCGGGGGCGGCGCGCGGGGCTGCGGCGATGGGGGCCGCGATGGGGGCCGCGACGGGGGCCGGGATGGGGGCCGAGACGGGGGCCGGGACGGGGGCCGCGCCGGCTTGGCGCGCAGCTCCGGCGGCAGCGTCGTCGGCACCGCGTGCTTCTCTAATGCCTTGTATACTAGGTGCATCGCCTGAAACACATCGACTGTTAGGCCGTCGACCACCACCTGCAAGCAAACTCGCGGAAGGCTTGCGTGAGTTTCTTGCAATATTGTTTACATTTCATACTAATTCCTGCAATTTATTACTGCAATAAATGTCGTGCGAGAAGCTCGCGGATAAATGCCATACGAAACTAGACCGTATATCTATGGTGACCGGCAGCGAGATCTGTCGCGAGTCCTCGCAGACATGTTTAGACATGCTGTCGCAACTACTCGCAGGAAGCGCTTGACAAATTTTTACACTTGCAAGCTGCTGTCAGACAGACTGTCAGACACTTCTCGCGACAGTTGTCTTGCAGGTGGAAACACGGCCTTAAAAAGTTGTTTATATGACAAAAAGCTATGTATTACGTGAGATATACACAATAATCGGCTTAATACACAGGCTTACTAATAAATTATGAGTTACAAGTAGCCAGGAGACAAAAAGGGCCGAAACAGACTGAGAATCAAACCTCTGTCGAGGTACGAGTATTGGGACCCCGTATGGTGCACATGTACATATTTTATTGTTACAAAATGTCCGAAAATTCTAAAATAGTGCTAAAAATTTAGAAGCGCCAACGATTGGGTGGTTTCCCTACAACGTATTAAGTATTAAATGTCACACTATGTAGTGATTTCTTTCCCAATGTTTGTAATTTAAAACTACTAACCACAATGAACTCATGTCTATCGAGCATCCCGTCTTTATCCTGGTCGGCCAGATCCCAGATCTTGCCGAGCGTGTCCAGGGGCAGCTTGGACTCCATGAGGACTCCCTTGACCCTGGCGCCGGGCAGCAGGCCGTTGGCTGGCTGCAGCGAGTCGAACAGCTGGCTGTACTTCTCCCGTTCCGCGGGCCGCACGCTCCAGTCTGATAGAGGAGCGAGGTTGGTGGCGACGGCTGGCGGGACCTTGGGTAGCTCACCCTGTAAGAGAGAGAGAGAGATAGTGTGAGTGAGAGATAAGATGATGAACCAAGTACTAGTATGAAGGTAAATAAGTAAAACAGTAACTTGAGAAAATAATAAAAAAAACTGCAATTTGAAACTGTATCACTCTCAACATAAAATTTATTAAGTCTAGACTTACTTACTCGAGGGAAGCAAACAAATATTCATACTTTCGTACATAACTCTACTTTTGGCGCAGTCGGGTAACCCACGAAATCAAGGTTTGTCCAACATAATGAATATTATGTTCTTTGCATCTTTAAAACACTCTTTACACTGTTAACATAACAATTAATATTAGAGAATACATATAGTTATTAGGCGAATAAAAAACGAGCGTTTACATAGATGTGTCATCTATGTTTTAAAAAGAGCAGGAAAATATAGTTGAAAATGTTAGCATTTTTGTCTTGGTCATTTTAGACCAGCGGTTTTCCACCTGTGGGTCACAGAGCCTCTGTAGCGGAATTCTAATTTCTATTCGTAAACATACTTACATGAAAGAAAAAGCAAAGGGGACGCCCCCACGTCGCGAATTATTTTTACATACCAGGGGGGGTCGCATCATAAAAAAGGTTGAAAAATAATGTTTTAGAGGATGGCGTGTACTCACCACTTTGGGCGGCGGCGCCTCGGCGTGTATGTTGCTCATGTTGATGTCCTTGCCCGCCTGCGCCAGCGCCACCAGCTTCAGCGCCACGAACAACCCCGACTGCGCACACACAACGGCATTATACATAACTGACGTCAATTATATATAATGTATTATATAAAATATGTAATATTACAAGGAATAGAAGAGATAACGGAGTTTACGTCACTTCTCGCTGTGAGGATGTTAACTACGATTCATGGCATATATAACATTAGAATAAAAAAATATAAATTGTAAATTCGAATTATTAACTACAACAGTGCTATTTCAATGGCATATTTGTTATCTATACTTCTCGGCGGGTTAGTTCCCGAACAGGTGGTAGGCACCAGTAGTAAGTAGTTCAGAAAAGATTTTAAAAAAATTTACTCTGAATAAAAAAAAATTGAGTTTGAGTTTTATCGTCTTCAAGCGAGCAGTGGCAAAAACTGGCACTCAGCACACAGGGGCGAATTTTCTTGTTCACACAATACACACACGTTTTACATCTAACGATATGCTACTACCTCCCCTTAGTTCATGACATCCATCACTGATATCCACGTTCATACTATTTACCGACTTCCAAATGAGGTTATATCGTACTATAGTACTGACTAGTTTCTATATGTTGAATGTAATTGATAAGTCTATCTGTACATCCTCGCGTCTGTTCGCGTACTGTCGTTTATCATGTGCGCGCGCTCAGCTATCTGCCGGCACAATCGCTGCTATTTGCTCACATTATGTCACAATGATGGAATTAACTCGTTATGAAGTACACGAAATTCTAATTCATTTGGTACCTCAGATTGTGTTATGTAATATAATGGAACTAAGGTACCAAATCATGATAAAGGATTTAGGAGAAATTAGAAAAGACTATGGACCGTTGAAAGTGTTGAAAAAATCTTGCCAAACTATCAAATAGATTAAATCCGACCTCAGGAAGCAGTAAGCGAGCTAACGATGATTATAACTCTCTATTGAGTCTACTATCTATAACAGGGGTTCCCAAACTGTGCGCCGCGGAAAGGCAAGAGGGGCGCCGTGAGCGGATCCTCCATCCATAGTAAAAGGATGCTCCATCATTATCCATAACCACAAATACTTATTATAAAATAAAACTATAATATTAATTATACAAAGCAGGCAGATGATTAAATATTTGTTTATTATTATTTACATACTTGCTTAACCTACCTATAATCATGAAAGGTGTTTATTTATGTATATTTTTTTGTAATAACTAGATAAAGTTATAGGGCGCCGTGACAAAATATTGACTTGTAAGTGCGCCGCAGGCTGAAAAAGATTGGGAACCCCTGGTCTATAATCAATATAATATAACATAAAAAATCGGTTCAAATGTTTGAGTTCTGCAGCAGGCAGACATACATTAAAAACTCTTCTGTGTCGAGAGTTTATAATATCAGCTGTAGCCACGTCCTACTGATTTCGTGGGTTATTTTCCTTGTGTGTTGGCATATTGTAGACAATTTTAATCATGATTTTTTTACAAAGAGAACCATCACTGTACTGCATCACTTCATTCGATTCTTAGGATGTCCCCCTCGCTCTCACAACATACCGTGAGCTCGCGCGAAAGACACACTAACAGATTTAACTATCGCTTCGAAATCCGAGATATTAGAATTGGGTCCCAGTTCATAAGTTCAGCTTAGAGTTTATACTGTGCCATTTCACCCCTAGTAGTTTATAACCCTCCGTACACCACGTGGATAAAAGTTACACCGCGCACCACGTGGGGTTTGTCAAACCCCAAGACTTATCTGGGCAAGGAATACGTAATTTGTATTTATTATTTTATTTTATTTCAAATATTTTTTGTCTATTTAATTGTAATATAAAACTCAAAAAAAACTCAAACTCAAACTCAAAATTTTTTATTCAGAATAAATTTTTGCAAATATTTTCTGAAAGTCTACATGATGCCTACCACCGGTTCACACGGTACAAACGATATTAAAGTTAAATATCTTCCATTTTTTATCTTTTACAGCCAAAAATGAAAATTTAGTAATCTTTTACCAAGTAAAACATAGACACTTCTTTGGGTCAGCTCTTACAATTAAAAAGTTATCTTTTTTTTCTAATTCTGCTTAAAATTTTAAAACTAACTTTACAAAGAATACAAATTTAATAATATTAACTTAATTTAATCAGTCTACACGATATTCAGGCAAGTTGAAATTAGTACATTTTTTATAATGAAAGTGGGCACGGTATGTGTAAGCAAATAGGTACATTATTCTGCTCACAACCGTATTTGAGTTTTCGATTTATATTCTTGATACAATTTGAATACTTCTTCATTGATCTTGATAATATTTTTGGTGGTCCAGGAGCTGTTTTGCCAAGAAATTCGTGAAAGCGCTTATGAGAACCTCTCAGTATCCATGGATTATAACTTTGCGATTTTCAAATCTTCTTCTATCAATGTCAATTTGTTCTTAAACCTGTCCAGAAATTATAATTAAGTCGAAACAAATTAAAATGTCCCTGAAATATTGATTTTTTCATATTCCACAATATTACGTCTACGTAACTTTTTGACGACGTCCTGAACTACGTGGGGTTTGTGGGACCCCAGCGCACTTTGTGCATGTCTGTTCTTTGAATCGGCGACACAAATGCTAAACCACTGCCATCAAACGCTAGGACAACGTCTTAACTCCAGCTACTTAAAGCGTCAATAAAATCACACGAATTTGTAAAAAGTTATGAAAGTTTTGGTACTTCTGGGGTTTGTCAGACCCCACGTGGTGCACGGAGGGTTAAGACAGTGACCCTTATGTCATTGAGATAAAGCTCCACTCAGTGGTTAAATAAAGCCAAACGCAATGTCGTAAATTAATATGGCGCCTGTCTACTCTAGACGGTTAGGCGCGCCAGCCTTCGTACTGTCGACAAAACTATTCTTAATTTGAACCTTACTGGTTTAACAATAAGAGTCATCCTTTAAATTGGCGACTGTACATAATGTCTGGGAAATATTAGGTCACCTCCACAAAGAATTGGGAGAAGCCCAAGGCTCTCATAAACCGATAGCGATCCTCCCGGCGATGTTTTTTCATAAAGTAATGTTTTGGGTTTCCGCAGATGACGGGAAACCCTAAAATATTACGTCGTAAAAACTCTCGCTGTTTTTAGGCACCCAGAGGAGTAAAATATTATATGCTTATAATAATGTCGGTTTGAGAGACAAATACAGTAAAAAATCGATTTATATCCAGCCCGCAGTTACCCGGATTCGCGATTATCCGGACTGTCACCATAAAAAGTGTATCCTTAATCATTTCTTACTAAACATTGGTTTTCTGTGTTATTTTTAGGATTCCGTACCCAAAGGGTAAAAACGGAACCCTACTACTAAGAGTTCTTTGTCTGTCAGTCTGTCTGTCTGTCTGTCTCCAGGCTGTATCTCAAAAACCGCTATAGCTAGACTTCTGAAATTTTTTGTATACTTCAAAATATACCAAAAATGTTGATCAGTCTAACTCAGCCTTTCCCAAAGTGGGCGATAACGCACCCTTGTGGGCGCTGAACGTCGGAAGAGGGGCGGTGTCAGGTGTGGGACCCAGAAAAAATGGGGGCGTTGTGTAGAGGCTTGGGGGGTGATTTATTTCATCATGATGCATTTTAAATTGAAACAATGAGGCGCTAAAATAGTATAATTCGTTTTTAAAGTGGGCGGTATACAAAATATGTTTGGGAACCTCTGGTCTAACTAATTATGTTTGTTTAAATGTATCCATGTTGGTGGTGTTACTCATAATACCTGATGTACAATTCCACGTAGCCCGCTAACATCTCCCTCAACTCAAGAATCACTCAAATGGGACTGCTCGTTATTTATTCACGACGTTCGGGCTTTACATCACACGATACGACTGTGGGACGATACGATATCGGAGCAGCAAGTATTAAAAATGTTTAGGTATACAATCAGCCGAATCGAAATCATTTGACTGTAATTGACCTTTGAAAAGGGAGATCGGTTAGTGTCAGATTTGTAGAGTAACCAATAGATAACCATATCTACTAAAGCGCCGCCAGTAGATAGTTTATCAGCAAGCTTAAATAATGACTAAATCAGAAATGCAAGTGAATATAGACAAAAGTTAAGGAAAAAAATGAAATGAAAGACAACCTTGTTCAAATTGCCACTTTGTCTATTATACGGTATACCGAAGAAAGAAACGATTGGTGGTCACGCGATGGATGAATCTAACTTGTGTAATATTTTACACATCCCACTTAGTAATTTGCCTCAATATCGTATCGTACGTATCAATATCGTATCGTGTGTTGTGAAAAAGCTGTGAGCAAGAGCCGCCCCACGGGCCAGGGCGGGCAAAACACTACATTGATCGTAAATGGTAGCCCCATTAAGCCTTCATTAATAACTTGTAAAGTCGGTCACGAATCACGATCGCTATCACAGTACACAGGCGATAAGTTGATTTTTAATTGAGTTAAATTTACACAGGACAAAGGTTTTGCTGTCATTCAAAAGCTATAATAGAGGGGAGGGTGCTATTTTTGTAGTCACTCGAGCGTCATGGAGACCTAGTAGGTTTTGTACATTAGGTTAAGCTGATAAAAAAATAATAAGAGCGTTTTTTTTTTATTTTAGCGGTGGGTTCGGAAACTGCAGCCATTTTAAAGTTTTGAAAAAGAAAATATATTCAGAAAATTACTTATTTAGGTAAATTATAAATATATTTTAGACAACAAGGACTAAATCGTTTAGTTTAGAGCAAAATAAAATATCTGCGAAGCTTAGTTAAGAAAATATGAAGCTTTATTTTTTTATATTTTAAAATGTCCATTGTCCCTACAGGCTTACCTAACCTTTGAATCGTCAGTGCTTCATATGGAAGCTTCTTTGGGGTATACTAAACATCCTCTATCTTAAGGTACAATTCCGTGCATCGCGATCGATCGCGGCCGCGCACGACCTACGACTGTCACCGGTCGCTCGCGACCATAGTCAGCGTATAAAAATGTATGGCACCGCTTCCGAGGCCCGCGACAGACGCGCGCGGCCTACGACTGTCGTAAGCCGCGCGCGATCGTGTCTTGAAGTTTATTATATATTAACTTCAAGACACGATCGCGCGCGGCTTACGACAGTCGCAGGCCGCGCGCGGCCGCGATCGATCGTGATGCACGGAATTGTACCTTTAATCTGACAGATCCGACGACATTTCAATATTAAAAAAAAAAAATACCCACCACGTGAGAAATCTGATTTCTATACCATGATAACTAGACACATGTCGGAAGCCTATGCAAGCTTAATCTGACACGCTCGAGCTACTCCCGAAATCCCCTCTTCCCCTCCCCAACTACTATATTCTTTAGGGAGTGCCTCCGCTGCCGGCGCCGGTTGCAGAAATGGCTGCCGGCGCCGGTTGCCGAAAGGGCTGCCGGCGCCGGTTGCTGAAATGGCTGCCGGCGCCATTTTCCGAACTCCGAAGTTTGCCGAAGTCACGCGATGTTTGCCGGCGCTGCCGGCGCCTATTCGGCAAACATCGCTTGTCAAATGACAGAATAATGATCAAAAACATCAGTCTTGAGCTAAAGGACTATGAAAAGTACAAATAATAAGGTAGGTAGGTAGTCATATTGTAAGGATGCATATTTGAATCCTTCGATCGGGGATTCTTGGAAATGCTATTGTATTCTATTGTTGTCGCGATCACCGGTGCTCGTATGGGGCTTGATGGGTTAATGGTGGTGATGATGATGCTGATAAATGTGATCTGCATAGTAGCATATTACAATATCTTTGCTTCTTTAAACAACGCGGAAACTCTCTAACGTGTATAAGGAATCTGAAGTTCTGTTCAGTACCTTCGGAAGTATACCACGGGGTTTATAACTGTGGTGCAAAATCTTACTTTTTGGTAGCTGGAAAAAGGTAGGTACCTAAGGTAAAGCTAAGCTAAGAAAATGCATCACAAAAAACTAAAATATCCACAGCCGAACAAATAGGTACCTAACCTTCACCTTTGGAAGTCGGTAAAGTCGATTGTATATTATTTTGAGTTTATAATTATTTCTTTTTAAAATTTGTGTATCGGCACTGGAACCTAGCCGGCGCCGGCAGCGGAGGCACTCCCTATTCTTTACGCTTAATAAAACAACAGTTTGCACTTTGGGCAGAAGTAAATTAAGAAAACTGCAGCAGCAGACATTGTGCTGTTCTGTCTTAGAATCCATGTGGTTTTTACAGACTTAGATGTTGCAACAAAGGAAAACACGGATGTTCGCAGGTGTTTGCTGTTGAGGTATTTTTTTTTATTAAGTTATAGAGAACAAGACAAAAATATTGTTCAATTTAATTGTGACGTATCTTTAATGCCCTACGGGCTACGATGCAGAGACTTAGTATGTTGATACTCTTTATTTGTATAATAATTGTGTAACGAAACTCAGATAAAGAAACATACATCGAAATGAAATGATAGAACTACATTCAGTGGTTCTGAACCGGTGGTCCGCGGACCACTGGTGGTGCCTGAAGGCATTCTAAGTGGTCCGAGAAATCATCCTAATAATACGTGAGAATTCAGAAGTTAATAAAGAGTATGCAGTCACAAAAATCACATTAATTCATGAAGCCCCAAGCGGCCACATCCGGCCGCGATAACAATGAAAAAGCTATTGTGTCTCGTTTTGCCACGACTGATGGGTTAAATTAAAATAGTACGTTACACTTGTAGATTTTTGTCAAATGAAAAATTTGTGCTAATTTTATAATGATTTATAGTTGTGCTTGTTTTCTTTATCAAACCACCCTTAATTTAAGTGAACCAACAGGGTGGTCTCCGGCAAGACAAACATTTGGTAAGATGGTCCCTCTTTACTAAAAGGTTAAGAACCACTGCTCTAAAATGTAGCGTAGAGTCAACAGTGTAGACTCTATACTCTCCATACTAATATTATAAATGCGAAAGTGTATATCTGTTTGTCCGTTACCTCTTCACGCCTAAACCACTGAACCGATTTTGCTGAAATTTGATACGGAGCTACTTTGAGTCCCAGAGAAGGACATAAGATCCTTTTTATTCCGGAAATTACGTTATTATTTTACGTTTTTCGCGCGATATACGAATTTTGGCGCAACGAAGTTTAGTCATTTAGTCCCAGACCCCAGTCATCTAATCTTAGTAAGTACAAAAGCGTTTAATTAAGCGTACTAATTCAGTTAGTAGATAGTATATTCGGTAATTGAGAGCGCTAACATGACCTTATAACGGAGTTCACGAATATGCATAATATTTGTAGCAAGTCGGTCAACGAGTACCCAGCCCCAATAAATTGCATACTACTGACACATGGCAAGCTGCCTGGTGCTCGATTCTCAAATGTCGAATGTCGTTTGGTTCGCGAGTTGTGTCAGCCGTTTGTGCTATGGTTTGTGCACGCAAATGAGATTGCGATCGAAACGACATTCAACACTTGAGAATCTGGACCCTGGATGTTATGACATTACCACTTCGGGTTGTTGCCTTTTTCATATTTCCATTTGTGGCTTTCGTAATCTAACCGAGATAACGCACCGTCTTTACTATTTACTGCTGGGACAAGCCGTTTTTTTTTTGCCAGTGCTGTCTCCTTTAAATTTTTCCAAAACGAATGCAATAGAGTGACTGAATATAACGTATTTTGACCGACTTCCAAAAAGGAGGAGGTAATATCGGTTCGGCTGTATGTATCTTTTTTTTTGTATGTTCAATGATTACTCAGCCGTTTGTGGTCCGATTTTCAAAATTATTTTTGTGTTGTATAGGGTTTAACTCGAATTTGGTACCATGTTCACAAAAGTGGTGATCTGATGATGGGATCCTTGAGGAATCGAGGGGACTCCTTGAAATTTGTATGGAAACATATAGTGATTTCGATTTTTTCTGAAGCATTCGAGGTAAATGCTACCAAAAAAAAAGACTTCGCACCAGGTTGTACCCTGGATCCGAAGGTACCGAACAGAACTTTTGAATGCTTATAGGTACAGGTTCGGGGATTTCGGCGTTGTTTAACCCATCAGTCGTGGCAAAACGAGACACAATAGCTTTTTCATTGTTATCGCGGCCGGATGTGGCCGCTTGGGGCTTCATGAATTAAACAACTGAAAAACACATCAATTTGATTAATCGTCATCATCACAACCATAATTATACCATGGTCATCACACTATGACCCAATTATTGGTACTTTTCGTGATATTTTGCATCGAAGCAGATGTTTTTGACGATGATTTCACTGTTTGTGGACCGATTTTCGAAATTTTCGTATTGTTGTATAGGATACAATCTTAATTTTGTATAACAATTACGAAAGTGATGAGCTGATGATGGGATCTATAAGCAATCGAGGGAAATCCTTGAAATTTATCAAAACGCTCATAGTGGTTAAAATGTTGTTTCTAGTAAGTTAAACATATATTACGAATAAGAGAAATTTCATACAAAGGTGTCTCTTGGTCCAAAGGCACTGAACAGAACTCCTGAACCTTTAAAGATAAAAGTTTGGAAATTACAGCATCGCTTAGATAACTGCAAGCATTTACCACAATTTCGCTTACAGTAACATAATGTGAATAGTTAACATTCTTGGTTATTTACGCATAAAGCCTTATTTTGTAGACAACACTAAAAAGAGTGAAATTATTATTTTTAACAAAAAATGAAAACCGACTTCCAAGGTAAAAACAATAGTAATATGAACTAAAAAGTATTAAATAACTCTTACTCTTTAATAGTGCCTTTTTCAGAATTCGTCTAAATCTCAACTATTTCTGTACATACTACAGTCTTCATTACTTTGAAGTCGGTACCAGTACCAAAAGTTTCAGATATTCTGACATTACTGAACTCACGATTAAATTAGCTGGTACCGACTTCAAAATAATGAAGACTGTAGTATGTACAGAAATAGTTGAGATTTAGACGAATTCTGAAAAAGGCACTATTACTCGTAAAGAGCAAGAGTTATTTAATACTTTTTAGTTCATATTACTACTGTTTTTACCTTGGAAGTCGGTTTTCATTTTTTTGTTAAAAATAATTCTATGCAGATAAATATAACGAAATGTGACGAAATGTGAGGACTGAGGACGAAGCTGGAGACCTCGCTTAGCACACATATTATGCAAACTACGCTACTTCGCATTATTCTTAGCACACATGGAAACAGGGCTTTACATCCTACAACTATCTGTAAGTACTTATTCGTTCCGATACCCGCACTAATAAAATACGAAAGTGTATCTGTCTGTAACATCCTCACGCATAAACCGCTAATCGCTTTAATTTAGTTATTAGACTTGTTAATAACATGTATATTAGCCAACTTAGGAAATACTTAACTCAACCCTAAACCTAGAGCTTATAGTGATATAGTTGATAATATACGCATGTAGCTGGCACGAGGGCTCTCTTATGGCACTCACAGCGAGGGCCCTTGCCATATAATACTGGCCCTTGCCTTCAGGATGAAAACTGTGAATGTAGGAAGATAGTTTTACGCGTAGTATAGTCGTGGCGCGTCCTATATTGTTCAGCGTTTTTCAGGATAAAGACTATCATCCATACCAAATTCGCCAAAAAGAAAGACACACTTTCGTATTGACGTCCGCGACTTCGTTGCGCCAAAATTTGTTTAAATCGCGCGGGAACGGTACATTTTTTCCGGGACAAGAAGTATCCTAATGTGTCCATTTTCGGAACTCAAAGTATACTAAATTCACCAAAATCGGTTCCGCGACTTATGAAGAGACAGGCAGGTAGAAAGACACTCATTAATTATTATGGATTTTGTAAAATAATATTACGTTATACGGCGTACAAAATGTCGATGGAAGCTCGCAGCACGTCAAGACATTGACAAAGGTCGCCCCTCGGCCGGCACAATTGCCCCAATCACTGCGCTGCCGGCTTCCACTCACCACTCACTACTCACTACTAATAATAATTGTACACTCGTATACTTTAACCGTTTAAAGTATACGACGATCTTGTATACTCATATTATAATGGTTTCCAGTCACAATAGATCCTCATGGGTCGCAGTGACGTCAGGGCTACAATGACCTGCCTTCATAAAAAAAAAAATACTCATAATATTGTCATTGATTTCTCAGCAATATTTAAGAGGTTTTTATGGGAGAATCAATCTAGCAAACTTTCATTTTATCTGGGCAATTCAGGCATTTTAGTTTTGAGAAACCCATCACCTCCCAAGCGGCAACCGGGTGCCACATAACAATTTAATATCTATTGTGTCTGCGATTCCCACGATCGAGGTATTAATACCTCGATCCTATTAGTTATTACCTACTTATGATAGCTAGTTTTTAAGTTGGTAGCATCTTAATGATGTATGACATATTTGGGGACCCAGGTCGACACAGAGGCCTGCCAATCTTAAGACTCAAATTGTCAATGTTATAACCAGAGTGATCTAAGTGATATTTTTTGGCAAAAATTGATTTTATACATGAACATGATTGCAAAAACGGATAGTTCTTGGTGCTGCTGATACTCAATCAGTAGCTTATAAGGCTTTTTTAAAATAATTAATAATACTCTCAATACAAATGCATAAGACATTTTCTTAAGTACCTATCTTAAAAACATTTTAAATACTATAGATCACTATGGTCTAAGGCAGTAGTTCCCAACCTTTTTAGAGCTGTTACCCCTATGGCCTGTTAGAGAAACTGATTTTACTAATTAAAAACAACTTTATAGAGTATTGGTACATTTGCAAGTTTTTTGTTTTTTAATATAATTACTAATTAGGTTCAGACTTCAGTTACACACGTGACTCGCGCATCTCATATCATGCTCCACGATCAGACGATTTCTTGCCTTTTTTAAAATGTTACCAGAGTTGAGAGGCCACTCTCGCATTTACAAGTGGTAGCTAACGGTACCAACATTTTCAGATCTCTGTCTGCAATGATAGGGTATGTAGCTGTTTTTCTCCAAAATGTACAGAGTTTATAATTTTTTTCTGCCAATAGGCTACTTGACCTATATTCAATTTCATTGAACAAATGCATATTTCTAGTAGAACTTGGCCTAGGAAACCATATTTCACCCTTATCATCAAATAAAAGCTTATGATTGATAAATAAAGTCGATTTGAAAATATGATTTTATGAAAATAGGATTTGTACTGACGAAAACGCATTTGGATGTGACGTCATCCTCATAGTAATTTAATATCTTTTATTTATCGCGCTCGTTATATGTAAGTTCATCTGTACATAAATAATAAGAATAAGCCTAGAAAGATTTGTAAAATATATTTTATTGAATAATTCGCTTAAAACATCAGTTTTATATATTATCTCTATTTATTGTAGACGGGAAATGAAATGGCCAAAACTTTTCTCCAAAAGTTTTCAACATTACAAATGATTTCTAATTTCTTAATTAATTCTTTTATAATTTTTGGGCACTTTTAGACTCGTACATTTAGCACATAAAAAAATGTTCAATAAAGAGAGTTTAAAATACAAAGCGTATGACGTCACACTATGGCGGACAGTGTTTTCGGCGCCATTTAAGAGGCGTATTTTTCAATCAACATTTTTATGGGTTTCTACTGTGTAAAATATTAAAATAATAGTTTTTTTTGTGAAAATGAATGATTAAAAAGCGATTAGCATGAAGAAAAAAAGTAGGTCAAGTAGCCTATTCATTTATTTTAGGTACCACCTCTGTTACCCCTTTAGAATAGCTATTTTACCCCCGCGGGGGTAATTACCCTCAGGTTGGGAACCCCTGGTCTAAGCTAAGGGCTGCGCTACACCGGAATGGCAGCGGCGAGATGAGCACTTTCAGTGTCATATGATTTTAAACTTTATCTTCATTATTATAATACATAGTATCACTTGAGAAGTCTACGGCCGCGATTTCTCAAGTGATACTATGTATTACAATAATGAAGATAAAGTTTAAAATCATATGACACTGAAAGTACTCGCCTCGCTGCTGCCATTCCGGTGTGGCGCGGCCCTTAGTGTTTAATTATTTACAGCCTATGACTTTTAACCATGAATAAACTTGTACTCACTTTGTCGAGGTATCCTTTCCCCGTGGGGTCCGAGAGGTCCCATATTTTGCTGAGGACCACATCACTGAGCCGAGACTTTTTGAGAAACCTCGCAGCGTCCAGGGCCTGTATCTCACCTGATCCATTTGGGTCAACCTAAAAGTTTTAGAGTACAATTTTATTGATAATATTGTCTTAAAAATTATATTGGTCCTTGGAATGAAATATCTGAAATTAACCTAACTTTATAATGCCCAATTTATTATTTGAGCTTAGGAATCATTATCACTTCTTTGCAAATGTTAATAGTATTAGACATTTCTTAGAAAATAACACAAATATACCAAAAGTTCTTTAAACAGATTATTATAGTATTGTCTTGAGCCTGGGCTAAGAGTTAAAAAAATGCACATTGATACGGAGAAACAACATAGTAAGCTGTTAATTAGAATTCTCTACAAGCATAATATAATAATTATTACATATTGCTCATATCATCTCCTACAACTTACACAGCATTATGTGCCCACTGTCTACTAAATTGTTAGCACACTGTATGCATATAAGAAATTGTTTTCTACAGCTTACTATGTAGCTTTTCTCTGCTTCAAATTGTACATCTTTCTGCTCTGTGGCCTGCTCAGAGGCCAGAACAAGATTATATTACATGGTGATACTTTCTTTCACTCTCCCTTTTAAGGGCATTTAGCTAGAGGCTTTCAGCTAAATTGATTTGAAGTATCTGAAATAAATATTATTAGAAATATTATGGCATTCAGCAGAATATTCTACGCATCCTATCCTACCCTAGTGAACTCTTTTAGACAAGTCTATCAGTTAGAGTTAGAAAGTTTCGAGGAGAAATAAAAAGTCTTGCACTTCTTGAAGTTATACTTCTTTAGGCGCGTTATGAAAAAATGATGAGAGTGAAATTTTAAGATGCGCGTGCACCTGTGACACAAAATTAACAGTATGAAGCCGTCTGCTTAACTGCTCATTAAGTCTCGAAAAAAAAGCTACCAACAAAATAGGAATTGAACCTCGATATTAGTCGCGCTTGTTGGTACGCTCGTCACCTCTGATCACTGTTTTCATATTTATAATATTTATCAACATGTCTCTAGTTTATACATTCACAACACGTGTTTGAATTTCATACAAGTGCGAATTATATATGTGCTAATAAATTATATACAGTAGTGATTTAATCCTTCGATCGGAGGTTCTAGGAATTCCCATTGTATTCTTTTGTTTTCGCGATCACCGGTGCTCGCGCGGGGCCTGAAAGATTAAATTGAATATTTTGATTGATATTACTTACTATTTGTGAATATTAGTGAAAAAAATTGTGCTTATATACTTTTTCAAGTGCTCCAATATAATTGAGGTTAACTATCCGTATGTATTATTTATTGATATAAATTAAAATACTTTTATTTAATATAATTAACATTAAATATTATTAAATTATTAATGTTAAATACTTATTATTGGTTATTTAATATTCACAAAATAAAGAAATAAATTTAATAAAACATTTAATAAAAAGTTTGTGATAAAAATTAAAATTGAACATCAAATTATAATATTAATTTTTAATATTTGCTATTTAATGATGCCAAAGAAGTATAACTTCTCACGCGTGTACATAAGTACACGCACCCATTTTTAAATCTTAAGAGAATTAAAAAGACTTTACTTGAATAATCCAAAGTTGTTAATACAGGATAAAGTGAAAACAGGGACAATTTGAAAATACCCAAAACTGCTTTTAAATCACACAAACTGGCAGTTAAATATTTAAAAATAAGTTAAAAGCACTACAATACAGCCAATCTTGTAAGACTAATGTTTTGTACACCTAAAATATGAAGTTTATTGATTTTTTGTTGTGACCTTGTGATGGTCCTTTATAATTGCTCAATACATAAATGTAGCGGCGTTAGTGCTCTTATGTAAATATTTTACGGTCTAATATTTCCAATTAGCCCTGCAACTAATTTATAGGGAGAGCTGGTAAGTGTGTAAAACTGAGGGTGATACTCACTTGGTGATAGTACGCTTCGTATATAGAGCTGTGAGTCCCTGCCACCTGCAACGGTTCAATCCACATTTTGAAAGCACGATTATAAATTGATTGTAATGTAAATTATTTAAACTCGCTTGTTGTATGGGTGTGACATGTCTACTCGGACTGACATTTATTGTTCGCGCAAAAACTAATGCAATTAAACCAAATTATATACTTATATTCCGATAAATTAACTATAGACACCACAGAAAGTCACCACACTCCTATTTCTGTTCACAAAATACCATAGTTCGACGTGAAAACAAGTTAACTTTAACTATTATAACAGCAGTTAATCCCGACAAGTACGCGACACTTTTGATTCGAAATTTTACCGTGTTTATATCCTATATACCATTGAAACTTCGCAAACTGGCAGATAAGTCTATTAACTTGGTTAAGAAACTTTATTTGATATAGTCAACACTACACTGATAATTTAATTTGCGTAAATTCTACCTGAGTAGGAGAAGGCAAGGCAGCCATTTTTTACATTTCCCCGTCGACCAATCAATAGCGGCCATAGACTAAGCTGTCTTTCTTCATTTGACAAATGACGTCAAATACCCGTGGCCGTCTATTATTTTGTCTATGGACCATAAAGCGCATCGACCATCACACGCAGGCATATAATAATAATCTGTGACGCAGGCAACGCAGGTCGCAACTCGCAGTCAATGGAGGTACTTCACAATTCACATGGCTTTATGGCTATTTGTATATTTTGCTATTGGCTATTTGTTGTATTTGGCAAAATTATTGACGTATACACAAACAAGCAAATAAAGGCAAATACGGCCTTCCACATATGGACGTCCAATACCAAACTTTTACTTGATTTTGTTATC
The DNA here is from genome assembly GCA_963422495.1 of Polyommatus iphigenia. Lineage (NCBI taxonomy): Eukaryota > Metazoa > Arthropoda > Insecta > Lepidoptera > Lycaenidae > Polyommatus > Polyommatus iphigenia. The sequence goes on from OY730180.1 coordinate 478,194, forward strand.
AGTGCGACAAAGCTTTAAATGAACGTGGGTGGTGGCGCTGCTCATAAAGAATAACTGTCAAAAATGACGTTTCTCTATGATGGCAGCGTTAGTTCCTTTTTTCGCCACGTTCATTTAAAGCCTTGTCGAGCTGTACTATAATAGTATCTCTTATTAGTCTGTGGCTGTACTTGCCATGGGCGCCGGCAGGGGGGTGCCAGGGGGTGCACTTGCACCCCTTGGGAATCTCCGGATCAACAGGAATTATTGAAATAAAAAGCATTTTGTAACCCTATTACCATGCCGTACAAATGTAGTTCGTAATGTTTCGGCGCTAAATGTATTCTGTTGACGTAAATAGACAGTCACTGTAGTTCGTAAAAAGTAAAAAGAAAAGAAAGAAAAGTTAAATCTTGCACCCCTTGGAAATTATTTCTGCCGGCGCCCATGGTACTTGCCTATTTGACTCTTTTGATGTGTGTCAAAAACCGACAAATGTGTATTTGGTATTGGTCATATTTGTCAAATAGGCAAATAAGGCTAATATTTGTGAAACATACCGTCTACACAATATGGTGATTGTTTGGCGAATACATCAAATACGCAAGTACAAATAGCCATGTGAAGTGCTTCCATCAGAACTATAGTTCGACAAGGCTGTTTATGAACGTGGCGAGAAAAGGAACTAATGCGTCTATCATACAAAAACGTCATTTTTGACAGTTCTCCTTTACCAGCAGCGCCCATTGACATCATTGACATATTCATTTAAAGCCATTAAAGCCTTGTCGAACTGCACGCAGATTATCAAAAATAGCGTTTTTATATTATATAAAAAACGCTCATTTTGACATGTTTTTGACAGTACCTAAATTTCTCCTTTATCAGCAGCGCCCCGTCCACGTTCATTTAAAGCCTTGTAGCACTGTATTATTATTTAATGAAATTTCACTCCTCCAACCTACCCTCCAGCCTATACGAGTACTATACAAAGACGCTATTATACTTTTGAGTTTTGCCATTTGATTAACTGCGTACAGTTCGACAAGGCTTTAATATGATGGCCTGGCAGCAAAGACCTTCAAAGTGCTCTAGCCTCCAAGGCTTTAAATGAACGTGGACGGGGCGCTGCTGGTAAAGTAGAACTGTCAAAAAATACGTTTTTGTATGATAGAAGCATTAGTTCCTTTTCTCGCCACGTTCATTTCAAGCCTTGTCAAGCTGTAAATGAATGGCAGCGTTAGTTCCCTTTTTCGCCACGTTCATTTAAAACCTTGTCAAGCTCTAGGGTAAATGACTAGTGATTGGACAGTACCAGTCATTGGCAAAGCACAAAAACTATGGAGTGTAGATGAAAGGAGAACTATCTTATATGGGGGATATTTGAAAAAGTGTCCAGCTGTACGCAGTAAATAACAGTTGAAAAATCCTCCACGAGTGGCGCTAGCTGCAGCCAAAGGGTATGGAATTCCATACCCTTTGGCTGCAGCTAGCGCACAATGACAAAGAAACAGATTGGACAGAGTCAAGAAACAAAAACACGACATAGCCAAAGTTCTCAGTTTTTTTCGTTTCCTTTTTCAACTGCGCATGCGCGGCTTTTTTGTGTGTCAGTGTGAGTGTCATAATATAATGGAATTTTAGAGTGGATTGCACCAACTAACTTTAACTTTAACCGGAAAAATTTGACAGATTTCGTATGTGTTTGGACGCCATATTTAACTTTAACTTTAACCACGCCCCTGCTGGTGCAACGCAACCACAGATTAAGGATATAGGTAGATGGCTTCTTAGCTCGTCAGCGCGTGGCCATTTTATGCTTGTGTGCAACTGCCGTATTGTGCGTGTAGGGATGGGCGATCTGCTTGTATATATCGATAAAAATATAAAATTAGACTACAGCTATCGACCAATAGTCGACCATAATTTTATGTTATAGATTTTTGAAGTGAAAACTTCTTTAGCGGCGTTGAACACTTTTGTGGGATGGGTAAAAACTGTGAAACTCGCGTCAGATTCTCATGCTGATCGAAAAACCAAGGAAAAAACGTAGGACGGTTGGAGAGTAGTGTTGTAACATCGAAATCGATTAATCGAACAATCGATTGTTTTTTTTCGATTGTCGATATTTTTTAATCGATTGTATGGGTTTCGATTAATTAAAAAATCGATTTTTTAAAAATCGATTTTCATAAAAAATGGGTTAAAAATTTAATCGATTGTAAGGGTTTCGATAAATTAATTAAAACGATCGTTTATTTTTATTTAATTTTTTATTAAACGACATCAAAAAAGGAGGTTATCAATAATTCGACCTGCATGTTCAATTTAGGATATAATATTATGATCATTATATGAAAATACTTATATAAATAAAATATTTAAGTATATAATTACACAAATAGTTAAAAATATGCATATGTATACTCCATAAGTCACGAAACCTTGACCGGAGTGTAATATGAATAAAATCAACAGTTTTTATAAAAAACAACAGAAGATCAAATGTACTTTATTATACTTAACTAATAAACAACAATTTTGTAAAATAACAATTATTATGTATTACCGTATCGAAGAAATAAAGACGTGTGTGACGTGAAGCATGTTTGGATACTTCATACTGGTGACGGGACGCATAATAATATAATATTGGGTCCACTGTCCCAACACCAGTGGCCGATCTTTCAGTCAATAAAATATGCCATACATCATAACATATTATAAGGATTGGACACCGGTGTTAGGACACATTGTATAATATTACACACATATTAAAAATTAGAAATTAAGGGGCTGGGTGCCATCGAAATTCTCATACATACGTAATACCAAAATCATTTTCTCATACGAAAATATTTAACATGTTTGAGTTATTTTTCAGCTTAAAATAGTAATTACCTAGGTTCCTGCACAAAAATTTACTACAAAATATTTAAACACTAAAAAATATTTTTTAGTGTTTAAATATTTTGTAGTAAATTTACTACTAAATATTGAGTTATTTTTCAGCATAAAAAATAGTAATTACCTAGGTTCCTGCACAAAAATTTACTACAAAATATTTAGACACAAAAAAATTTTTTTTTGTTTAAATATTTTGTAGTAAATTTACTATTTATTTATATATTTTTTAGTATTTTACTATATTTTAGTGTTTAAATTTACTACAAAATAGTAGTAAATTTACTACAAAATATTTAAACAAAAAATATTTTTTAGTGTTTAAACATTTTGTAGTAAATTTTTGTTCACTAGGTAATTACTATTTTAAGCTGAAAAATAGCTCAAACATGTTAAATATTTTCGTATGAGAAAATGATTTTGGTATTACATATGTATGAGAATTTCGATGGCACCCGGCCTCTTAAATGAAAAATATTCAAACAATGAAAACAGTTGACAACAGTTTTCTTAGCGGTGGGGTCTCCTGAAGGTGGTAGTGATAAGGGGGGATTTTCCTCACTTAAACCATCCCTCCTCAGTCCTCACTCCATCTCACCACCAGAATACTCGGTTAAAATCTAAGCTTAAAAATAATATTATCTTCATTATAGGTCTCTCCGTCATCACCATCATATTGAACTCTTCTTTAGAAGCATTCCAAAAATCTAAAAAAAATAGTTACGTGTCATTAAATGTACTTAATACTATAAAATATATACATAATATATTATAATATTGTATACGGGGCAATATGCTTTATGTAAGTTTCCCATCAAGCCCCAAGCGGAACTCAAGTGCCGCATAACAACTGAATATCTATTGTGTCTGGTATCCGACGATCGAGGTATTAAATTTATTTTATTAAATGATTATGACTTTAGCCTCATTAAAATTTTACATTTTATTAAAAAAAGAGTAATGCCAGGATAAAATTTCAAAAAATATATCCAAGTAACGATTTGAGTACTTACAGGGGGGAGGTGTGAGAGTTGTTGATCATTTTACTCTCCGTTAGAACTTTTTTATTTCAATAAAATCATTATTTCAAATTTACGTTTGAAATGATAATCCCAATATTGTGATGCCTTCATGAGGATTAAAAACTTGCATGAAACTTGCATCTAAATATTTCTGTTCGTCGTCTATTTTGAAGCATTTTCAAATCCTGAAAAAATATCATTTAGTCCATGACAATATTTTTATCAATAAACTATACTTCAAGTAAAGTGCATCCCTAAAGTACACGTAAAAAGTTATGCAATATTTGTAGCCAAATTATTACTTGATGTGACATTTTTATCACTAATGCCTTATATAGCATGATTGAGGGATTATTAAACTTATAAATTTTCTTTTTAGCTTAGAAAAATAGCGATTGATAAGCCCAAAAAACGTTGTTGAAAACTTACGCATGTTATGTTAAATCCACGTGTTTGAGGCATTCCTTGGCCATTTTTATGGTTTATTATATAGCGGAACCACAAAACCCAACAAGATATTGCATTTAACTTTCACTAAACACTTTTATTAGCACTTTTTAAACATGAAATATTGCAGACCGACTCCTTTGTTATGTCTTATTAGGTAGGGTAGGACATAACATTACAAACTTTTGACGTTTATACACCGATATGAGCTTTCTCTTTCACTCAACTTACTGCATCGTTAGTTAGAAAGAGTAACATGATCAACTGTCAAAATATAAGGCGCCCTCCGTAGTATGTACCTTCATGAACGCAACCTTAGAATATGACACTCTCTTGACACACAAAAAAGCCGCGCATGCGCAGTTGAAAAAGGAAAAGAACACGACTGAGAACTTTGGATAAGTCGTGTTTTTGTTTCTTGGCTCTGTCCAATCTGTTTCTTTGTCATTGTATTTAAATAGTCTGTGGTGCACATCAAACGTCAAACTTGATTTGTCGGAATTTGACGGAAAATTTTTAAACAAAAAAAAAATGACAGAAATCTTCTGCGATCAAATTCTCGAGCTGTGTTCTCACTTCTCGAGAATATTTTAAAACGAAGGAAATTAGAAGGGAGGTGATGTTATGGTGTGACTAGTGCATTTGTGGAAGTTGATATTTAATCACGGTATGTAGATAATCAAAGCCATTGTTAATTTTGCGATCGTTGTGAAACTAAAGTGCTCTTTTATTCTCACGAACGACGAGGAAAGTTATTAATGAATACACTTTTGGTGAATGAGATAGACTGTATTGTCGCTATATTGTGATACAAACAAAATAAAAAAGATAATGTGAGTTTGATCGATACCGTAAACATAAGTAGCAGACATTTTTAAACACGGGTCAGCACTATGTCGGGAATACAAACGAGGGACACAATGCCAAAGATGGGTCACGTCACCGACCTGAGGGAGCAGTGGCTGGTGCGGGCCGACGGAGCCCTGGCGCACCGTCTGCAGGACCGCGAGATATCGTCCCACCTGTGCGAGAACAGGTACCGGAACCAACAGATCCGGGAGGACTTCCCCGTGGCGCTGAGCGAGCAGCGCGGCATCGAGCACGAGGTGTGGCTGCGGGAGCAGGCGCGCCGCCGCCAGGCCGAGCTGGACGCCGACATCGCGCGCGAGTTGGCCGACGTCAACCTGCGCCGGCATCGCCGTCACCAGCTGCCGGAGCCGCAGCGGCCGCCGCCCCAGTCCGGCGCCGCCGCCCGCCGTCCGCCGCCGCCCCCCGCCGACCCCGACCCCCGCCCGCCGCCGCCCGACGTCGACCCCGACGAGCTGGGCCTGTCCGCCGCCGAGCTGGAGGAGATGAGGCGCCGCCTCGAGCAGGAGGAGAAGGACGCCCGCCTGGCGCGACAGCTGAGCCAGCAGGCCGAGGGCCAGGACGACATGCTCGCTGACATGAGGTGCGCCGTGGAGGCCCAGGACGGGGAGCTCGCCCGCCTCCTCCAAGAGAGGGAGTACAAGAAGCTGCAGAGGGCCAAGGAGAAAGCGAGACAGAAAGCTCTGCTGAAGAAGCAGCAGCGCATGGCCCAACAGCAGGAGCTTCCCCAGCCCTCGCAGGCGACCCTCTGTGATGCCTACAGCAACCCCCGAGACATGATACGGGAGAACGGTATGAGGTTGTGCAAGTCCGTGGACTCGGATTTGAATTATGTTGAACCGTTCGAGAAGGAGCAAATCCAGTCCAAAGCCAGTGCCCTGCTGTCCAAGGAGATGTCGAAGCAATATTACACCCCGGGCTCCAGCGGATGGAATACTGACAACTTCCATGTGCACACCCGCTCATTTGACTTGGACAAGTCTACCGCCAGTACCTCAGTTCATCACCGACAACCTCCACCTCCCCCGGCAACAGGCAAGAAGCCAAGATTTCCTGATCCCGTGAGCATCCGCCCGGCCTCTCATTATCCAACAGACGGGCCCAATACTGATAGCCCCACCACATCTATGTCGCACAGTGTGAGTGAGAACAACAATCTCTACAATGCCTCCTTCCAATCCGACCACAGTCAGGGTAGCCATAGTTTTGAACGCCCGGATCCATCTAAGAGGCTGTCGGTCATATCGGACATCACTCCCGAGGGCCTGGCTAAGAAAAATAGCAAGCAAGCAGCCATGCAGAAGAAGAGGCGAGGGTGTAAGATCCAATAGAAATATCCCCTACATAGTGTCACCAAAATTGGTATGGTACCTTTTTTAATATTTTATTATCCCAGAGAATATTGTTCAGGTTAATTATGCTGGCAACATACATTTGTCTGTTTTGAGGATTGTTTATTTATTTTCTCTATATGTTCAATAGAACAAAGAAATAGGCCTGGAGATAGTGACACAAAATTCTTGGTCATTTGTGCCAGTATGGCGGTTTTACAGGGGTATAATTACATAAAGGCAAAAAGGAAAATAATGGTCATAGCGCTCGCACTGGCAGCCCAAACGCGTGGGCATTAATCGAACGTGTCGGATAAATAACGAGTGTCGAACGATTTGTTCCACAAAAATGCTTGTATTTTCAGATAGTCGAAAAAAAATAAGTAGGCGAAAGCGTAATGCCATACTTGTCGGGTGCGGCTTACAGCCCGCCATATCGACACGAATAGGTTAATTTTAATAAAAAATTGAACCATTTGTACCAGGCTAATTTTTGCATAGCTAATCATCGTCGAGTAGACATTCACGAAAATCACCTTGCCATACTTTTCCGACAGCTCCCAATGGCCGCCTTACCACTGCAAAGGTGTAAGTTTTTTTTTTCGCCAAACGATTTGTACTAGTATGGCATTTAAGTTTTTGGAAAGTATTTGACAAAATATGACCGTTATTATTTTTCCCATACTTCTAGTAGGGGGAAAAAGTGCTGCCATACTTGAAATACTTATTTATTTGACACGTTTTAAAAATACGACTATAAAATAGGTAAAATCATTTTTTATATCATGGCATCATTGTATTCTCGTCATTTGACAATTGTACCAAAAAAAAAATTACAGATTGTAATCTACACATTGGGCCAACGCGTTGGCCCAATGTGTAGAACAGGCGTTCGCGCGTTCGCGGTAGGTATTTAGACGTTGGCCAACGCGTTTGCGAGCTTGCCGCGCGGTGTCGGAATGATCAAAGGAAATTTGTCGCAAGGCTTGCGTTCCATCCACACATCCGCGCGATCAGTTCGCCCGGAGCAGCGCTGAAGAGTGCACGTTTCTATCTTGTGGCGAATTAACATCTAACTTGAAGAAATAGCGAACAATATAAGTATCGAGTAAACATTTAAATTTATTGAGTTAATTATCAGAGTAAATCTGCCTGTGGAACAAAAAAATCATATCAAAAGTGCTAAAAAATTAAGGTTCTTGGACATGCTATTTTCCTCACGATGTTTTTTAGGGTTCCGTACCCAAAGGGTAAAAACGGGACCCTATCACTAAGACTTCAATGTCTGTCTGCCTTTTTGTCCGTCCGTCTGTCTGTCTGTTTATCTGTCTGTCTGTCTGTCTGTCTCCAGACTGTATCTCAAGAACCGCTGTATCTAGATTTCTGAAATTTTCACAGATTGTGTACTTATATATGTTGTCGCTATTAACAATAAATATACTAAAAACAAAATAAATAAAATATTTAATAAATAATAAATATATGTAATATTGATCATGATAATTATAATCATAAGGTAATAATTATTATATATAAAAAATAATAAGTAATAAAATAATTATATTATTTTAATGTTACAAAATATGTAAAAGTGAGTTTATTTCTTTGTTTGTTACGTTTTCTCGCTTTTTACTTATTTATTTCGAGAATGCCCTTTAAAAACTTTTTGTTGTCCACATTTTTAAAGTAATAATAATTATATAAGCTGTGAATAAATATACAGCTGCAGCTGTTAGCGATTCAACATCCATTTTGAATCCGTCCGCACATTGGCGCGATCCAAAGCATACTGAATGACCTTCCAATGTGTGGATTACTCACAAGCGCCGTTGCAAGGGCACCGCCAACGCGTGGGCCAAGTGCCAACGCGTTGGCAGTACGTTCGTCTATATGGGGAGGCAGCATAACGCCCACGCGTTTGAGCTGCCAGTGCGAGCGCTATGACCATCATGTTCCTTTTTGCCTTTACGTAATTATACCCCAGTAAAACCGCCATACTGGCACAAATGACCAAGAATTTTGTGTCACTATATCCAGGCCTAAAACACTACTTTTGCTAGAAGTAAATTTTTACTCCTTGATTTTTATTTGTAGAATCTAAAAAAAAATTTAAATATGACTCTCTTATGAAACTCAAGCTCAAGATTTTGATATTGACTCTTGTTACATTTTTGTACAACTGTATATTGTATTTTGTAAACATATTTTTTGTATTACATAAGTTATAATTTATTTTTAGTTTACTGTAGAAGTACCTGCAGAACCAATGAGCCATTTAGGTTTTAATTGTTTAGTTGTATGATGTTGGCTATTAACGATTAATTTTTAAGATTTATCTCTACATTAAGCATTCCAATCTAGTGATTATTATCAATGTTAAAATTAAACATATTAAAATATAAACATTCCAAATGTTATAACAAGAAACCACCCTAGTAGTAATAGCTGAATCACATCTTTCTCAGTTTAAAATAACTATAACAGCTCTCATAACTTGTTGCAACTATGTTCAAATAATATGAAAAACAACTTATTTGCATACTGTATTGGTATTCTAATATATATTTATATCTCATTAAATGTTAGAAATCACTTTAGGATGACTTTACCGTGTTATGTAGCTATATTATATTTATTTGACTATTTAAGACTGAATTTTATACAATTTATAACAATTAAAGTAATTTCAATGTCACAATAATATAGTATAATATTATGACTTTGTAAAATATGTATGTAACACATTCATATTACTCAAGGCAACTTACAAACAATTTATTAAAATATAAAAAATAAGAATTTATACAATTTTAGTAAGGAATATTAATTTCTTTCATTATATAATCTCAAAATATTAACTCCAATCTAGTATTATTTGGTGCCTGAGTTGGTGCTTTAATCTAATCTTAGTGTTAGTAAATAGCTGTCTGCTGTAGAATTATCGAATTTATGTTACATATTATTAGTTTATTTTTTAATATTGTTTAGATAAAAATACTCTGCAATAGCTTTTATCCCAATGAACAGCAAAAATTTGTTTTCTTTATTGAGTATTGTAATTATTGACAATCTTTTATTGATATTTCATGCTGCTATATTTACTATTACTAACGATAATTGCATTGTTTAATGGTAATTATGAATAACCACATCAAGTCCACCAATGTGTAACACTTCCAGAATGTCACACAATGTGTTCTAATCAGAATCTTACATTAACCCATCAAGCCCCATAAGCTCACCAGTCAGCGGTGAGCGAGACACAATAGAATAACAATAGATTTCCAAGAACCCACGATCGAAGGATTAATAAAAGAAAGGTATGTACTTAAAAAAATTAAGAACAGCTTTTTTCGTTAAATATAAAAATAGAAATATATAATATCAGTATATTAAAGAGTAAATTATACTATAGAATCAGTATTCTATAGTATAATTTACTCTTTAATCTCTGTTTACACAATAGTATAACAAAATAACTATAACAGTAATTGTTTAACTACTAGTTAGGCAACAAACAATTGTCCTAGTTAGGCAACAAATAGTGTGTTCTGGCCTTTAGGATTATTAGCTGTACCTACATATTATAATATTTTTGGCTTTGCAGCAGCTATTGTCATGTCGGAGGTAAAGTAACGGTAAACTCACTGGCTACCATCAAACCGACTTCATAAAACGTGATATTATAATACATATCTCAAGGAATACATCTATTCAAAATGTAGACAAAGGATGTTCGAATTGCAAAATGCTTCCGCTCTCGATGCTCAAGTCGGAACATACACATACACACGAAAACAAGTGTTGCAAATAACACGAGCACTATCATGAGCTCGCGCGATTCGGTCAGTCAGTCAGTCAGTCATATTCTGTTTAGATATGAATGTGTACATTTCTTGAATTGGTGGATGTCTATGCGAGTGGTCATAGTAATAATGTGTTCTAAATTATCAACGCGTTAAAACGATTTATTAATGATAGTCAATTAAACCCTCTCATACTACGAGTAAACTTAAAGTTCTAAGCAACCATGTACTTACTCTTAACTTGTGCCTAAGGCTATGTCTAGAAGGTTGCATAGGAATATTGCTCCTTCTGCTCAGGGCCTATTTTATTTATTGTAATGTTAGAGTAAAACTAGAGTATATTATATTACTGTAAGTAATGATAAGCTTTAATTGCAATCTATGGCCTTTTGTGTGCCTTACTGTAACTGAACCAAACATGTGTTTAATTTTTTTATTTTTATAATTCAAATAAAACTTACTTTATATTACTTTTGTATTTTATTGAAAGAAATGACTCCCAAAGGTGCAACATCATTTTCATTACATACAGGAGAAGAGTTGAGGATAAAGAGCATATAAGATCTTTGTAAACAACATTCTTTGCAAATAAATGATTATGATTAAGAAGAGTAAAGTATAATTTACACAGAGCCAGTACTGGCTGCCAATAAGACTGGCAGCCAGTATTGGCTTGGTATATGTCGCGTGTGAACAGTTTTTCAAGCCAGGCCAAACTGTTCACACGCGGCATATGCCAAGCCAATACTGGCTGCCAGTCTTATTGGCAGCCAGTACTGGCTCTGTGTAAATTATACTTTAAGCATAAAGAGAGGCAAGAGAAGTATGCAAGCCCTCAGAATAAGGCTCTCCGCTTTCGCGCTACTTTCGATCCCAATCTGAGATTCACGCCTAATGGAGAGTGCTGCAGTGGTATCGAAAGCTAATTTAGTGCCTAAGCTATCTTAGAAATAGTTCTACGTTTGAATCGGATGTAATGCGAAAGTGATAAATTACAATACAATCACTATTTTACGCCGGTTTTTTTTAAGGGCATGGTATCATTTCGATCGGGTTTAAGATTGTAAATCCTACTCAGAAAAACTAGACGCGGGGATGGTTTTACATAGCTTAGCCGTCATTAAAATTCATTTCGCTTTGCAATTGTAATGCTTTTGGAATCAACAGTTGGGTCTAGTATCAGTGTTGTGCATCACACGTGTGGGAACGAACATGGTTCTCAGAAAAATATGTAACACAACGCGTCGCCTCTGCACAATGTAAGTAGACACCGTTCTATTACTAATGGTAGCTGTGGTACCGACCACCTAGCGTGAAAAATGAGAGTGGTACACATACTATAGGTACATAATATATAGTACAAATAGTACTCACTTTAAAGTTTATCGTACACAATGCAACATCATAAACATCTTCAGATAACGATATAAGTACCTACTGCTTAAAGATAAAGATTACCTAATTGCTAATTAGTAAACTACAAAAACCATTAAGTTATAATTACTGCTAAAAAGCTGCTGTGTGTGCAGGTAGGTACTTAAATGAACAGCTAACCATGAATCTAGGGTAGTAATTGATGTAAACTATGTACAGTCGAAGACGAGCAACTTTTGTATCTTTTTAACCGACTTCAAAAAAAGGACGACGCATATACGTATGTAATATTTCCAGAACTGCCCAGTTTTTGTACCTAAATGTTAATCTATGACAGCTTCTGAACAAATGCGCCAAATTTCAAAAGTGTATGTATGTATGTATGTTTTTATGTTTGTGCACGCATATCTCCGGAACCACAAGTCCGATTTTAGTGATTCTTTTTTTATTGTACAGTGTACTAGACCGTATTGTTCAACTTAGGGAATACTGCAAGTTTCATCATAATCGGTTGAGTAGTTTTTGAGATAGGGAATTTTCATTCTTAATTATTATTATTATTTCAAGCCTAAACTGTCCCACTGCTGGGCAAAGGCCTCCCCCAAAGACTTCCATCTGTCTCTCTCCTGCGCCACCGCTGGCCAGCCTGGCTGGTATGCCTACAGCTCATCACGCCATCTTTTTCTAGGCCGGCCTCGGCGGCGGCGTCTGTCCTCAGGTGCCCACTCTGTTCTTAATTACGTACAAAAATTTGAAGTCGGTTTTATCTTTTTAAAATACTATTTTACCAAGTAAAAAGTAATAAACCGAACCTTCCTTAGTCTGTACCTATCCTATGTACCTATCTTCACTTCAATGGAGAACCTTAACTACTTAAGCCTAATTGTAATACATACCTAAGAGTTAAAGTTTTGGTTATAAAAATTAGGTTTTCATGTTGTAGGATGTCACGTAACAAGCTAGTGTTGTACGGCGACGACGCTTCCCCGCCTGTGCGCTTCGTACGGATGACGGCCTGTATGCTGGATATTCCTCTGGAGTATAGACTTGTCGACCTCTTCAAGGGAGAGCACAGAACAGAGGAATATAAGAAGGTAAAACATAACATTCATACTAATAATATTGAAGTGAGCACGGTCCTCGCGTCGTTGCGAGGTGAATCGCTTGCCCGACTTTCAGTTTAGAAGGTGCAAAGGAGAATCTTGTAAAATAACGCACTCGATGTTCAAGATGAATTATTATCATCTCATGACAAAATCTATCAAAAAGTAAACAAGTCAAAATACCATAAACTAAAGAGTACAAAATAATATAAAAAAGGTTTTTATAAAAGAAATTTAGATATGTACACTACATCACCCCCCTCCAGAGACCGTCAAGGGCGATAATAGTCCGGAAATTTTACATGACGGAAGGTAGAATCTTTAAGTCTTGTCGCTTAAGTCGCCAGAGTTCCTGTGAGTCGGAACTGTTGCAGTGAGTCCCAGTGAGTCGGAACTGTAAGCTGCTGCACGGGATCCAGTGAGTCGGATAGCTGCCGTGCGGGGCCGATGCTACGTGCTGACCAGGAGAGATGTGCTCTGCTTGCTGACCGGTCGGTGTAGTGAGAAAGCCCGTTGATGCCGATGCGGAGTCGTCCAGGACGCGGTACATTGCGGCTAGTGGACGAGATACCCGATGAGGCGATGCTGGCTGACGCGGTGCGAAGGGGCGGGGAGTGATGGTGATGAAGATGGCGTGTATGGTCACCGATGTCTTGCGCCGTCTCCTTGTTCGCTGGTTACATTCTCCTTCAGATTCTCCATCCTGTGTTCCTTCCGGGGTCACCAATGAAGTGAGCACGGTCCTCGCGTCGTTGCGAGGTGAATCGCTTGCCCGACTTTCAGTTTAGAAGGTGCAAAGGAGAATCTTGTAAAATAACGCACTCGATGTTCAAGATGAATTATTATCATCTCATGACAAAATCTATCAAAAAGTAAACAAGTCAAAATACCATAAACTAAAGAGTACAAAATAATATAAAAAAGGTTTTTATAAAAGAAATTTAGATATGTACACTACAATATTATAATATGCGAGAGTTTTGGTCTTTCCAGTCAAAATCGGTTATTTTGAGTGCCGGCAAAGGCCATAAGACAGTTTTTACGAAAAATGTACTTACGGATTTTAGGATATCCATATCGTTACGCACAAAATCTAATATGAATGTAAATATGTTATGCAAGGAAATCAAACAATTATTATTATGGCTAGTAAATAAAGCTAAGCGCGCTCGGGAGACAAAAAAGTCCGCGCAGACTGCAGACTGCAGACCATTTCATGTTAATCTCATCATACTTTAAATCTTAAAGTTATGCGTTGCCTAATAAACTAATACTAAGTTGCATCCGTTCTTTAGAAGCGTCAGTGACCTACAATTTACAAAACTCTAGGACACTGAACGCATTGAAGTACATCATGCGTGCTGCGTGCAGCGTGCAGCGTGCAGCGTGCAGCGTGCCCGAACATAGTGGCATACATTATAATTCATAGCGCCAAACAGTTGCATACATTATAGCGATGAAAGGACGCAACATCACTAATTACTTTGATAACCATCTAAAGTGCGGACAGTGGTTTATTGCTGAATGATAAAATTAACGCAACATTATTAGTTACAACAGAATTGGCTCATGTACTATCAGAGAAGTTGATTCCTATGCAGATCGGGGACCTACGTAGTTTGGTTGTGTTACGTCAAACCCAGCCGACAGATCACAATTAACATTGAATTGACATATTCGACCAAATAACGTTGGTCTATCAACTGCATAGGAATCAATTTCCTCGATGGTACTTGGGCATTTTCTTACTCAAAGGAAAAAGCAATCTTTGGCACTCTCTTAACAGCTAGTCAGATGGCATCATTAGATTAATAATTATTATACCAACTCTTAGATAAGTACTTTTTATCCCGAGTAATTGTACAGCCCGCAGATTTTCTTTTTATGCCGAAAAAATTACGATCTCGCAACATTTCGAGTCGTGCTAAAACTTGCAAACATCATCTGATCATCAATTATTGTTTCCTCAGATAAACCCTCTCCAAAAGGTGCCAGCTCTGGTGACGGGCACACAGGTGATAGCGGACAGCCACGCAATAGCCATGCACCTGTGCGCGCTAGCCGGAGCCCTAGGGCGCCGCCTGCTGCCCGAGGCGCCCCACCGCGCCGCCGTCCATGAGATGATGTTCTACAACGCCAGCACCTTGTTTCCCATTGACAGCTACGTTTTGGTACGACTGGCCGAAAATTTGATTAACAATTCCATTATACTGCGTGAAATTTTAATGGTTGTTTTCCCGCAGTAAAATGCCGCAGTAAAATCTTAGTAGTACAATTAGGTATAGATTAGTGAAGTTTTTTTAATTCAAAACACAAAAAAAAATTCGGCCGGGGCATAGCCGCCTATCGGCATAAGGTTGCCATAGCACGTCATACAAAATATTTTTGACCGACTTCCAAAAAGGAGGAGGTAATACGTTCGGCTGTATGTATCTTTTTTTTTGTATGTTCCTCGATTACTCAGCCGTTTGTGGTCCGATTTTCAAAATTCTTTTTGTGTTGTGTAGGGATTAACTCAAATTTGGTACCATGTTCACAAAAGTGGTGATCTGATGATGGGATCCTTGAGGAATCGAGGTCCTTGAAATTTGTATGGAAACATATAGTGATTTCGATTTTTTCTGAAGCATTCGAAGTAAAGGCTACCAAAAAGTAAGACTTCGCACCAGGTTATACCCTGTATCCGAAGGTACCGAACAGAACTTTTGAATGCTTATAGGTACAGGTTCGGGGATTTCGGCGTTGTTTAAACAACTGAAAGCATAAGCCAACACATCAATTTGATTAATCATCATCATCATAACTATAATTATACCATGGTCATCACACTATGACCCAATTATTGGTACTTTTCGTGATATTTTGCATCGAAGCAGATGTTTTTGACGATGATTTCACTGTTTGTGGACCGATTTTCGAAATTTTCGTGTTGTTGTATAGGATATAATCTTAATTTTGTATAACAATTACGAAAGTGGTGAGCTGATGATGGGATCTATGAGCAATCAAGGGAAATCCTTGAAATTTATCAAAACGCTCATAGTGGTTAAAATGTTTCTAGTAAGTTAAACATATATTACGAATAAGAGAAATTTCATACAAAGGTGTCTCTTGGTCCAAAGGCACTGAACAGAACTCCTGAACCTTTAAAGATAAAAGTTTGGAAATTGCAGCATCGCTTAGATAACTGCAAGCATTTGCCACAATTTTGCTTGCAGTAACATAATGTTCTGAATAGTTAACATTCGTATTGGTTATTTACGCATAAAGCCTTATTTTGTAGACAACACTAAAAAGAGTGAAATTATTATTTTTAACAAAAAAATGAAAACCGACTTCCTAGGTAAAAACAATCGTAATATGAACTAAACAGTATTAAATAACTCTTACTCTTTAATAGTGCCTTTTTCAGAATTTGTCTAAATCTCAACTATTTCTGTACATACTACAGTCTTCATTACTTTGAAGTCGGTACCAGTCCCAAAAGTTTCAGATATTCTGACATTACTGAACTATCACGATTAAATTAGCTGGTACCGACTTCAAAATAATGAAGACTGTAGTATGTACAGAAATAGTTGAGATTTAGACAAATTCTAAAAAAGGCACTATTAAAGAGTAAGAGTTATTTAATACTTTTTAGTTCATATTACGATCGTTTTTACCTTGGAAGACGGTTTTCATTTTTTTGTTAAAAATAATAATTAATTTTCAAAACATAACTTGCATGATTCGATAGTAAGTACTACTATAGGTAAATCGTTCTCCTGCGGGAAAACAACCACTAAAATATCACGTTGTAGAATAGCAAAAAATATTATAGCGTCGTCGTCCTACTGAACAACAATAAGCTGCTACATAAACTGGAAAATCTGTGGTTTATCACCCATGTGTTTTCTTAACATTCCTTAAATACTTACCTAATGATACATCATTATTACAATACTTACAATCTTTCGAATATGTAGGTATATTATAGATCTAATTAATAGATTCATAATCTATAAAATATCATAATATTATTATTACATACACAATATAGCTATAACTAACGTAAAAACTGATAAGTATAAAACATACGTTTTGCTTGGATGTAGGATTCATTTATTTATCACATGACGCTCGCAACTTTGTTGCGTATTTTTCCGGAATAAAAAGTGTCCTAATTGTCCTTTCCCGGGACTCAATGTATCACAATACCAAATTTGAGCAAAATCGGTTCAGCGGTTTGGGCGTGACGAGGCAACAGACAAACAGACACACTTTCGCATTTATAATATTATAGATTATTAGATATAACATGCTTATCAAGTGTTGGTAGGAAGAAGAAACTACTAATCTAATAATAACCTTGATGGAAAGTCCCTGTAGTCATGACTAGATGACTGTACGACACGGGTCAACTCACGCGGCGCGGTCACGATGTGTTAGCCCTCCGCCCTGCGCCCTACGCGGCCCTACCACTTCCTTTCCCACGCAGCCCGGCCTCTTGTGCCCTGGACCCTTAGAGGATAATTAAATTAATCTCGATCTATGAATGAATCATCATATTTTTTTTACCAACCATAATATTAAAGGGATTTTTTGTGTGATTTTTTTTTGTTTCGTAGGCTAGCTTCTTAGTAGTTTTAGTGCTTATTTATAATAGACATTTATTTCAAATATTTATTATTATTTTGTAGTCATCATTTTTCGCCGGACGATGGCCGGTGGAGGAGAAAATTGAGGAATGGCAGCGCGCCCTGGACCACCTCGAGCATAAACTGAAAGACCACACTTGGCTGGCTGGTGACGAGGTAAAGAGCATCTTCAGCAGAGGGGACTGATCTGGGGAAGCAGGTTTAGCATGGCCAATATATAAATGTGTAAGAATAAAAACACTGACAGTTTTTAGAGAGAGTGTTTCTAAACCACTAAGGGCCGATTCACACCGAATCGGCAGCGGTCGGCAGAGGCGCGGCGAGCCCTTTTAGAAGTTTTCAAGCGATACTAGTAGTTATAAGTATGTAAATAAAGTTTAAAATTATTTCACACTAAAAGTGCTCTTCGCGCCGCTGCCGGCCGCTGCCGATCCGGTGTGAATCGGCCCTTAGGGTGCCTTCAGACGTGCGCGTGTTCTGCTGTAGCGTTTGAGAAAACAACGTATTTTCCCAAACGCTAGAGTACAATACGCGCACGTCTGAATGCGCCCTAAGGATATAATGTGGGATTTGACGTATAGGTTTTGCTATCGACAACTCCACCAAGGCATAAGATCACACTGGCCAGAATCAATGGAATATTTACCGACACACTCAGAAACATTTAGTGATTACAGACATTACTTAATTTTAATTTAGATAAAGAAGGGATTGACAAGAAATATTATACAGGGTGCAATCCTTCCTTCCTGCCAATTTTTTTCCAGGGCTTAGGTATCATTAGGAGAGTCTATTTAACCAAAAAAAATTGGGTGTTACTTTTTTTTTCAATGACATATTTTATCCCATTTAAAATCGTTGCAGAATGGTCACTCGCGGCGCGGGGACTCAGAGGGGGTGACGCGGGATGAGCGCGGGGGCACGTCACGCGCGGCCGACGCATCGTGTCCATTAATTGTAGTGTTTTTTAGGATAACTTTCGGAAGCTATTTCTCAACATTTTAGTACTGAGTGACTATAAAAGAAAAAATACGTGTATTTTTATTTTTAACAAGGATCAATATATCAAAATTTGGCAGGAAGGTTTAATTGCACTGAAATTAAAGTTAACTAATCACTTTATGTGAGCCCGAGAGTATAGCAGTTAGTTACAGTCACAACTCACAACAGCTTAGACAATATTTTATGTACGTTCAGAGTTTAGACGGAACTAAACACATTTAAGTTTTAACTCTTTTCCAGATGACTCTCTGCGACCTATGTATAATCGCGACCATCACGTCCATGGAGACCCTGGTACCGGTGACGCGTCGCCACGATCGACTGATGCAGTGGATGAGGCGGTTTGAGGACCTGCCGTACTATGAGATCAACAAATCGGGAGTGGAACGCCTTCGTTATTTCGTTGAAAGTAAAAGAAATGCGTAGTATGAAGTTTTCTTTGATATGTAACCGATCTTTAAAGTTTAGTTGGCATCGAATAGGCTGAACTAGGTAGGCCGATTTTGTTGAAATTTTGCATAGACATCGGATCACGGGTAAGGACAGAGGATATGCGGCGAAGCGCTTGCCAAAATAATTTAATACCTGTGTATATTTGGCGGTGTATAATTATTTATCTATTTTAAATGTTTATCTACCGCTACTATTGTATTGCTCCGTACATACGGTTTTGCTCGACAGTTTTACTCCAAGTCGAAGGAAATGACATATTTGACATATTTAATTCTATCGAGCCCGGCTCGAAGCGAACCTTCGAGCCGTCAGTTTTGCGGTCCACACAGTGGTTATTACTCGACTTGGAGTAAAACTGTCGAGCAAAACCGTATGTGAGTACGGAGCATATTGGAATGTTGTTTGTCTCATTAATCCTTCGATCGTTGTTATTCTATTGTTGTCACGGTCCGGTCGCCGGTGTCCTTATGGGGGTTGATGGGTTAACATTCCATTAGTTTCTCTAAATTATTATCTTTTTTTTAATCATATGTTTTTCTATGGAAGAGAGTAGAGATTGACGACGCAAGAAAACAACAATTCCTGAAGATATTAGAAAATTTGTCATATTGAACTAAGTGCCTACCTACTTAAATGTATTACCAAGATTAAAGATTTAGGTACTTCGAGTTTACTACCGAAATACCGTAGTATAGTCCGCGCGGAACTAGTTGGCCGCTCTGCCGGTATGTGAGCATACGGGCAGAGCGGCCACGGGCCAACTAGTTCCGCGCTGACTATAGACGCGACCCTAGGGCACGTGATTTTAGTTTTTACCTACACGCGCTCAGCCACAATATACAGACTAAATAATAATAAAACAAACAGAACACCAACAATATCATTATAATACAAATTAAATAAATTGATAACAATTCTGTAAATGGAATGAATGTGACACTGAAGTCTGAACACAAAGTATATTGTATAATAATATAATTATTATGTATAGTAATATTATTTTTAATTACTTTAAGTACACAGTTTCTGGGGCTTACAATGTTAAGTTCTATACTATAAAAATCATATAAAACAGTTAAATACAGGGTGCAATTAAACGTTCCTGCCAAATTTTGATATAATGATCCGTGGTTAAAATTAAAATACACGTATTTTTTATTTTATAATCACTCAGTACTAAAATGTTGAAAAAAAGCTTCCGAAAGTTATCCTAAAAAACACTACAATTAATGGACACGACGCGTCGCCCGCGCGTGACGAGCCCCCGCGCGCGCGCCTCCCCTCCGCGTCAGCCCCTTTCATTCCCCCGCGCCGCCTCGCGCCGCTAGTGACTGTTCTGCAACGATTTTAAATGGGATAAAATATTATGTCATAAAAAAATAACCCCCAACTTTTGTTGCTTTAATGGACTCTCCTAATGATACCAAAGCCCTGGAAAAAATTTGGCAGGAAGGTTTAATTGCACCCTGTATATTCATAAAATGTTTTGTGAGTGCAAAATTGGTGATACTTATTTATTATTTTTGGTTACAATAATTTCAATATAAAGACTAATACTGCAGTATTCTATATCTATACTTATACATATATTGTAATTAGATAGAATGTATAGTGAATTATAAATATTAGTTTGTGTCACATAATTTTTACTAATTTAACCAATATTATTCACATTGTTCATATCCAATTTTAATTAATGCTTCAACGCCACATGTGGCCGCGAGAACAATTGATTTCCAAGAATCCGCGATCGGAGGATTAATATAAATTTAACACAGAAGAATTATAATATTATGATGTTACCCATCTATCTTTATATTTATTCTTTGTTTATTGTTTGGCATCCAGCTTTGTGGTTTTTAACTTATCAGTCACAACGTCTATCTCCTTGATCTGTCTCCAGCACAGGTCCAGTATCCTCTCCAGCGCCCTCGCGGTCTGTTCCGAGGAGTACACATTCAAGTCAGGCACGTGAACAAACAGTGTTCTACTGTTGTCCACACACAGGGAGGTGTAGTAGATGTATTCACAGAGGTATCTAGAATAAAATAAACAACAAAATATTTAATGTTGCATGTATGTCGGACTCGTCGGTATGTTACACTATCTTAAGATAGTTCTAGTGCGGCAGAAGTTTAGGAAAGATAGAAAAAAATAACTATAGTTCTTGTCTGTTTTTTTATGTATTAAATTAGGCATGAAGCGTGAAGCATAATGCTGTTCATAATTACCTGCCAGCATCAAGGGAGAGCTCCGCACTAGTGTCTGGTATGGGGTTGCCATCATTGAACTTATCACATATCTCCTGCACATTCAACTTGGTGCATATCCGCAGTGCACTGCCAGCTGAGCACACATGGTTTGCCGGGCACTTGTCAAAGTAGTCCAACCTCTGGTAACCCTTCTTGTGCGCTTGCTGCTCTATTGTCATACATTTTGCAATATTTGATACACCCACATGAATTACTAGCTGAAAATAATAACTTATCAAAACATATAATGTTAAGTTTACTTAATATAATTTAATATGATAAAGCAATAATCTTCAAAATCTTCAGTATAGGTTAATATCCTTATCTAATGCACTTGTGTATACAGATAACGATTTTATGCTATAAGTATATTTTTCATTGTTGTATTCTACGAATAATAAAAACTAAAGGAAGAGTAACTCCATCAAAAAACATGCTCCAAAATACTTGTCAAAAAAGTGTACCTTAGGTTCACTTTTCATACATTTGCAATATTTAGGTGACCTTGAGCAGTATAAAGGCTGACGTTACATGACAGTTCGAATGGAACCAAATTTAAAACTGTATTAGTATGGGAGTTAAGTTTCCTTAGGTTTTATTATTTGTAGGTTGTATTGTTGTTATTGGGCCTAGGGGCTAAAATAGTGTACCCAAACCTCAAAGCATAAGAGCTCTTGTCGATACCCAATAATAGTTATTTTGCTCTGAACCTTAGTTACCCAATTATGCCCTAACGTCCTCTTTTCTTTCATGAGACATAATATCCTACCTTGGGTTCGTGCGTCTCCCACAGTGCGGGAACAAACTCGTCGACGTTGTCGTACGTGACGGACAGCTCCAGTCGCACCAGCTCCACGTTGTGCTTGCTCTCGATCTCGTCTTTATTCATTAGTTTCACGGCTTCCCAGCTCGCGTTCACTGGGTGGTTCAAGAATGGCCCGAAACCGGTCACCAGGACTATCGGCTTGAACATATACGATATGTCCTCCATTGTACTGATCAACCGAGTAAATTGATTTTAATACAAGCCCAGAATTTATTTATAATAATTATTTACACAGTAAATACGATTTTCAAAACAAGGTATTGTGTTGTGACTTGTTTTGGGTTTTGACTTTTGACACTTGTCAGCTGATTTGTGTTGGTAGCTCTTGAACATAATCTTTAAAATGTTGGCAGATATGATTGGTCATTGGCGAGAGGAATTTTCACTGGCCTCTGCCAGCTGCCTACCTTACCTACATAATTTCATAATAATTTTAACCGTCAGTAGGCGTTAAAGAATTATTATTGCTCGTAGGCCGTAGTTTGGGCCGTAGCCAGGGACTGTAATACCGGTATTTTTATACCAATATTGATTATCGGTACAAATATCGATAATATGGGAGCGAGCAACCGGTACTGGTATCGATATTTTTTTCGATACATTGATATCGGTAATTTGAGTTGACTATATCGGTACTGTAACAATTCTGAAATAGCGGTATATTACCAGTATTTTATCTCTTGTCGACTGTAGTACGCCGCACAGTGGATCGAAAATCGATGAAACTCGATTTTACTACACATACTACATAGAAACTTGAATTTCCAGATGTCACTTTTTTGGGCTGAAATATGTTCTCCTAGTTGTTATTACATAACAAAATGTAAAAAGACTCAGCTACGTGTAATAATAAGGGAGTTACAATTTTTTTAAGAAATTTTTGTATGGCGCCGACAGGAAAAATGAGCATATCTCTTGGTCCAATGGTTGGCCGTTATATCCTCACACATCGTACCATTATAGTGCAAAATTAGGCCATAAATTGTGTTTTTTCTATGAGAGTCCCACTTAATTTTATATTTTATTGTAATATTATAATTAAATATTAAACTACACATATAAGTTATTACACAATCTGTGTCCTGCGAAAATTTCAACTATCTAGATTCTAGCTATATTACCGTTCTTGAGTTATAGCCTGGAGACAGACAGACGGACAGACATTGAAGTCTTAGTTAGGTCACGTTTTTACCCTTTTGGTACGGAACCCTAAAAATTAAGTACTTATACTTACCGTTTCCATAGTTAAGCTATGTATTCTTTGTGTTTTTTAAACGCAAATGATTTTAACAAAAAATCTAATATTTATGAAGCAAAGAGTACCTTCATGATATCATTTTCTAATAAGCACTCAAAAATTTAGAGTAGATGATTAAGAAAGCTAAGTACAGTGTTGTTGATCGTTTAAGCTATTTATTAGGGTTCCGTACCCAAATTGTAAAAACGGAACCCTATTACTAAGACTTCGTTGTCTGTCCGTCTGTCTGCCTGTCTGTCTCCAGGCTGTAACTCAAGAACGGTAATATAGCTAGATAGTTGAAATTTTCGCAGGACGCAGATTATGTAATATCTATTTCCGCTACAACAACAAAATATACTGAAAAACAAAATAAAATAAATATTTAAGAGAGGCTCCCATACAACAAACGTGATTTTTTGGGCTTTTTCGCTTTTAGATATCAATAATGGCAACAGATAGGTTCTTGAATTTTTTACACAATCCTTAGTTATATGTGTACTATAAGCCTTCGATCGCGGAAATATTTTGTTCTCGCGGCCCACTTGGGCCTTATGGGAGTTGAAACGTATTTAATTATAATATTACAATAAAATATAAAATTAAGTGGGACTCTCATAGAAAAAACACAATTTATGGCCTAATTTTGCTCTATAATGGTACTGTCTGAGTATTTGTATGATCTGACTCGCACTTGGCCAATTATGTGATCCTGTGGTACTAAAATATTATGAGAGAGACCTCATTTAACCACAACATAAACTTTTGCAACAAATACAAATAGAATAAATAATATTTTAAATTTTGACGAATTTTAGAAAAAAAATCGCAAATGGTGCCGTAATACAAAATATGCCAAAATGTGAGTAATAATTAGTACTATAATAGTGTGTGAGGATATATGGTCATGTGGGTCAAGTGTGCGCAGCGTGTAAGTGTGCGCATTTTAAATATCTCGAAAAATATATGACGCTAAGGAACGGCAACCCCCCTCTTCAATAACCCACAGGACGCCCTGCGAAGCGCTCGTGTCCCAGCGACTTCACGCGCGCCATTTTGGAATGACAGATAAATGAAGATTTTTGCTCAAATATTTACGATATTTTGTAAATTTTGATGCGTAATCTTTTGAAGTTATAAATAAGCTTCTAAATAAGCTTTATGCTATCGAGTGCAACATGATATCAAGTTTGTTATTTGCCAGTGTTTAGGATATTCTGATGATGCAGGAATTAAGTATATTCGTATAACCCTGTTCCTATGCTTTGGGTTAAGTGTGCGCAGAAGCCTTTTCCCTTATGTGGCAAACAGTATTCTCAACCACCGACTGAAGATTGGATTGAATGAAGCCTTTGTGGAGTCTGGTGGCAAAAACAGTGCACCAACAACGCACACGGCACTTTTTTTTTGTATTACAATTTACATGTATGACGAAGTAACTAAATATTTCTAAGTGAAAATTATTGTTCTCATATTTTGATTTAAGACGATTTTGTTGATTACTTTAAGTAACTATAAGTAGTTACAAATTAAAATGATAAAAGAATATTCTTTATGTTCTAAAATGTATATATTTTGTTGTTGCGTACACTTACCCAACGTGCTGCGTACACCTACCCCGATACTGGGGTAAAAGTGCGCAAATGAAAGGGTTATGGTTTTCTAAAGTTTCTTAAAATATACGCTATAGAAAAATACTATTGTTGTGTTTAAGTTGGTGACAAATAAACAGTCTTACAAATGAACATAGTTTTGTTTCAATGTACTAATAATATTTGAGTTTTTTAAAGCATCAAAGTTTAAATGCGCACACTTGACCCGCATGACTCTAACGGCCAACTATGCGATTCCATTCCAGAGATATGCTTTTTTTTTCTTATTATGGTACTTCGGCTATATAACCATGGCCAGTGTCGAGTATATTATTCAAAGATCTCTAAACCATTATTATGGCAGGAATTATTTTTTGGAGTTTATTGGAGTTTACTCCTTAAGAATCGATTTTCATATATAAGGCGCCCGGTATGAGAAAAATCCGAGGGGTAAAACCTACTAACAAGTAACAAAAATGTGTCACGTTTTTGGTGCGCACCTTTAGTGCGCAACTTTCTAATTTGGCTGTGAGTGTATTAAGACCATAAAGGTAATATACCTATCGGAATATAATATTATATCAAATAATATAATTATATAATGATATAAAATAATTATATTATATAATTATATTATTATATTATTTTATATAATATTATATTCCGATAGGTATATTAACTTTATGATTAAGACGTACATATGGTATGCTGTATAGGCGACTATACCTATATACTATATGTTATTGGGCTTGTTTGTTTCTATCAGTGTCGATGTATTTATATTGCTATTTTTGTTTTATATCAATAATTAATATTGTTATTGTGAAGTTATAATTTTTATCACTATACTGGCTAAAGTGAACTAAAAGTATTTTGAAATAACTATGGCAGAAAGGGGTGTAGATAATATTGCCGGAACATCTGATTTCATATGATATTAATCTTTTTTCAGTTGAATAAACTCTTTTTGCGTATGGTTAGATATTCGTACTTAAGGAGTAAACTCCAGTCGTGCGTCGGAGCTGACACACTTTTTTTTATAATACAATTTCCAGCATCGTTTTTCTATATTGTCAGGTCTAAGGTCTAGTCAAAGTCTAAATAAAAGTCAATACAGTCAGGAAGTCAGGTCGGTTGAATCTGTAAAGTGGTAGACGCTTTACTGAAACTTTCAATGGAGTTTTGGAGGGAACACAAAATAGCACGTTTCTGGATATTGCATTACTTTCCTACACTTGTGCACGATAACGAATATCTAATGACTAATATCCTACCAATATTACACATTAAAAACCCAGTTAACACAATTTTAGGAAAATAATACAAAAACATAACATCATTCTTTCACATTCCCGGCAAAACTCCATGCTCATTTTTCCTGTATGTCGGCTCCATACAAAAATTTCTTTAAAAAATATAACTCCCTTATTATTACACGTAGCTGAGTCTTTTTACATTTTATTAATTAAGTAATGAGAATGACAAATAGGAGAACATATTTCAACCCAAAAAAATGACATCTGGAAAGTCAAGTTCCTATGTCTATGAAACTCGATTTTCGATCCACTGTGCGCCGTACGGTAAATGGTAATCACAACAATACGCACTGAGCGGGAACGTAGCAACGATGCGTGCGCGGTGAAGTATGCGAGCTGGCAACGTCGCTCGTACGGATAACCGGTACGAAGAATCGATAAAAGTACCGGTATTTTTTTACCATTTTCTTAGAAATCGGTACAAATATCGATATTTTCGAGTGATACCGATACGTGAATCGATATTTGAAGGAAAATATCGGTAAAATTAAAATATCGGTATACAGTCCCTGGCCGTAGCTAAATTACGTTTTCCTATGGCTAAGAGCCTGTATTTATTGTTAAAAGACCAAGAATTAGAATATAGAAAATGATAGACGTCAAAATCACAAATGTCACGTGTTTTGGCGGGCATGTGAAAGAGTGCTGTTGTGTTTTTGTATTATTTTCCTAAAATTGTGTTAGCTGGGTTTTTAATGTGTAATATTGGTAGAATATTAACCATTAGATATTCGTGTTCATGCACAAGTGTAGGAAAGTGATGTAATATCCAGAAACGTGCTATTTTGTGTTCCCTCCAAAACTCCATCGAAAGTTTCAGTAAGGCGTCTACCACTTTACTGAATCGACCGACTTGACTCCTGTGACTGTATTGACTTTTACTTAGACTTTGACTAGACTTTAGACCTGACGATACATGAAAACGATGATGAAAATTATAATAGGAGGAATATGGTTTTCCCGCCATATTCCTTACCTTTTTACTTTGTCTGTGGCACAACATACACATCCTTTGTGTCAAGTTGCCAAAAAAGAAGAAAAAAAAAATGTCACAACTGATTACCAACTGATTACAGAATGAAGTCTGAAACTGTCAAATTACAAATATGTCAGAGAAATACGGAAATGTTTTCTGATGGTGTGTCGAATTTAAATTAATAATTATTAATTTAATACCTTAGGCTATTATGTGCTTAATTTAGAAAATACTGTTATCAATGTGGTGTTTATGATATTAAAATAAATACAAGCAAAGCATTCGTAACCAGGGAGGAAGGTGAACCAACGTCTTTACTCGCTTTTAGGTTATGTTAGCAAGTTTATTCTGCACAGCTAAAAAATCGAAAATAAAATGACGAACGAGACAATTTCTCGTACTATAGCACTGCCATCTCCATTTATAAAAAAGAAAGTAGAGTGCGCAGGCGGTCCTTTTCTTCGCTACTATAAAATTAAATGTCACGGCGAAGATGCTTTGTTATCGACGTCTAAGTGTAACAATAAGGCAGAGGAAGTCGTGTTCGAAGACGACGTGGAGTACCTCAGGAGCTTGGATCCCAAAGAGTGGAAGAAACAGGACCACTATGCCGTGCTAGGAATCAAAAGCTTGCGAATCGACGCCACCGACGAAGACATTAAGCGCGCGTACAGGCAAAAGGTTCTCAAACATCACCCCGACAAGAGAAAGGCGCAGGGCGAGCACGTGAAGAGCGACGACGACTACTTCACCTGCATCACTAAAGCTTACGAGACCCTCGGCACTCCTAAAACCAGAAGATCC
This sequence comes from Polyommatus iphigenia, assembly GCA_963422495.1. NCBI lineage: Eukaryota > Metazoa > Arthropoda > Insecta > Lepidoptera > Lycaenidae > Polyommatus > Polyommatus iphigenia. The sequence continues at coordinate 506,125 of OY730180.1, forward strand.
TATGACTCCGTTGACCCTGAATTCGATGATTCCATTCCAACGCTGAGCGAGATTAAAAAGGACGGGTTTTTCAAAGCCTTCAGTAAGTACTTTGAAATGAATGCTAGATGGTCAGAAAAGAAGAACATACCGCTGTTGGGCGACGAAAATAGCTCGCGAGAATTTGTCGAAAGGTTTTACTCATTCTGGTATGAATTTGAATCATGGCGCGAGTTTTCTTACATGGATGAGGAGGAAAAAGAAAAAGGCTCCGACAGGGAGGAGAGGAGATGGATAGAAAAACAAAACAAAGCAGCGAGGGCTAAGCTAAAAAAGGAAGAGATGGCTCGGATCAGAAGTCTGGTTGATCTAGCTTACAGCAATGACCCGAGGATCCAGCGATTCAAGCAGGAGGACAAAGATAAGAAACTGGCTGCCAAAAGAGCTAGACAGGTAACTTTTTTGTTTTAAAGTGCTGTTCTTACCAACCATTTTATCAACTGTTCTACCAACTTAATTTTAACACACTCTTTATAATTATTTCTTTTTATTTTAAAATCGATCATCATGGTAACAACTTTTGTTTTAATTTTCAGGATGCTGTACAAGCTAAAAAGGCCGAAGAGGAGAGAATATTGAAAGAAGCTCAACTAGCTAAACAAAAAGCTGAGGAGGCAGAGAGGGCTAAAATTGAAGCAGCCCGGGCCGTGCGTGAGCAGCAAAAGAAAAATCTCCGGAAAGAGCGCAAACAATTGAGAGACCTCTGCAAGTCCAATGATTACTACGCCAAAACTGAAGATGAAACTGTGTCACATATGGCGGCCGTGGAGAAGATCTGTGAAATGTTACAAATTGTTGAGCTGCAGGACTTGACCAAGGACCTGGAAGCGAACGGAAGAGATGCATTCATAAAAGCTATGAAAGATACAGAAGAAAAACTGGAGTCAGAACGTAAAGCCCTGTTTGAGACCAAGAAGTCTGAGGAGAGTAAGGCTAAAAAGCTAGCAGCACTCAAAGCACCGATAGAGTGGTCCGTTGAGATGACTCAGTTGCTAATTAAAGCTGTCAACTTGTTTCCGGCCGGTACTAATCAGAGATGGGACGTTGTGGCCAATTTCCTTAATCAGCATGGCACATTCACAGATGAAAGACGTTTCAATGCTAAGGAGGTTTTAAACAAAGCAAAAGACTTGCAAAGTTCAGACTTCTCTAAGAGTAGTCTCAAGAAAGCTGCAAACGAGGAGGCATTCGACCAGTTCGAAAAGGACAAGAAGAAAGTTGCGAGTGTTGTTGATGATAGCAGTATATCAAAAAGTGATACAAAATTAGTTAATGGCACAGCAAAACCTAAGTTAAATGGAGATGTACCTAAAGAGGTCAAAGAGGAAAGACCTTGGACTAAACACGAGCAGGAGCTTTTGGAACAGGCAATCAAAACATTCCCGGCGAGCACGACGGAGAGGTGGGAAAAAATAGCAGACTGTATACCTAACCGTACAAAGAAGGAATGTATGAAGAGGTATAAGGAATTAGTCGAGTTAGTCAAAGCAAAGAAACAGGCTGCCAATCTATCCAAATAACATTTAATGTCTACTAGCACTGTAACAAATTACCCCCCTAAATTAAATGTGAGATACAGAGTAAATATAATTTTTGCACATTAAATTATAAACTTACAAATTTAAGGCTGTTTGGAAATGTTGAAATATTCAATTAAAAATTAACATGGGTGGAGTCATGTATATGTTTACTACCTAGATTAATATAAGTAAATAAATATTAATCAGCAGCTTGTGGAGTATTTTACAATCCCTATTAAATTGGGGCCGCAATACTTATAACTAAGTTACAGCGTGACGCGGTACTTCACATTTCAGTGCAAGCCGCGAAAGTGACACCAGGGTCCCTCCCTGGGTCACACCAGGCAAGCTACTGATGTCGCACTATAGTCTACAGCAGTGGTCCCCAACCTTTTTTTCATGCGGGCCACAAACATGTTTTGGTCTTGGTGTCGCGACTCTTAAAAATAACTTTCTTCAAAATTAAAGATTTAAAATTGAAAAAATTTAACGACTATCTCGTAGACTACGTTATTTTGCCGGTGGGCGTGAATTTCAAAATTGTTTAACATCACACGGGCCACAAATAAAGTCCCGGCGGGCCGCATGCGGCCCGCGGGCCGCGTGTTGGGGATAGCGGGTCTACAGTCTACACCCGCTATCCCCAACCCGCGGCCCGCCGGGACTTTATTTGTGGCACGCGTGATGTTAAACAATTTTGAAATTCACGCCCACCGGCAAAATAACGTAAAGTCTACGTGATAGTCGTTAAATTTTTCCACTTTTAAATTGTATATTACCCGTGATTCGCGGAGGTCAACTTGGCGGGTTAATCAATAAAACAATAGATCGATTAACACACAATATTATATTGTCATCACAATACTCACCTTAATAAAACTCCGTTACGCCTATATAAAAATCATTCGTACAACCGATAGCGCGATCTAGGAGCACCTTAGTGACATCTATCGAAGACATCATGTAACTAAATCTATATGAATAACATTCGGGCAAGCGATAGCGAGATCTAGGAGGACCTTAGTGTCATCTAGTGAACACAATATGAAATTATTTTTCTTAACAATTTAAATTGGCACTAACAATTAAATACCTTAATTTTGAAGAATGTTATTTTTTAACCCTAAAAACTTTTTGCATGCCCGCATGATAAAAAGGTTGGGGACCACTACCCGCTATCCCCAACCCGCGGCCCGCGGGCCGCTTTATTTGTGGCCCGCGTGATGTTAACCAATTTTGGAATTCACGCCCACCGTCAAAATAACGTAGTCTCTACGTGATAGTCGTTAAATTTTTTCCACTTTTAAATCGTTACCTAATGTCGAAGAATGTTATTTGTTGCGGCCCGCGACACCTAGACCAAATCATGTTAATTGTGGCCCGTATGAAAAAAGGTTGGGGACCACTGGACAACTTCTTCTTCTTCTTCTTTTGGCGTAAGCCTCCCCACTTAGGAGTTGCCAGCGTCAGAGTTGAGGCGAAAAATATGTATATTATTATGTACAGTAATTATATAACGCAAACTGATTGCCATGCACTGGGCACGGATGAGTGATGACTTCATGCGACCATGCAAATACAAGATATAATAATAAACCAGAAAAAAACCAGAACAAGCAAATATTAAGCAAAATATTGTTTCTTAGCCTTTAAATATACACGAAATACATAAACATATATACAATAAATAATTTAATAAATAAAAGGAAGAGAATTCTAACTACAACTAGAGCCTAATGTGATTATGAGCAATGAACGAGCTTAAGGTGTCTATAAATGGAGAATATACTAACGATAAAATAGATTTAAGATTAGTGGGACGAGGAATATTAGGAGGAAGGTAATCGTACAATGAAAGGTTGTTTTCGCAAGCAAAAAATATATGGTCTGGAGAGCCTTCATCCAAGCCACATTCACACAATGAGCTATCCCTCACCCTTATTTTAGCTAGATATACCGGATTACATGAGTGCCCCAGACGTAGCCGACAGATAGTAGAGCAAACAGGCTTATTAGCATTCAAATATTTATAAAACCACGGTCGACTAGGTACTGAATCTTGAACTTCAGCGTAAAAACGTCCTTTATTTCTACTCGACTCAATCCAAATAGTATTCCACTCCAAAGTCAAATGCGACTTGGCCAGAGGCAAAAGATCCTGACAAAAAATTTTGAAATTGGACCACTGGACTAGTCCGTATATCTACCGGCCTCACAATGATAGTTGTTCAACAAAATGTTTATCAAAATCGTATTTACATTTAAGTTGTCATTAAACCTATGGATGTTAAGGCCTTATCACACTGGAAATTAGCCGCGTACTGACCAAGCGAGCCGCCTCGCGCGGCAGTTGCTCGGTCGGTCAGGAATGGTCAGGACGTGTTAGTGCGCGGCAAACGTACCGAGGCGCCTTTGAGCATCGACATAAACCGACAACTCTCGGCTCGGGCCGCGGCACGCTCGGGCGAGGCAGCGAGGCTGCTCGCTTGGTCAGTACGCGGCTATTAGCGAGCGATTTGAAAGCGACGCGACTACGCAGCGCACACGCCGCGATGACGCAGCGATTGCGCGGCGTGCACGCAGCTTGCCTTCCGCGTTTTGGACACTCAGTAGCAAAATGGATTCTGACGTCACACCCCTAGACGACTGTACAAAATGGCGTCCACGCCACGCCGCGCAGTCGCGTCGCTTTCAATTCGCTCGCTAATCGCCAGTGTGATAAGGCCCTAAGCGCCAAAAGTTTGACTTTTCTCGCTTGCCATCCACCATGAGCTGAACTTATATACCCCAGTATAGTGCAGTCGCCAGAGGTTTTAACCTCCGAAAATTGTAATAGTGAATGGATTTTTGTTTTTGAGGTGTCATTTTCTTTTTTACACTATAACTTGCAAAGTTTACCAAAAATTTTTTTGTGCTTTTAATTTTTTAGTTACTTAATTAAAAATTAATATTTCACCATATAAAACCGGTCCAGAAAAAAATTTTTTTTCTTGTTCCTGTTATTTAATGACTCTTATCCGATTTTTTACGTTGAAAATTAACCAAATACACAATTTTTAAAAAAGAAAGTTTGCTTTGCTTACCTAAATACAACTATAAGGTTTTTGCAAAGTTTTTAGAGAATAACGCTCGTCGTAACAAAGATAAAAGGGTTTGGGTGGATTTAAGGGTTGTAACGAAAAGTGTGTTAAACTTACTTGTGCGTATTTAATTTTTAGAGAAATGATAACTTTTAAGTACTTAAAAACGTTTAAATATCTCCAAAAATGTGTGAAATAGACCGAAAATATTTTTCTATATTTGTTGAGAACTTATTTATGTGAGAGCTAAAACATTAAATGCATCGACAAATGAAAACTTTTTCTAGTCTTTGAAACATATTTAAACTTCCTACTTAAAGCCAGAAAAAAAATTGGTTGCTACAAATCTCACGTACATACAAAAGACGCATGCTGCGACCTATGTTTGGAAAATGCTTACCTGAATACAAAAAATATCAGTTCTTAACCTAATTTGTATTTTTTTCCTTAAAAGAAATAAAATACAGATTTTCTTCGAAATATCCGTGAAAAGTTTGTGCTACATTTTCAGAAAATTTAATAAAGTAAGAGCTAAAAAGTTATACACATTAAGAAATAGAAGGCTTTGTTAAGCCTAAAAAATAATTTTAAACTTCCTATTTTAAACCAAAGAAAAATAGGAACGCCATTTACCTGGCGAGGCACACAATAAGCACATTTGGAGGTATGCTCATCTACATACAAAAATATTAATTTTAAATCTTAATTTTATATTTTTTCAACTTATTTTCTTTCTTTGGAATATAAGCAACGATACAAATCAAAAAAATAATAATATATTTTATTATTTTGCTATATATTTAAAAGAAAGAAATATGCAAATTCTCTTCAAAATTTTACAGTTTATGAGTTTACTTGAAGTGGAAGAGAATAATTTAAAAATCAAAAGCACAACTTTTCAATAGGTAAACTTTATTATGTATGTTATCAGCTACACATTCCTTTTTTCTTTTCAATTTTCATCCACTATTGCAAAAATCGGAGGTTTGCACGATTTTTACGCTCTGGGAACTCCACTAGTAGGGTTAGATTTTTTTAAAATTAATGATAGTCAGAAATTTTTTTGCACCAGTGTTTAGAGGAGGTCACAAATAGCTTAAATTCGAAAACTCGACCAGCCACGACGTGTGCGTTAGCCGCCATATTGGTTTGAAGGTCCAATCTTTTTTTAGCTAAGTATATCTCCTTTATTTTTAATTTTTTCAAGAAAATGATAAGAATCAAATTTGTCGAAAATTTGATTTTCTACAACTTTAGTCCTTATAATTTTTATTGTAAAATCATTATTTAAGGAAATAACTGCAAAAACAAGTCAAAGTATAATTTCGACCTGTTCGACCTGTATCGCGATTATTGTCAAATACAGAAAAAAAAAACAGAAATAAACTTGTAGCTCTTTACATTAACCACAATTAAAACTAAGAATTCGCTGTCTGTCCGTCTGTCTGTCTCCAGGCTTCAAGAACGGTGATAGGTAGAGACTTGAAATTTTCAGATATTATGTATTTTGTTTCCCTCTATATACAGTGGTCCCCAACCTTTTTTTCATGCGGGCCACAAATATGTTTTGTTCTTGGTGTCGCGGGCTGCAACAAAAAATTTTTAGGGTTAAAAAATAACATTCTTCAAAATTAACGATTTTAAAGTGAAAAAAAATTAACGAATATCACGTAGACTACGTTATTTTGCCGGTGGGAGTTAATCTCAAATTTTTTTAACATCACGCGGGCCACAAATAAAGTCCCGGCGGGCCGCATGCGGCCCGCGGGCCGCGGGTTGGGGATAGCGGCTCTATAACAACAAACACTAAAAAACATATTATATTTAATATTTCATGGGGTTCCCATATAACAAACAGGATTTTAGTCGCCTTTTTTGCTTTTTATCAAAAATAGCAGCACTAAGACAATTAAAATATGCATTAAATATTTAATTGTATTTGTACTTTAATAATTAATAATAAAATTAAAATAAAATAAATATTTAGGGGGGGCTCCCATACAAAAAGCACAAATTTTTGTCATCTTTGCCTTATAATGGTACGGAACCCTCATGAGCGAGTCCGACTCGCACTGGGCCATTTTTTAATAATTATTCAGGTGTAGGTTGTGCCGTAATTGTTAAAAGGTCTAATTCATGATCAGAAATATTCAGTTTTATCCAGTCGCTTGGGTCCCGGTACATTTACCATAGGTGTAGGAGCTTAAATATTGATTTCTAAAAAAATCATAAGGATCTTTGTAGGAAATATAATGATCTATCACCTACAACTTTGTTTCTACAATTATTTTCGCTAAATTCGATAATAATAGACATACAAGCGAAATTATACTTTGACTTGTTTTTTGCATTTATCTCCGTAAATATTGATTTCACAATGAAAATTGTAAAAACTCAAAATGTAGAAAATTAAATTTACGACAAATTTAGTTCTTATCATTTTCGTAAAAAAATTTAAAATAAAGGAGATATAGCTAAAAAAAGATTGGACCTTCAAACCAATATGGCGGCTAACGCACACGTCGTGACTGGTCGAGTTTTCGAATTTAACTTAACCCATTCAATGCCACCAATCCACCTGTAACATACCGGTGGTGCCACTTGATTTTTTTGTTTTTTCTAACTTAAAATACATTGTTTAACGTATTTTATATATTAAATAATGCAATAAATAACGAAAACCTCTCTAAATACGATAAACGCACCAATTGCGTTGGTGGCACTGGTGAGACAAATCCAATCACAAGTGCCATTCAACGCACCACTTACGTTGACGCTTTTGTTTTAATTGAACTGTGTTATGCAACATAGTGGGTAGCTGAACAATTTTTAAATACAGGTAGGTTTTTTTCTACATACAGTTAACCGCTTATCAAGCTACCCATGGTAATTCAAAGTCCTTTCTCCCCTTTTAAATTGAAATAAAATCCTTATAAAATAAATAAAATCCTTATAAAATAAATAAAATCCTTATAAAATAAATAAAATCCTTACTTAATTGAAATATTTTTTTTCTTAAATATTGAAAAATACAAATCTAGTAAAAGATTTTGTATCAATATAATTATAAATAAAACGAATGGTTGGTAAAATTTACTAATTTGAACATAGTAGTGTTGCGTCATGCATGAAACCATCCAACAAAATTCGCCGTTAAAATGCTATTGAACGCACCATTTGCGTTATGGTAATTTTATTCATAAAATATACCTTGAATCGAAGAAAAATTGTAATATACCTAAATATATTGCTTACTTCTCACTCTAATTCAATAAAACTGAAAATGTTGAATTGAAATCAGGCAGTTTTTGGGCTAACGGTTTTTTCGCTGTCAAAAAAAAAAGAGGGGAGGTCCAGACCAAAAACCGATAGTGTCACTACATGTAAAATATATCTCCAGTAGGTAATGAGGCCGAAGATTCAAATTAAATATAGCCATTATAAAGAAAAACCGGGAAAAATATCAAAGGTACCTCAACGCATATGGTGCGTTGGTGGCACCAGAAAGTAAACTCGCAAAACGCAAATGGTGCGTTGCTGGCACTGAATGGGTTAAGCTATTTGTGACCTCCTCTAAACACTGGTGCAAAAAAATCTCTGACTATAATTAATTTCAGATTCCCATACAAGGCTGAACTAACCCTACTGGGCTAATACTTTTCATTCCATTTCAAATTATTGTTTTGCTTTTACTCTCAACCTAACAGCGAACATAAGCTATTTATGAATAAAAGAGGTAGTGATGTTAATCATTTATTGCTTAATCCTCCTCCTCGTCATTGGTGGCGCCACCGCCCTGTCCCTTGCGCAGGTTCTTCCTCTTGACGCGCCCGGGCCGGCCGCCGCCGAATGGCGACTTCAGAGAGAAGTCAATGTGCTTGCCGGAGTCCAACCTCACGATGAAGGAAGGAATGTTGACAACCTGCTTGCGGACACTGTGGATAATACATAGTGTTATTGTTGGTACCAAATTTTATGATGTCAATGACTAAGAAAGTTTATGGCTAATAGTAAATAGGTTTAATTTAGGCCGCACATCTTAAATTAACAACTTATGGTTCACAAAATTATAATATAACACATTCCCTGTCCAAGAACAAAAGTTAAACAAATATTCGTATGTCTATCTACAATTTCCTTATAAGTTAACAAAAAATTATTTAAAGGTTTATATATATTTTAATTTAAATTAAAAAAATATATTTTTTGAAGTCAAAATTTAAAATAAAAATTATGACACCATTATGGAGTCATGGACGTGTGCTAACGAAAATTCACATATTGACTGTTATTTCAATGTTCACATTGTTAAAATAATTGCCAAAATAAGAAAACATACATTACCTCTTTTTTATTGTGTAAAAACACATTTTCAAGACATTGATACCAACAGAGTTGGTGATCAAGTGGTCTTTTAGAATAAATTTAAAACCGATGACTTCAGTGTCATGTGCAGCTCCATTTCACCTGCATTTTATTAAAATTAGCGAACAGGGTCTAAAAGTTGTGGTATCTGCTCCACTTGTAATCAAAAGACTTATGCCTGGTTAGTGAAGTAAATTAGTCTGTATTGATGTGTTCTATTTTATCACTTGAGTATGTGCTAGAATACCATCTCAGAAAGGCATTATTGTATCAAAATGATATGAAGTTATTAATGACAACATTAATTGAAGAGGGTGCTTACCGGATATGCCTCTGTCTGATCAGGATACGGGCATGATGGATGGACTTGGCAAGACCAGCCTTGAACACCTGGGTCTGGAGACGGCGCTCCAAGAAGTCCTCAATCTTGAGGCCCAGCACATAATCGAGCTTCATCTGCTTCTCGTCCAACACACCGATGCGGACCAGACGACGGAGGAGTGCATTTCCTGAAATGTTAAGATGCTAATAAGCACCAGGACTTTCTTTTTATGTTTGTAAAATGACATGGGGCGATCAGATACTGTGTAATCAACATGTGTGAGTCTGTCAAGAGGTTGCCAGATATTTATCATCATGTTAAGAGTTTGATTCCACTCATGTAATTTTCATTCAGACCATACATTTTGTCACTCTCTGGCCTCTGCTAAATACATAGCTTCATAAGTGATAGCTTGTAACCATTACAGGACTTCTGTGTTACCAATACATCTTATGGAGGCACTTCACAATTCACATGGCTATTTGTATTTGCGTATTTGATGTATTCGCCAAACAATCACCATGTGTAGACAGTATGTTTGACAAAGTATTGGCCTTATTTGCCTATTTGACAAATATGACCAATACCAAATACACGCACATCAAAAGAGTCAAATAGGCAAGTAAACAAAATCAAGTGAAAGTTTGGTATTTGATGTCCATGTGTGGAAGGCCATATTTGCCTTTATTTGCTTGTTTGTGTATACGACAATAATTTTGCCAAATGCAACAAATAGCCAATAGCAAATACAAATAGCCATATGAAGTGCCTCCATTAATATTATTGATAAATAAATACCATGTGGCGAACATGTGCCTATAAGCAAACCTAGAAGTCATAATATAAAAACAAGATTAGCCAACAACCAGACAGTGGTAGGAAATAAGATACATCGAAGACATGACGAACAAAGAGTATGATACAACAGGATTTTAAGATAGAAACATTGATTAGGACTGAACTAACCTTCGAAAAGCCTCTTGGGGTCCTTCTCCTCGAGGGTGAGGAGCTCACGGGCAGCCTTACGGATGCGGGCGAGGGTGTACTTGACCCTCCATACCTCGCGCTTGTTGCGGAGACCGTACTCTCCGATGATCTTCAACTCCTGGTCGAGACGCGCCTTCTCGAAGGGACGGCGCGGCGTCACGTAAGTCTTGGAGAAGACTGACGGCACACGGTTGTTCACCATGATGGCGAGCTGAAAAGGAGGAACGAGTTCAGTCTAAACTCTAGATTTTGAGGTTATACTGTACAGTTTAGGGGGTTTGTCGCCACTAGCCGTTGCAAATGTAAACACCAAACCACCTATGATAATATAGTTTGGTTAACGTACACTTGGGAATCAAGCAATTGGCAATAATATAGCCTTATTGTCCACTCACAACATCCAATAGAGGTTAGATGCCATGATCTACTTGAAGGCTGATTTAATCGAATTTAATCGTAGCATAGAGCAAATATGCCGTAAAGACTAAAACATTAATAGAACAAGTACACTGTACCTAATTTATATACACGCGTATTTAACTCCCAACTTATAAAATAAATATTTTATCAAGTTTTTTATAAACATACCTTCTACGCGAGCGGCTCACCAAGAAAGAGAAATATTTCTGACAGACGTCAAGTGTCAACTGTCAAAAAACTACCAATGTTATAAATGTCAATGTCATTTCTTAATTTTTTTATTTGGTTCTTTTAGAGGGCAAAAGCCATAGTCACAAAAACCTTATAGTAATATCCATACTACTATTATAAATGCGAAAGTGTGTCTGTCTATCTGTCTGTCTGTTACCTCTTCACGATCAAACCGCTGAAACGATTTTGCTGAAATTTGGCATGGAGATACTTTGAGTCTCGGGAAAGGACATAGGATAATTTTTATCCCGGAAAAATGTATGGTTTCCGCACGATAAACAAATTTTGGCGCAACGGAGTTGCGGGCGTCATCTAGTAGTCTATACACAGTCATGCGGGTCAAGTGTGCGCATTTAAACTTTGATGCTTTAAAAAACTCAAATATTATTAGTACAATGAAACAAAACTGTGTTTATTTGTAAGAGTGTTTATTTGTCACTGTCACCAACTTAAACACAACAATAGTATTTTTCAATAGCTTATATTTAATATTTTAAGAAACTTTAGAAAACAATAACCCTTCCATTTGCGCACTTTTACCCCAGTATCGGGGTATGTGTACGCAGCACTTTGGGTAAGTGTACGCAACAACAAAATATATATAATATTTTAGAACATAAAGAATATTCTTTTATAATTTTAATTTGTAACTATATACTTATAGTGCGTCAAAAAAGTCACGACATTAATAGAGTCGCCACTTGTTTCCGGTGTGGCCTCTTATGGCCACACTGTATCCAGTCACTATAAAAGATTTTGATACTTTATATTAAATACAGTTTAAAAAACACGTTGTAAATATTATGATTTATATATATTACTAGCTGTCCCGGCAACGTTGTTTTGCCATATAAATAATTTTTGGTATGAAAAATAGATGTTGGCCGATTCTCAGACCTACTCAATATGCTCACAAAATTTCATGAGAATCGGTCAAGCCGTTTCGGAGGAGTACGGGAACGAACATTGTGACACGAGAATTTTATATATAAGATTATGTAGTTAAGAAAATTTGAAATAATTATGATGTAGTTATAGTGTGTGTTTAATTTACGATATTACAAGAAACAATCTAATGTATGTAAAGTATTATAATCTTTGTATAACTCACCTCATCACTAACTTACACGTACTGTAGCTGGTTTCGGTGGCTCTGGTAATGATCTTGTAATGCTATTAGGTGTATTTTGTATCATATTATAAAAGCATCACCTACTTTAAAAAAATATATTATATTGCCTGTTTACTTACAAATACATTATTCGTTCTGTTAAAAAGACTTAGAACATGTAACTTTATGTTAGTTATCACAAGTATGTCATTAGCTGGTTAAAATTAATTGTATGTAGATACATACAATTAATTTTAACTAAATTGAGCAGTCTCTTCCATCATGCACATAGATATGTTCATGATGGAAGAGACTGCTCTCCACGACACAGGGAATCCTAGTGTGGGGAACAGTGTTTTGTTTAAGATACATAACATGTAAAATTCTTTTCTGAGGGAAATAAAGATTTGTTTGTTTGTTTGTATATGTCATGGTCTGTCAAGAAAGTGAAGAAATTAAAAAGTGGCAACATCGTTTTGTCATCCCTTTCAAATCAATCTAAGAAAAAAGGGATGACACTACGATGTTGCCACTTTTTAATTTTCTTGACGGACTATATAAAAATGCAATAACTCGATTAAACGGTTGAACTGATGTGGCTAATTTTAGTCTTAAAATATTCCTGGAAGTCCAGGGAAGGTTTATAAGTGACACGAAGTTCACCGGGACATCAGCTAGTCACTAGTATTACATATTATGAATTTATAACACCTGTTATTTAAGTACCCTCTCCCTGAGAGGTGCAGACCTACTTTGATGACCAGTCAGAGCTGAGAGAAGCTCACTCCTGTTTTATTAAGAACTACTTATTTAAAAAATACTAAAAATAAAAAACAGGGTTTTGTTATTTTAATAAAATATGATCATCCAATTAATAATATTCTACAATGCAGCCGGAAACAGAATCATCGCCACATGTGGTGTCACAGTGAAGAGGCACTTTCATCTTCAATAATCAGCTCTTCAATATCCTAATAAAGGGTTAATTCCCACTCCTTGTATTTATTTCAGTGTTTTTTTTTCAAAATGATAGCATAAATTCTCCCAGTCATTTCGGTTATTTCGTTAAACGCTTTTTCTGCTACCTGTAAACATAAAACGTAACACTTAATTATAATATTATATTAAGCTGCATCAAAGTGTTAAAGGAGTTAAGCACATACACTGTGACACGAGAATTTTATATACATCTAAGATACATAATTACGCAAAGCACCTAAGTCAAAGTATCAATCATTGTTAGGCGCGTTATATTATAGATTTCTTTGACAGTTCATTGTTTACGTAAACGGTTTATGTAAAATTGTTGTTTTATTATACCACTTAATACTTACTCAGGCTACTTAAAATTGCATTATACAATAAAATTAACAAACAGAATTTATAAAACAAACGCTTAATTACCTGCTACTATGGCGATTGAACGATCAGAATCGGAAATGTGGACGCGAGAATTTCAGTGATATTTTCACGTTTTACTATTTTTCTTCAATGAAAATCTTCAAATTTTCATCACTCTGACACGTCTTTCACTTTAATTGTTAATATCGATCACAGTAACATGTAGTTTTCAAATTGTAAAACAAAATTTAAGCAAATTGAAAATGTTTGTTTTGTTAATTTTATGTCATAGAGTATTGATACAACAAAGGGTTAAATGTCAAAAGAGTGTTGCTATTGCTAAAAAAAAAGTTTCGCCTCCTAGACATTCTTGACGCACTATATATTAAAGTCTGTCAAAAAAGTTAAGAAATTAAAAAGTGGCAACATCGTAGTGTCATCCCTTTCAAATAAATCTAAGGCTATGTTCCGATATGTACTGCGACCACTGCAGAGTGTGACGTCATTTTAGTAAACTGCGAAGCCGTTCCTTTATAGTTAGTATACTGTTGGTATACCGGTTGTACTATTTAAAACGGAACGCAATCCAGTATACTATCAGCCGCATATTTGACAGCTCGTATTGAACATTTTAAACACAGTCTAATAAGGTTAATTTTGCAATTCTTTCATTGTTTTATTATTATTAATCCAAATTAATTACAGAAATGTATAACTTTGGGATAAAACTGTAGGTATTGTTTTAAAACGTTAGACACTCGAGTGGTTTTGACACTTGACAGTTGACTTTTGACATATCACGTGATCTACTGCGAGTATCTTACCTCGAAAACGCCAGTACTCACAGTACAATATGGCGACGATTGATGACGTCATATATTTCACTAGGATACTGCGGCAGTGTTACTGCAGTCCATAACGGAACGATTTTTTCTACAGTGATAGCACTGTGCAGTAGTCGCAGTCCATAACGGAACATAGCCTAAGAAAAAGGGATGACCAAAGGGGATGACACTACGATGTTGCTACTTTTTAATTTCTTCACTTTCTTGACAGACTTTAGTTACTTAAAGTAATCAACAAAATCGTCTTAAATCAAAATATGAGAACAATAATTTTTACTTAGAAATATTTAGTTACTTCGTCATACATGTAAATTGTAATACAAAAAAAAGTGCCGTGTGCGGAGCTGGTGCACTGTTTTTGCCACCAGTGACCAGACTCCACATAGGCTTCATTCAATCCAATCTTCAGTCGGTGGTTCAGAATACTGTTCGCCACATAAGGGAAAAGGCTTCTGCACACACTTAACCCAAAGCATAGGAACAGGGTTATACGAATATCGTTAATTCCTAGTGCATCATCAGAATATCCTAAACTTATTTAGAAAAAAAATACATGACTTCAAAAGATTAGGCATCAAAATTTGCAAAATATCGTAAATATTTGAGCAAAAATCTTCATTTATCTGTCATTCCAAAATGGCGCGCGCGCAGCCGCTGGGACACGAGCGCTTCGCAGGGCGTCCTGTGGGTTATTGAAAAGGGGGGTTGCCGTTCCTTAGCGTCATATATTTTTCGAGATATTTACAATGCGCACACTTAGACGCTGCGCACACTTGACCCACATGACCATAGTCTGCACTTAGGGCTTATTTCATTGACGCCAGGATCTCATATATTATGGTCATTGGCCATAAACTCATAACATAGAGAAATAATATGTATAATACATGGGTCATAAGTATAACTCAACTCAGTGTTCTCAGTTTTCATAACTTCCAAATATAAAGTATTCCTTAAAATGTATATTTTACTAGACGTTCGGCGCGGCTTCGCCCGCGTAAATTAGTTTCGCAGATAAATTACTCCACAAAAAATAGCCTATGATCCTTACCTGTTCTGAGATCCTTAACGTGGTCTACTTCTTATCTGTGCAGAAATTGCTCCCGTAGTTCGTGAGATAAGCCCTTTCCGCCGTTTTTTTCCACATTTTCCTCTTTTCCTTCGCTCCTATTAGTCGTAGCGTGATAAAATATATCCTATATTCTTTCTCGATAAATGGACTATCTAACACTGAAAGAATTTTTTAAATCGGACCAGTAGTTCCTGAGATTAGCGCGTTCAAATAAGCCCTTTCGAATATATTTCCTCCCGTTTTTTCCACATTTTCCTCTATTACTTCACTCCTATTAGTCTTAGCGTGATAAAATATAGCCTATAGCCTTCCTCGATAAATGGGCTATCTAACACTGAAAGAATTTTTTAAATCGGACCAGAAGTTCCTGAGCTTAGCGCGTTCAAACAAACAAACAACTAACAAACTCTTCCGCTTTATAATATTATAGTATAGATGTATTTCAAATGTGCTTTATTGGGTGAAAATCTAAATTCAATGAATTGAATTAACTTTATGGAATAGTGCTTAAGTATAACTTACACAGAGCCAGTACTGGCTGCCAATAAGACTGGCAGCCGCAACTGAACCGCCAATGAAACTCGGACGTTGATCGACTTTTGGAACGATTCGGTATCGCGCTAACGTTTTGACAGCCAGTTGAGACGTAACTGAACCTCAGCTCAAGCGCAAACGCTGTCAAAACAAAAAGTTGATACAATGCAACTTCTACTCGCACGTTTCTGAAACGTTTCTTATTTTCTGGAATCTTATCGATGGAAAAATATAACATAAGCTATAATCAAATTATAATTTAAGCTTATGTTTTACTTCAAAGCTGTAAAATAACACTACGGACTATTTGAGTTTGTTAAAAAGTGAATTGAATTTTGACATTACTTCTTTACGTAAATGTTTTCTCCTCCACATAAAACTTTTGTCACAAGTCACTAGTCGCTACTTAACACTTATGGCGCTTGTAAAATATAGTAAAACAATATAAATTTAATTACGTAAATTAAAAACTCCAAGTAATAATCATTCGCATTCATAACTACCAAAACAACTTCACTCGTGTCATATTCATCCATGTTTAAATAAACAATTTGTCAATTGACCAATTAACGCATCGGAAAAAATTAGTTCATATTTAAACCAATCAAAATTAAATTAGAAGAGCGCTGATTGGTCCGCTGCAATGTCTGTCTATAGGTCAAACGTTGCGCTTCGTTCGAGTTCCATCTAAGGTTGAGCTACGGTTGAAACGTTAGCACGATACCGAATTTGTTCAGACGCAGCGGAACCAAACCGTAACTGAACCACAACCAAAGTAGATGTGAACCTGAATTGAAACGTTTAAAAATAGCGCGATTGCCCTGCAGTACTGGCTCTGTGTAAATTATACTTTAATGCTTATATGCTTATAAGTTATAACTTAAAAGTGTCCCACTAGCAGGTTTTTTTTTTGCTGAAGGTAGGTCAAGTAGCCCTGATGTCACTGCGACCCTTGAGGATCTATTGTGACTCACTAACTAGCAGGGTACTCAAGAGTTGAATATGAACAAGACATCATAAAATAATATAATATTTATAATTAAATAACAAATGTTATATACAACAGTATCTTCTTTACATACGACATTATGTATAGAAAACACAATTTGCGCTGTATTAGAACTGCTTATATTTCAAGAAGCTTCTGTATTTCTTAGGGTTCAGGCCATACGCCTTCAATCTTTCGTCAGACAAGTTGTTCATTGGATCACCACTTCCTTTATCACCATGTTTCTTCTGTTTGAATTTGTTTTTGTCCTGTTTGTTATTTGTATTTTGTTTATTCTTTTTCCTCTTTTTTGTAGAGACCGTTTCTTCTGTGTCCAACTTTCGTTTCAAATTCTTTTTGATGTTAGTTCGTTCGTCTACGTTCTGTTTAGTATTGCATTGACTTGGTGCGGCATCAGAGGCATTTTCTACAACAAATTCGCCCTTCTTCTTCTTCTTTTTCTTTCTCTTCTTGACTGTTTCGGTATTTGCTACAACTAGATTATCGGCTACCTCATTGTCACCATTTGTGGTTGATATCTCCTCTGTTTTTTCTTCGTTATCACTTTTTCTTGACTTTTTCTTTTTCTTCTTAACTTTTTTACTATTTTCTACTTTGCTATCGGCTATTGCAGTCTCATCGTCACCAGCTGTTAATAATTCTTCTTTATTTTCTTCTATATCTCCATTAGTTGTCGGCTCCGTGACGTCATCAACGGCGGTTTCAGATTGGTTTAGTTGTTTATTTTTTTTCTTCTTCTTCTTTTTCTTGTTTGTCTGTTCCACGGGAACAACTATTTCAGGTTCCCTGGAACATAGCAAAACAACATGATTCACACGTACCTCTTTAAATTTTAATACACGCAACGCATAATTCTACAAAAATAAAAAGTGGTGACGAAGCAATGTGGCTTCACTCGGTTGATTTTAGTGCCGTTCTAGCCACTCGCTGAATGTTGGCGTTTTTGATAACCCGTAGCGTTCAGCGCTGATATTTTATACATTAGGCGCAGCGCAGACAACAGACTATCCGTGACGCACTTTTTGTCTGCTAGCGCGTCGTGTGCGTTACTGCATATAATTGCATAGGTTCTATTTCCCACAGACTAAAAAGTGCGTCATAGTCTGTCGTCTGCGCTGCGCCTTAAGGCTCCATTCCACCGCGGCGCACGCACGGATTTATTTCTTTGACTTGAGTCAATTCGTGCGTAGCGTGTCCGTGGGTTGCAGTGGACATAGTCACATATATTTTCTTACAAAGCGAAGCTTGACGCACGTGCGTAGCCTCTTCGTGCGCCGCGGTGGAATGGAGCCCTTAAGGTGTCAGCGCCGACGGTCAGAAAGCTGTCAGTGCAACACTAAAAATCAGCCTTAAGCTTCGGCCAAACCTACGCGACCAAAGCGATTGCGAAGCGGGAGCGTCTGCAACGCGGGACGTTCGCGTCAGCAGAGCGGGAATCTACTGTTCGCACCGGAGTCGCGCAGGTGTGCACACCAGCTGCAGGCGTAGCATAGTCAACATAGAAACGGTTTCTTTTTACGGAAAAATAGACAGAGTGACAGTTAGACGATGGAAATGCGCCATTTTGTCGATAAAATCTGTCAGTATGTCGATTCTTTCCCGTTGCAGACGCTCCCGTCCCGCGTTACTGACGCGCAGGTTTGGCCGAAGCCTTATACCATACGATAAATGATATGAAATGAAATGAAAATATTTATTTCTAAGTAGGAAACAAAGTTAACACTTTTAGAACGTCGCGTCTACATGAGGACTACCACCTAGGAGGATAAGTTCATAACACAACTTACTCGGGCACATGCTTGAACAGGCTGGGCAGTATCTTCTTCTTGAGTTTCTTGTCTGCCGCCTTCTGCGCGTAAGTCTTCACCTCCCCCTTCTCCACGTTATCCGGCCGATACTTGACTATCTTCTTGAGAGGAACCCACTGGGTCAGCTCCTTGTCATCCGCTAGAAGGATCTAGAAAAAAAGTGTAAGTATGACTACATGCACAACACGAGAATAAATTTTTATGCTCTGAAATCATATAGGTATCCTTCCATTCTAAAAATATAATTCCACACTATAGTACGAGTATGTTAAGAAGTGTGATAAATGATAATAATTAGTATTATCAAAAAATTATTAGTTACTACATTTTGCGCTTGCAACCTGCAAGGTTCATAATATAAAACAACATCTTTTTAGTATTGAATTATGTAGGGTGTAACAAAACTAAGTGATAAAACATTTAGGGAGTGTATGAGTCTCCTATATAGAGTTCGCTATTACTTTTTTTTCACATTTGTATGAAAAAGTTTAGGACGCACCCATATCACAAACTTTTTTAGATTTTTCAGCGCAGCTACTTTCACAGTAAAGTCTATATATAAGGGATACATACGCACCGTAAAATATTATCTTTTAATTTTGTTACACCTTGTATAATGTCAAAGTCATTAAAAGTAAACAAGTACTCAAAAATCATCATACCTCTTCAATAGTGAGTCCGTAGTCATTCGGCACAACTTGTCTATACTTGAATCTTGTAGGCAGGTCTCCGCCGATCACATCCTCGCAGTCCATCTTATAGTACTCCTCCATGAACTCGTCGTATGTCTTGTCCGCGTCTGGCACGAACTTCGGCTTCTCCGTACTTAAAAGTTCCGCGAGCTTGGACTTCTTTTTCCGGTTTCGCCGCTTCTTGCCCATGGATTTCAGTTCTTCTAGAAGATTCTTTTTCGCTTGCTTCGGATCGTAATCGGCGTCCATCTGAGAGTAACAAAAGGAATAGGCTTTACACCGTGGGAATAAAGAATGGGGGTCAAAGGAAGATCTTCCGACCGAGCGAGGCCGATGCCCGGTCAGGCCGAAGCCCACGTGATACATTTTAGCTGTCGTATATATACCGACGCGCTTAGAAAACTTCGATAGCGCGATGCAGGAATGTTAGGCGAATTGTGGGTACCGCCACATCATATTTATTATTAAAAATGGAATAGCTCTTCTGGATGCAGTTTTTGTATAAGTATACTCTTAATACTATTTGAAATATGCTACTTGACTCATAATATCCATTGAACAAATGCGTATTTTAGTAGAAGCATAAAAAATATAGCCTAATAGGCTACTTGACTTATAAATTAACTATTGAGATATTACGTTACTAGACGTTCCGCGCGGCTTCGCCCACGTAAATTAGGAATTTCACGTAAACCGTACATTTTTTTCGCAAATCGTAGTCTATGTGCTTTCAAATGATCTACTCTATATCTGTACCAAATAACATAAAAATTGCTCATGTTGTTCGTGAGCCCCCCTTTTTCCTTTCAAAACCCTTTCAAATAATTTTCCCCGTTTTTTCCACATTTTCCTCTGTTTCTTCGCTCCTATTAGTCTTAGCATGATAATATATATCCTACAGCCTTTCTTGATAAATGAGCTATCTAACACTGAGAAATTTTCAAATCGGACCAGTAGTTCCTGAGATTAGCGCGTACAAACAAACAAACAAACAAACAAACAAACTCTTCCCAATTATAATATTAAGTATAGATACAGTATAGATAAGTAAAGATAACTACGATTTGACTTGATTTTGATAATAATCCATCAACGAAATCTAAGAACATAGTTAGGAGCAAGAGATATAACATTAGGCACTCACGTTAAAATCTTCATCTTCACAGTGCAGTTCGCCTCCAGCGCCCGCTGGTTCGGTAAAGCTCTCTTCATTGTATTTCTCCCAATTTTCTAAAATAACATTTATTTCAAATGAAACACAGTAAAACTTTATATCATTATTATTGACTTTATTAGTAACTTATAAGTACCATTTATTTAATACTATCAGGAAATTGATATAGTCAGATGGCGGACTTTGTTGTTTAGTCCCGTCCCAATTCAGGTCACTAAATTTTAAGGTTGGGGAGCCGGGGGGCGATGCTGGGCGACCGTCGAGGGCGCCGGATAAAAAGGGGCGCTGAAGGCAAACAAACAGG